>JAXQQM020074106.1:0-12012 GCA_034641835.2 Pinus albicaulis
ACTTTTTTGACCATTTTATTCTTTTTACCCTTTGATATTTCTTTTAGGGTATACCCTCTTTACATTTTTTAACTTTTTTGATTTTTGGTTTTTTAAGAATATGGAACACCTTTGCTCAAGTAAGAAGGTTTGAACATATTCCATAATTCAATCAAGACAATCATGAAAGATGAAACCTATTGGTATAGGAGGCTAACAGGATGAACAACTAAATGAAGATGAGACAGCCATGTCTCAAATGCAGGAAAATATTGTTGATGTTGATAGCAAGGATGAATTGGCTTGTTCGAATAGCCAAGAGAAGATTGAAGAGAAGACTGTATGGCAGACTGTTGGGGCTGCTACAGCAAGGGAGAATCAAAGTTTCACTCTGACAGAAGATGAAGGTAAAATGGCTAGAGAACTTGGTTTGACTGCTGGAATCAATCAAAAAGAAGGAAGGCCATTGCTGAAGATTGCCAAGACAGAAGAAGAAGATGCTGAACTTGAGTTACAGCATGGAGAAGATTTGTTTGGCCAAAGGAGATGGCAAGAATGTTTGTTGAAGGTATTCAGAAAAGGAGGTGAAGTGCCAGAGTAGCAGCTTGGAGTGTTGCTGGAGAGAGTGCTAAAGCAACAAGCTGAAGTGTTGCCAACAGAAGAGCATAAATTTTACTGTTGCAGAGAGGACATGGATGATTGGGTGGAAGTAAGCATAGGTTCTTGGGCAACAGTAAGAACTGAAGAGATGAGAATGCAGCAAACAGAAGCAAGCATCTTGCAGTCAGAGGAAAGATTAGACAGTGAAATTGAATGGATAAGGAAACTGATGCAGAGGATGCCTCAGGGGAGGACAGCAGCAAAGAAGCAAAGAATTAGCAGCATCAAGAAAGAGACAGTCACTGACTGTGAGGGCATAGCAAGTGGAAAGCTACAGCCCAAGTTATGGCAGCCAGGAGGAATGCAGAAGAAGAATGCTGCAACAAATAACCAGTTGCACAGCAGAGTATGGGATCCAGGCAGATAAAGATAGAGCACATGATCAGGAGATCATGAATCATTTGAACCTGGGGAGTCTGATGGAGGAACATTAGGCCCAAGGCAACTTCTGTACATAAATAAATGTAAAAAGGGGTATTATGTTTATTTTCCCCATGTAAATATCCATAGTTGAGTTATTTTAATTGATTAGAAAGGAAAATATTGTAAATGCCCGAATGATTGAGGGGCACTCAGAAGTTAGGCTAATTTAGGAGTCCAAGAGTAATTCAGGAGCTGAATCGATTCCTTGTAATATGTATAAATATAAACCTATGTGATAGAGTTGGGAGGGACCTGCACAGGAAAGGCTACAGAGGCCTGCACCTGTACTTGTAGAGAGCTACATAGGAAAGGAAGAAGGCCACCAAATTGAAGACCTGGCCAGTTAATAATCGTAACTCAATTCATTTGTAATTAAGAAATGTTCAGTATATTTGTGCTTCAGAGAGTTAATTCATGTGTGAATGTATGTCCACTTTGTTGAATAAATTCTGTGTAGAAATATATGTATGCATCCTGGTGAAGAGTAACTGAGCCTGTGTAATTAGATTTTGAATCCCATAGCAAAGATGTGAGTGAAGGGATAGAACCTGCATAATTTATAGTATGAATCTCGGCATGGAAGACGGCATGAATTCCTGTGTGTGATTAAGTCCGGTGATGCTCTGCATGCGTAAGAGTTCTCTGACTCTAAAATCAATGTATTCCATTCCTGTGCGATTTCATAACTCCAATTTCTGGAGTGATATAGTCGAGAGTGTATGCCATAGCAGAGGCATGAATTAATCCATGCCTAAGAAATATGGTTATTCATCGGATGAGCCTGTAGAGTGAGGGGCGAAGACGCATTGGAACCATTTTAAATTGAATAGACGGAACCTAGACACGACGGAACGAGTAGACGGAACCTGAACGCAATGAAGAACTGGAACCTGGAGGGGTGGAACCTTGACCAAGGAACAGTAATAATGGTTTAACCCGGAGAGTGGTATTTTCTGCACCACCATTATACGGAGAATGGTATTGGAAAATTAGTAGAGATTCCATAGACTATGTGCCACGTGGCTAGGCCACTATTTCAAAACCACCGTTTAAACTGCGATTTCGCATGTTAATGTCAGTACGAAGACGTCGAGCGGAATTGATATCGACCGTTGATCAGAAGGTTCGACATCGGACGGTGATCATGTATCGGAGTTGCCAAAAGTTTAATAGATGTGCGCAGAAGATAGCCAGGTGTTATACGTGCATTTGATTGGTCGTGTGGATTCGTGGGTTGTATCGTGGGCCTAGGCGGAGTCCTATAAAACGAATTGGGTTATTAATATTTCAACGCATTACAAGCATTAATATAAGGCGGAGATATAGGTCCAATGGAATATGTTAAAGCAATTAATCAAGGTTAGATGCATATATAATTTTCGGTCAATCGGGTGGACGAATTGCATATATATATTATATATGTTGAAATATAATGGTGCATGTATAATGTTTGAATATGCGAAGTGGGCCTTATGAATGGTGACTGGGCGTGTAGTAAAAAAAAAAAAAGGACCAAGGGTCTGATACGCATGGTAGGGAGTCTTATTGTCGTGGTTATAACTATAAGGGGAACGATGAATCGATGTCTCAATTCTCTGAATTGAGATATGATAAAACTAGACCATGGTTAATTGGATTTGCCAGCGTGGAACTAAAGTCAAGTGGGAGAGTGCCAGATGGGAAAATTATTGGACATGCGAATGATGGATGCATTCACACACAGTTTAGGTGTAATTTGAAAAGTACTAGGAATGTGGGTGAAGCGGAGTTTCCCTTGCACCAAAGTGGTTACCCCTGCACCAAAAAGAGAGGCAAGGAGCAGCATTAGACCATCAAAAAAGGAAAAGGAGCACAAAGGAACAACACCAGAACACTGGCAAGCACCAGAGGCAACAAATGCAGCTAAGCAACAAAGGCAGAGAAGTAGTGAAAGCAGAGAGGCAACAAATGTAGAGAGGCACAAAATATAGCAAAGGCAGGGAATGCAGCTAGGCACCAAAGGCAAAAAAGGTAGCAGAAAAAAGCAGAGGTAGTAGAGAGGCAGTTAAGGAAGAAAAGGAGAAAAGGTAGCAAAAGGAGCCTAGGAGAGATTGGCGCGTGCAGCAAGTGCAATAAGAAGAATAGGTAGCCCAGGAAAGATATGCAGAAGCATTATAGACAGTGAAGGAAAAGGCGTGTAGCAGAGGCAATGAAGGCAACAGAGGGAGTGAAGGCACTTAAAACCTCATGCAGCAGAGGCCTGCAGCTGAGGCAGCAAAGGCAGCAGAGGCAGCATAGGCAGCAGAGGTAGTGAAGGCATCAGAGAAGCAACAAAGGCGTGCAACAAGCGAAATAATCCCAAATCAAAGTGTAAAGCTCAAGATGAGTAACATTATGCAGAAAAGAGGAAATCAACATCAATTTGCGGAAAAGAGGCAGAATAGAACAGTGGGAGTTGAAAAAATAGGCGAAACAGGTGAAGTGGACCCGTGTCGAGCGGAAAGAATCTGTATTCCAAGAGGTAGCAAGCATGGCCATCAAAGGAGGAAGAGGAATATGAGTTAGAAATCATGCACATCTTATGAGTGAGGTTAACATTGATCTGGGATCAATGGTACTGCGGGGGGTACAAACAGTCCGATGGTTAACCCAAGGGGGTGCCTCCGTATTTGACCCTCCCATCGGATGTTGACCGCAGATCGACGGTTGTCATTCACTACAGTAGCACAAGCCCAATGATCATTCCAACCAAGGAGTGCCTCCGCAATGTAGTGAACTGGGACCCGCTTTCCTAAAGCCCTAAAGTACAATCATTAGACCGCAAGGTAATTTATTTAATATGTGATCCAATGCGATGAGATGTGATGTGATGTGAAGATGCGATGCGAAGTGGCGATGCGAATCGGCGATGCGAATTTCATCGCATATCGTAGATCACAAAGCTAAGAAGAGATAACACTCATAAACGCTGAAGTGTGAAGTGTGATAAAGAGAGTGGACGCAATGCAGGACAACATTGAAACCTGAAGCATTTCAAGTCCAGGAGTATGGGATTTCCCATTGTAAAATCGCATCGGAGAATAAAGTAGCATTAGAACATAAAACATTAAAACCTACAGGCAAGCGAAATGCGATGCACTGTGATTGGTCACTGTGTTGTGGGACCCTTGAACGAAAATTAAGTCTGGGGCTAAGTGTTTTATGAAGAAAACCATGGAAGCGGAGGTCAACTCGGGTTACAAAGGAAAGACTTGAAAATATGAAAAAGGACCCGGATAATGAGTAGAACAGTGTGATGAAGGATTGACCGTGAAGTCATGTAAATCGTCAGCAATAGTCAAATGATACGTGGAACCAGAAACGGAAAATAAAAGGAATAGTGAAGGCAGGATTACAAAATTGGTAAGTGTTTGTCGCACCACTTTTGGAAGATAAGTGGTAGAAGGTGAAACAAATGCGATAGCGTTAAGAGGGTGATGCGTGGCATTTGTAAAACCACCTATTTCACATAGGTTGGGAATAGTTAAATAAAATGCAACTTTATGTGTGAATTCTATTGGATTGGAAAGTTAAGAAAAGGCGGAGTCTGATGACTGTCCGATTGATGAAAGGTTGATATGCATGTGAACGCAGCACAAAAGACATAGGTAACAGAAGAAACAAAATAGTTATGCAACAGAGCTAGAATAGAACAGCAGAAACTAAAAAGATAGTGATAGCAGCAAAAAGGACAAATATACGGCAAACCAAGAGCTAAAATGGTTGAGTGAGATTTATCTGTTGTAACTGTAAATAAATGATTTAATTATTTTATTGTATGTGATGCAAAGGAAAGTCTCTGTAGGCAACGAAAAACTCCAATTTGATACTATAATGACTTTATATATTTTTGTAACATCCTAAATGTGTTGAGCGAGGAAATGAGAAGGTGGAAGGCAAAGAGTTGTACCTGTTCACTTCATATTCCGTATAGAATGAAAACATCCATGAAGTTAGCCATATAAAATAGGTAATATTCATGTGCAGAAGGTGACGAAAACATAGAGAGAGAGAGAGGGAGTATGCAGCAGAATTGAAGAGAGCTAAAGATTTTAGAAAGCTTCAGAATGGAAGAGAGTAGAAGATTATAAGATAGAACAAAATGAAGTTAGAGAAAGCAACATAAGCTGTGAGAGTGTAAGAAGAAGAAGGAGCAGAAAGAGAAGTTGTGAAGATCCAGAGATGATTTAAAGCATAAATGAAGGCTGGAGGAAAACAATGAAGAAGGAATAGAACAAAGCTAATATCCAGGTAAATCGGCATTTGTTTTGATAGTAGTGTGAGGAATTTGGTGCTTTCATATCAACTTGTAGCTTGATAGATGTCCAGTTGCAGCTGGTTGAGGTAGGAGCCTCCTGTGGGTTGTAGCCTGCAGAAAACAGATGGGAGTTGGAGCTTCCTTGCAAGTTGTAGCTTACAGAATTTGAGGTAGTAGCCTCCTGTAGGTTGGAGCCTACAGAAAATCGGCGGTGAGAGAGAGTTGGACCTTGCCTTTGCAACACAACAATAATAAGATGTGGTTTTCTCCCTTATGGGTTTCCACTTAAATCTATTGTCTATGTGCATGATGTTTATGTGTTGATATGGTGTATCTAATATACTTAATACTTGCTGCTCACATATTAAGATTGTTGTTACATTATGTAATAAGTTGATCATGAAATGAAGGTGTAAATAATTTTAAAGGAAAGTTTTAAAATTCCATGAATGTGTTAAACTGATTCACCCCCCCTCTCAGTTTAACTAAGGGTTCAACAACTAGAGTCTAATTTGAGTTGTTGGAGTTCAAATAATTCTGGATCTTCCTGAGTAAGGAAAATAGTATTATTTTCATCTATTCCCATTAGATTTATAGCATCCTCATCATCACTATTATTCTAAGAACTTTCAGCATAGTTCTCTTGGAATGGGGGCCTAATTGTTTGGTCTGGGGTTTTTTCTTTTGCTTTTCCAGAATTTATGTTTTTTCTAAAATTGGGATTTCTGATTTGTTGGTGGTTATCACACAAAGGTCTTCTCTCTATATGATCTAGTCTATCAATCACCCTTTCTAAGGTTTAGCTATCACATCCATTTTTGTGTCTGAATTAGCATTTTATTCTTTAATGGTCACTCTTATTTCATTTATGAGTCTACCTTTTTTGGCTAAAATGTTCACTTCTACATTAACTGCATTTGTTTGCATTTTTTCTAAGGTGTTTGCATCTCTTTCCCTTAATTGGTAAGCCATATCTGTATCAAATCCATCATGGAATTTGAGCAGAACTAAATAAGAAGTAGGTTTAAGATTTACAGGGATAGAATTATAGACACTATTATATTTGGTGCAGTAATCTTGGACTGACTCATTTGGAGCTCTTTTTAGGAAATAAAATTCAGACAAAATTTGGATGGGGTTATTTTTCTTTTCCCATTTCTTTAAAAACAAAGTAAAAAAGATATCTAAATCAGTTACACTACCCGCAGCTAAATATTTAAACCACTTCTTAACTGCTCCTGTTAAAGTTTGTGAAAACGGCCTCATTTGAACATCTGAACCATCAATTTCATAAATTTCAGAGAAGTCTGTCATCTTAGTAATGTGTTGCTGAGCAGTATATTGGGTAGTGCCATCAAACAATGGTATTTTATTTTGATAATCTTGTGGAATGTCATGAAGTTGTTGTGGTAAGACCAGGGGAGCATATCTAGTAGCCATAGCTTGAAGCTTAGCTTGGCTAGGAGGTAAGGTAGAACTTCTTGGAGCTATACTGGAAATGATAGTAGATGAACTAAAGATTGTATTTGAAGTGTTGGGAAATGAGGATGATGTATTTAATAAATCAAAAGGTGAACTGATGGATATAGTGGATGAAGTGATTGGTGGAAATAATACTCTGGGTTATAGAGGTAGCTTAGGATAAATGGATCTGTAAATGAGGTGGTAGTAGAATTTATGAATGTTGTAACAACATACAGAGACAAATATCTAGTTGGTATTATTGTGGTGTGTAATTGAGAAACTGGAGGTTTGTTTGCAATGTCAAAAACTGAGCTAATTCAATAGCTTCATCAATATCCTTTAGAATAGTAACATTAATTTCTTCAACTTTAGTTTGATATTCAACTTTCTTAGATTTAGAACTTACTACAATAGATTTATGTTTTGCATTCAAAAATGAAATAAAAGCAGGGTCTAAAACAAAAATTTTCAAATCATTTTTAGATTTACTTTTAAATAGCGAATGCTTAAATTTCATATCAAAATCAATATCTTGCATACTTACTAATTCTTTAGGTAATGAATTGACTCTTATTAGTGAGATTTCAGCCTCTAAGTTTTCTGTTTGTTTTTTTCTTTTTACCAATTCGGTCTAGGTTATCTACTATAACAACATGTTTAGGATCCGGGTTAGACCTGGTACAATATATTTTCCTAGAAGCCAAAATTACAATTTTTTAATACCCACAACCTATAAAAGTGGTCTTAAAGTAAAAATATGAATTAAATAATTCCTTTAAGACTAATTTTATCATTGAGTATCGGTCATTTGCCCAGTATGGTCGCCAGTAATGTTATCACTCTAGTAAATTCTTAATTTGTGGGATTTTGGTTTTTAGTCAAATAATACTAGAGGTAACCACGAACCTACTTCAACCTCTAGGATCTAGCCTTCCTAGGGTTCATAGAAGGCTCCCTCTTTAAAGTTTAACTTTTTTTTAATTTGTGAATATTAGGCTAGCTATGAAAGTGCAATTTTGGTTTGGTTTTGTTGGATTTGGTCGGAAAATTTCACTTGGAGTGACAGACAGAGGGAAATATATTTTTCCATTGGGCTATGGAATCTAAGTCAAGATAACAGAACTGGGATCAAGGCCTAAAAGGTCAAATGTCTTCAGGGCAAGATAGATAACCCTTGGAGATCCTGGAAAATTGGTTTTGTGAGGTGGTATGATTGGGATAAACGACACTTAAGGGTTCTTTGATCTGGAAAAGGGAAGTAGTAGATAGAGGTAAAACGGGAGAGGGAGTAATTAAGGGTTCCCTACACCAGAAATTAGAAGAAAACAAAGAAATGATAACTAGTTAAAAACAAGGTGCTATTAACATGTCCTATAGTAATACTCCTAGTTATACATTCAGATTTAGTATAAACATAAATGGATGCATGTAACAGAGAAAAGAAACAATGAAAAGTAAAGAAAATACTTCACTCCAAATAGCTCATCACAGGAATCTTGAAGTATGATGCCAATTTGCTTTGATCCAGCCTACTACTCAAAGTTTTGACATACAAAAGCTTTAAATTCCAAGAAGAAATGACTATAACAATCCCAACAATTTTATTCCACACAAAATACTTCAAAAGAGTGAAGTATTTATACATAATGTTTTACAAAATATCCTAGATGACTTCTAGGAATTAACTTAGGAAAATAAAATATCTTACAACAATAATAGTGCCAGTTGCTTAACAAATCATCAAGTTGTCCTATTTTATTCAAAAGAAATAGAAACTATTTTAGGATAAGAAGCAGTTGGCCGCCTATGTGTCCTCTTTGCTGGCTCTTTAGATATTTTTTAGAATCTAACCTGCCTTCACTGATACTCTTTCTCACTGATACTCTTTCTTACTGATACTCTTTAACCTTTAATCAAACTGCTTTACTGCTGTAAAATCTATTTTGACAGTGAAATCAGCAAACGGATTTTTTCTTTTTCATTTGTTTGTCTTTCATTCTTCATAATAAATCAGTGAGTGCTTTCCAATCCTCATTTTTAGGAATTTGAATATTTTTTAGTTTCCTAAAATTCTCATCAGCTTCAGTATACCTAGCAAAGGTTGGGATGATGACAAATAGGTGTTTGATCTCATATTGCAAATAAAACAAGTCTTCAAAATTTTGCAGTAACACCTTGTTGAAGCCTAGAAAATATCTGCTTCAAACATCGGGGAAAACCACCCGGTCGGGACCTTAAGGCAGCTCCTTTTCCGTTTGGTATGGTGGCTCCGACTGGATTTAAAGGACCAGTTTCCTTGTAACTAAATGGATTGGATTGGATAGGTGGAAATGAGACTAAACTAACTGAAAATAAAACTATCTAATTTAATCTAAATGCTGATTAAAGAAGTTATAACATTAACCCGGGTAGCTATATGTGAATACAACTTAAGATTGTTCCAATTCAACAATAACCATGCAAATGTATTATTAATTAACTTGAAATGTGCAGAAACAAATAAAGATAACTCTGTTTAAGAAATTAAACAGAGTTATATAAAAATATTTCATTCATCATTGTATACCATTTACATGTAACTATGAAAAATAACGTTTCAATTATACTCAGAAATGATATATAAAAGGAAACGTTGTGAAAACCAATATACATATAAATGATAGCAATTTTAAAATGAATATCATAAAACAAAAGAGATCAATAGTAAACAGATAGAAATACCTTGCTCATCTTGATGACTTCAAATGCAATCTGATACTCTATCCAGTAACTAAAATGCAAAACCAAATTCCAAGGTACAGAAATGCAACACTTCAAAGATAATTTCGCATGAAAATCACCAGATGTGATCCTTTTTCAAAAAATATATAAGACAATGGAGTACAGAAATGCAATCTCCAAGTCCAAAAATATTAAGATCCAAGACCCCTCTCTAAATGCATGAGAGGGGTTTAAATACTACTTAACTAACTCTAAAAATAGTTTATTACAAAAAATAAGGATTCGGTTCAATGACCGTCCTTTTCCTAGGCTAAAATACAGTGAAATTAAAACTAAATCTATCTATCTATGAAATTGATCTTTGCTCTTGCAGGCATCTAGCATGTTTTTGAGAAGATGCGGTTGACCGACTTCAGAATTCAGCTGTCCTGAAAAGACAGAGTCGACAAGCGTAGGAGCAATCTTCTCTGTAGCATTGATAATACAATTGAGTGCACTGTGCTGACTGTGTGGCTTTACCAAGTACATCCAGTATGAGTCCCAATTCAATCTTGTCAGCCCTTGGATGGATTTTTCTCTTTCTTCTGCCTTTTGCCTCCATTCTGTTTGCAGTTGATTTTCCTGTGGGAGATATCCTGGAACAGTTTCAGAAATCAAGTTAGCTTTGTGTAAATTGTCATTTACACAATCAGTGAGAGTGTTTGCCGCCGTAGATGCCTCCTCTGCTGCCCTTTCTGCCCTTTTGATTTGTGCATCCCAATTATTAAACAGTATTTTCAGGTTTTCATTGTAGAAATTAGCTGAATAAATCACTTATTCAATGAAGATTAACCCGGTCACATATCAATTTCGAATTGCATACATAACACATAACCTTCTTCTACAATTAATTGTCACATGCGGAAATAACAGAAGCAATCTCACATCAAATCAATCACACATTAACTCAGTATGTATGGGAAAGCCTATAGCTGAAAACCCCGCAGCTATTGTGTATATTATAATGGAGAAATCATGTAACAAAACAAGTACAATACTCCTCACAAGTACTCAGTACTTTCTCATAAAGTCACACACAATCTAGCTTAGTTTTGAACAGGTTACTGGTTCAAAACTTCCCGCCAATTGCCTTGCCTCTATTGCGCAATCATGGCCTGTATATGAAGAGATCCAAGGTTCGAATCCCCTTGGCTTGACTGCGCAATTGTCATGGACAATTCCTCCAAGTGTAATGCAAATCCCATGCAAAACTGATCCTCCAACTGATAGCTTTACTCACCCTTTCATCTACCTCTTCCACCGGTCTCCACTGAACTGATCATGCACTGTAGTGAACTGAAGTGTTCTTGAGTTGACTAATGAGTTAATATTTAGTAAATTAAATATTATTTAATTTACTCCACTCATATCTAGTTGATTAGTTAGTTAACTAATCCCACCTAGTTCAACTAAAACAAACAGAACACAACTCCACTATCTGTCCCGTTAACTCCTCCAAAACTCCTGCCACTGAAGTCTAACTGAAGCCAACCATGCAAGATGCCATCAAACCCTAGGAACCACGTGATTCCTTGTGTCAGTTGCATGAGTCACCTCCATGACTCAAACTCAAGTGCGCCAAGAGAGTAAACTGTTGTTTATAGTCAAAATATTATTAAGGGTAAATAATATTTGACTTCCATATTTTTAGGAGACCGTTAAAAAAATACCGGTCCTAAAAAAATCATTCTCATATATTTTACCGACATGTCGATACCCAAGAATCTCCAGAATTCCCCAATTAAGTGTCTGCGATGTCTAAAAATAGACATAGTCTAAAAATAGACTTTGCGCCAAAAATAGCCTGCGGGCCCACTTAGTGAAGGCGACTTCTTTCCACTAAGCTCATCATCTTGTTGCATCCTCAACACTCCCTCTCAAAAATATATGGATTATCTGCAACCCCTATCCTCGCTCGTGGAATTCGAACCCTGCCTCGGTGAGCGCTCGCTCGGTGACAAGCCTATATCCCGATCCTCCAGAACATGCGCAGCATCATGATCCTCCGTCGAACACAATCTCCGGGCGTGATGATACCACGCCTGAAGCACCGCCGCCTCAACTCATCCTCCGTCTGTACCATCTCCCTTACAACCATATCCCGATGTGCCTCTGATATAGCGCAATACATGCTTGCCCGCCTTCCAAAAGAGCTTGGTAGGCTTAACCATAGCTTGCGAAAGCTGGTTAACTGCATAGCACATATCGGGTCGAGTATTGACCAGATACATCAACGACCCCACCAACTGTCGATAGACAGTGGCATCCACTACCTCCTCCGAAGTAGCATCTCCCTTCCTCCAACCTCCAGGAAGAGGGGTATCAACAAGCTTGCAGCCTTGCATGTTGAACCTCTCCAGAATCTCCCGGGCATACTTGCCCTGAGAAACAAACAGTCCTCCACTGCGCTGCCAAATCTCCAATCCCAGGAAATAATGAAGGATGCCCAG
>JAXQQM020070837.1:0-25300 GCA_034641835.2 Pinus albicaulis
ATTGTGATTAGGTTGATGACATACGCAAATTCCTTGGAAATTTATAAAGGGATCTTGCAAACAAGAAGACTCCTAAAGGAATATTTGAAAGAAGTTTTATGAGGGCCTGCATAAAATAGCAGGAGTTATTGTATAGGAGAGTTGCAACTTGTGGTTTGCGACTACAAAGTGCAGTTTTGGGGATTGACACATCCCATGTCATTTTTTTGGTATCATATTAGCTGGTATTGATACATTCTTTGAAGAAATTGTGTTTGTGCTCGTTATGAATCCCTTTGATGTTGGCGACCGATGCATTGTTGATGGTGTTCAGGTAAGGGAAGAAGGCTGAGAGTAGCCAACATTTTCATTGTTTAGTTTGCTAGAATCATTTCTTCTTTAGGGTCACGCTGCAGAGAAACTTATTTTACCCAATTTGGTTTCTAATATGAGTACTCTATTTTTTTGCAGATGATTGTAGAAGAAATGAACATTCTCATAATAGTTTTATCCAAACTCAACACTAGCAAAGGACAAACATTTGAAAACAATTAATAAATCATTTCCAATATGTTATTAACATAAGTTAAGCTACAATGACCAATAAGAACTTCTTTCTTCTATGCTATTATTTCCTATCATTACTACCTTACGGTGTTTCCTTTGCAACATGTGGTGCAATTGCTATTTAATCGATTATGAATGTTTATTGGTGTTCATTAGTAATATTTAATCCATACCATTGACGTGACTACGGGTGTTCATTTACTAATGTGATTGTGCATGTGATTGATATAAGCTTATCCATGTATATCAACCACATTTATTAATGTGGTTGTGCTAGCTTATTTCTAATTGAAAAATATTAAATAAAAATAATTATAATAAAAGTAATATTTTCATATTTAAACAAATTTATCAAAAATAAATAAATTTGGTTTTAAGCTAAACAAAATTTGGGAGTTAGGTAATTTTTTATTTGTATATATTTATATTTTTATTATATAATTTGTTTTAATATAAGTAGAAAAAACAATTTAATGATTAATATTTATATTGAAATTAGAATTATAAATTTAATTAAAAATATTCATTTAATATATATATATCACTACAATCAGCCACTATTGAAATCAAACTAGGAGCGAAATCAAGACGTTTTTTCCCAAAATATTACATATTGTAAATAACATTTGAGATCGTAGTCTAACATGCATACAAGTTGGAGCATACTTATATTATAAAACAATTTGTATCATAATCTATGGGGCTCCATACATTTTTTTACCAAAATATTACATATTGTAAATAGCATTTGAGATAGCAGTCTAACACTCAAACAAGTTGGAGCATACTTAGATTATTGAAAAATCTGAAGCATAATCTATGGGGCGCCATACATGCCCAAAAAATATTTATTTATTAATAACTTAAAGTAAGTTGACAATAGACCAACAGTAGTGAAATTCCAAATTGGTAGCCATAAGAGAAAATTAGGACGTAGAGACATCTATAGGGATTGTTGGAGTGCATGGAGAGACTATGCCTTTTCCACGAGCTATAATAGTTTCAATCCCAACAAGACGATGTGCCATGTCTTTGGGTTCCACTTGTAAATAATCTAAATGTAGAATAATTTCTTGTTTGGCTTCATTCCTCTCCAAGAGGTCTTTGCTTGAGAGGGCTTTGATCTGCAGATGTACATTTTCAACATGAATGGTAGAATGCTATGGTTGAAGAATATTACTCTTTGATGAATAATGAAAAATAGGATTTAGTTCTTCAACTTTGAGGAAACAATGTGGTGAAGTGACAATGGGTTTTCAAGATCAAGTGTACATATCATGGCATTGTTGAAAGACATAAACTCACTTTGTAGAAAAGGGGTTTTTTTATTAAACAAAAAGGTATTAACTATAGTAAAACCTTTTCCTCTATTGTAACCTTTGACCCTTTATTTCACTTAATACTTGTTTTATATGGGAGGTACATCATATGTATGTCAAATGTTCTTTTCTTCGTGGTGATATATTTTAATAAATTTATATGGAGAAACCCATGGGTTTTGAAAATGATTCCATTCTCATGTGTCGACTGAATAAGTCTTTATATGGTTTGAAATAGGACCTTAGTAATGCCATCTCTTAAATGTCTAGAGTGTTGGGGTGATGGAGGGGTGTTGGAATAATAAGTTATGTAGGTTCATCACACCTTTGGATCTTCCAGAGACAATTAGTTGATGGTATATAGTTGATTTAGCAATTACTAAGTACTTTACTAGCTAGTTAGATCAACTAGAACAATTGACTAGTGCACATAACAAGGTATATTTAAAGGAATCTATTGGGAACCATTTATTTTATATATGGATCAAGGTAATGGAACCATTTCTCACTTGAAGGTAATTGGTTACATCGTGGTGATATATAAGGATGGCCCTATGGGTCAATCTAATGTGTGAATGATGTGAAATGTTATGTGTTGTAATGCATATGTGTGTTCTTCATACATTGAGTTATGTTGGTTTCTTTTGAAATGTTACAATGGTGTCTTTTAATATGATCTGAAATCTATTGTTAGTTAATGCTATGCTAATATCAGTTTCAGATTTAACATGAAAGTGCTTTGGTTTGCTTCTTATACAAGGGTTTATACATGTGCTTATGATTGACAATTCAATAAACTTGATGAGATTAAGTGTATTTCATGAACATAAAAGCATGGAAACTAAATGCTAAACAACAACGTATAAAACAGAGCAAACATAGACAACTGAGTCAAATACATATGGTTTTGATGAAGGAGTTCACCCCTCCTAGGTTACATCTCCTTGGTCCAGCTTCCATGGCATGGGTCTTTGTATTAGCTTCAATTGTGAAAAAGTGTTACTTATAGTCTCTTGTTGGCTCTGCAACCTACTCCAATGGCTCCAAAACATCAAAATATACCCAAGAATGACTCTTCCTGAGCCAAAATTGGTCGAAAATTTCCTCCGTTATGGAAAAACCAAAATTTCCTACATTTTCTCCACTAAAACTGGAAGTTCGCCAGTTAACCCCACTAAAATTGGAGCTTCTACCACATTTGGTGGTTCCGCAAAATCCGCCGCTAATGATAACCGCACTTACTATTAAGATAAGTGTGATTAAAGTGTAGTTAATAATTAGATCAGTGAAAAGCACATTTATCGCGTTAATCACAGATTATTTTAATTAATCTGGATTAGTGCGCATTTAAAATTGGTTTAACTCCGTACTTCTTTCCCGCCAGAACAATGCTAGTCGTTGGTCATGGTGCTTCAAACATGTGGGGGGGTTGGCCCCCTCCAGATCCCCAACTTTGGAGCAGACAAAGCTTAAGTAGAAGCGGTCGCCTTATGTTAACAAGGAACATGTGATGGTCTGGCGATTGGTGCGGGCACTAGCTTGGGGGAGGTCGCAGGATCGACCCCGACCTCCACCCCTCCTCGGTCATTAATTTTTGGTGAATAGAACTATAGCAACAGACTTTGGTTAAAATTAATATTTTTGAATAATATATATGCGCCCATAACCTTTGAATTCGACCTTCATTAGAATATATATGTGCCCATTCAAACTTGATTTTCGAACTTGGATATAATAATAATGCCATCCAACCTTGCCATGGGGGAGGGCACGTGGCCCTTCTCCATTGGCCTAATTCCAACCATATTAAAATAATAATCCACCATATGTAAAAATTCCAACCTTAGGATTAGGAAGACAAACTTCAATTTCCCAAGAAACATTGGAAAATCTGACTGTGACACTTGTCACAATGTCATTAGCTGAAAATTGGAGAATATTCCCTGAAGATTCCTGAGGTGATGACTGGACTGCCCAGTCATCATTCTATCACGTTTCTACACATTTTTTACCTGTTTGAGAAAAAAAAACTACAGACCATAACTTAGTCATACAAACTCAGATTTTGATGAAACGAGTTACATTGCCAAATCCTGGTGACGACCTCTATCCGGTCGTTCTGGTTTGGAGCATTTCTAAGCACTTTCATTTTTGAGCTAAATACTGAGCCTCTGATCATTCCTCCCCACTAGAAGCATTTTGGACCCCAAAAGATACTATCAATTATTCAGCAGGTGAGGGTACAAATCCCTCACCCTTTGAATCTCTATCCATTTGGCCTTTGAAGGATTTTGTCCCTTGAGTCGCACTTTAAGGTATTTGACATTCCCTCTCCTTGAATTTCTGATTCTTCTGGTGAGAAATCATCTATTGATGGTAGCTGAACATGCTCTCCTTGATCATGAATCAAAGGAGGCTCAAACAATCTCAAATTTTCAACATTAACGACAGAATATATTTGCATATAAGGAGGAAAATCTAGCTTAAATGCATTAGTACCAATATTTTCCAGAATTTTAAATGGACCATAACAGATTGGCTTGAGCTTTTTACCTTCCCCTTGCAATCTTTCCTTGCTGATATATAACCAAACTTCATCTCCAACCTGGAATTTGTGATCAACACGGTGTTTATCATGCCTTGCCTTGTAGCTCCTTTGTTTATTTTAAAGTTGTTCTTGCACTATGTGATGTACCAACTGAATTTTCTCAATGAACTTCCTTGCCTTATCTATGTCACTATGAACATCTATAGTGACATCTTTCTCAAATATGAAGTCCAACAGCGATCTTGGAAACTACTGAAGACATGCCTCAAATGGAGATGTGTTTGTGGAAGAATGCTTTGCCGTGTTGTATGCATGTTGAATGTAATGCAACTGTTCATCCCATAACTTGGGTTGTTTGCTACAATAGCCTCTAAGAAGATGAATGATTTTCTTGTTTACCACCTCAGTGTGACCATTTTTTTTGGATGAAATGTTGTACTCTTCTTCAACTTTGTTTCCATCATGTCCCATAATTTTGACCAAAAATTCCCAACAAACCGGGAATCTCGATCACTTACAATAGAAGTAGGAAGACCAAAATGAACCCAAACATTTTGACAAAAAATATGAGCAGTTTTTTCAGCTATAATTTTTTTCTTACATGGCATTAAAAGACACATTTTTCTGAACCTATCTACCATAACATAGAAGTAATCATGACCTTTCCTTGACATTGGAAGACCACCTACAAAATCCATTGAGATACTCTCCCAAGGATCCGAAGGAACCAGAAATGGAGTGTACAATCCAAATTTCCTATTACTAGGCTTACTTATTGCACACAAAGAACATCCTCTAATAAAACGAGATACACTATCAATCATGTGTGGCCAATAACAATACCTTTGGAGATTCACTACTGTCTTTCCTACACCGAAATGTCCAGCAAGCAATGAAGTGTGTGCCTCCCTTATGATATTGTTTCTTTCTCCTTGTGTTATACATAACTTGCCCAAGTGATACAACAAATTGTTATGCACATGATAATATAACTCTTCATTTTGGTTTCCTTGACTCAAGCTTTCATACACATCTTGAAAATCACTATCATATGCATTGTTTAGTCAATTTAATGTCTTAAATTTCTTGCATTAATTATCAACTGAGGTTTGTAAACTGATGAAGTGTGGTGCATTGTATGTGCTTAGTTAACCTTTCTCTTACTTCGTTGTTTTGTATTTTATATTGTTTTGGGGGTTTTTGTTCTTTGATGTCTAAGGATGTTTAATCTAAAACTACGAAAATATTTAAATGAATCTAATGAATTTTAGGAAGGAAGAAAAGGAAGTGTTCCTAGGTTAATCTAATTTTCATAAAAATAAACCAAAAACTGTTGGCTAGTTAGGACCTAATTTGGAAAATAGAGCATCTATCTTATCTTATCATTAGTCCTATTCCATGGATCTAATTCTAAAAACTAAGATTGAAATTGCAGTGCTTGTCTTAAGTAAAAACAGAAAATGAAAACAACTAATGTACTTCTGGTTACTCCAACATTCAATTATGAAGCATGACGTTCTTGAGATGATGTTAAGTATATTAGAGAGGAAAACCCTTTTACTGAGTTTTGTAGTCACCCAATGTTTCAGACTGTCTAAGTGAGTCCATCATGAGGGGTAGATGTCCAAAGTTCTTTGAAAAGAAGAGAAAATAGGGAAAAGGAATAGAGGTATAAATAGTGAATGATGAGTTTCATGAAAGGTCGGCTTTTTTATGAGAGACAACAATTTAAATAATTTTATTATTTATTTATTTATTTTATTATTATTATTATTATTATTTTATTTTTATTTATTTTATTTTACTTTTTTATTAATAAACTAGATTATGTGTTTAAAATAACCTATATAATTCAACAATCTATTATTCAAATTGCTTAATTTAATAAGTTTTTTTTTATTAAAATATAAATCTTAATTAGGTTGAAAAATAAAACCCTAATTAATTAATTAGTAGAAATGTTTTAAAAGTTTGGTAGATATATTTAAATTAATGAATTATTTAATTTGTATAATTTGATATGTTTATTTAAATTATATAGGTATTGTATAGTTTGTAAAAATTGCTTAATTTGATATGTTTATTATTAAACTATATAAATTTTGTATATTATGTAAAATTGTTTTTATTTATTCAATCAATTATTTAATAACTTATTTACATGTTTTATTTATTTATTTATTCATTTTGTTGTATTTATATATTTGTAATTGATTATAATTATTTTATTATTATTATTATTATTATTATTATTATTATTATTATTATTTATAATTATAATTTTATTTATTTATTTATTTATTTTATGTCAAGTAATTGTTTCGTATTTTAACTTAATGCCCCGTATCAAAGAAGCAAAGGATGCAAATAAACATTTAATGTATATTTAGTTACTCCAACATTCAATTATGAAGTGTGATCTTCTGGAGATAGTGTTGAGTAACCAATTACACCTAATGATCTAGAAAACGAAGTAAAGTATGCAAAAGGTAACTCAGTAATTGCACTCATTAAAAATTCAACCATTTAGTCCTGGAACATGATTAAATCAATGTATTTGGAATAAATTTTAGGAATATTAGTGATGTAATTAAGTGAGGATCTGAAAGCAAAATGTGAAAGCATGTAAAACTCACTATAAAAAACTAATGTATATTTGACTTTCTACAACATTCAAGGTGAAGTATTACCCTCTTGAGATGCTATGCGAGAAGTCAATTATGCCTTAATCTCTAAATTCCTAGAAATCAAATAACAATGTGCAGAGTAAATTCAATCACTGTATGAATTAGACATCCAACCATTTAGTTTAGGATCATCATCTTGAAATTGCTTTTGAAAACATCCATTGACATAGTTAATTGACAATTCTATTCTAAGAAAATGAATGACAAAACAGTAAGGAAACTAGAAAATTATGTATTCTTATTACTTCAATCTTAATTCGACTTGAAAACAGATTTATCTATCTTCATGAAATATATTATAAGAACAAATCTGCACAATTGTGATTTAATGTTATGCTATTGATCAAAAACCTGGAATGAAACATTAACCTAATTAGAAAACATATTTGCTAAAAATAGAGAAGTGGAAATTAAACTAAAAACAAAAAATGAAAAACCTCCTCGAGTGCAAGGGTCCTCTGCAACTGATTCGGCTGAACTGCTAGCCAGTTAAGGATGCACTTAAACAATCATTGGCAACATGAACTTTGTATTATGATGAAATGAAGTCTGAATATAGAGTATCAACAAAAATCTTAAACTCAACACTTAATTTCTGAATCGTCTTCTCAGTCTTTTACAACCGATATTTAAAGGAAAATAACATAACTGTTTGTGAGATAAACTTGCTACAGGTGGCTAATTCGAATTAGACTTGCGATAGGACTATTAGACTCTTGATTTGCTACGACAGAGAAAATCAAGAGTCCTGCTGCTTTTGGATAACGTACTTTGACCACACCTTTGACCATGATCTTAGGCCTACTTTTCTGTCGATCTCGATTGAGTGAATAGGATAGAATCCATGTGGAGATTATTCTAGAAACAACCATGTGGCCCAATTCTTCATTTGACACCTGGAACCTGCCAGACCATGAGAGTAGCTATGGAATCCACAGTTAGCTGTAGAATAGGCTGCGTTGTGTAGCTGAATTGCAAATATCTATTCAAATAGCAAGAACATGAAAATATAAATGGAAATAATTTTAATGCATCCTTAAGACAAAACCTAGCATTTATCATTGATTGGGGTTTGTGATCTTATGAGAAAGTGAGGGAAAAAGGTGAGAAAAGTTGTTAAAGAGAGGGTAATTTTGAGGTTCAACATACCCCCACTACAAAATCATTGCATGTCCTCATGCAATTTGCAAAAAATGTGAGTTCTCCTTTCTTATTGCATTTTCTTAGACACTTCTGGTAGCACATCCAATTTCCTTCTTTTGTTCTTCTTTGAAGTGTCTGTCATCCTAGGCCTTCTCATAAGAAGCTTGTACTTGAGGTTAATGACTGCTCTGTGTAGTAACTTATTATTTCATTTCAATTTCCTATTTTTCTTATACCACAGTCCTAGATGCAGAATGGTATTGTCATGAATTACCTTGTCCAACTTGTTTTGCCACTTCAAGGTCTCATTCTCCTATTTGATATGTATGTTTAATATCTCTAGTTCATAAATATCATGTTTAAGAGCATCAAATAGAGGTTCTTGTGGATTGACAGAAGGTTTTGGGTTCATAGATGCATTTTTCTTCTCCAGTGATTCTACATAATCATATATTTGTTGTTGAACTGGGTCTATGCCTGGAGATCTTCTGTTGAGGCTACCTTCAAAATGATGAATAGGAGAATTTTGAGGACTGTGTGCAGGAGAAATGTTAACATGAGATGGTATTGGGGTTTCCTCATCTAGATTTATAAGCTTTGTCCCTTTTGATAATGTTTTCTTCATAGAACCTTGGAGTCTAGAGCTCCTTCTCGATTGTGGAGGACTTACATTCTCCTCAATTGTAACCTTAATCCTATTTCTTATCTTACCCCTTGTCTTGATTTGCTTTCTGATTTATGTCAGTTCTTCAGAGATTAGCTCTTCATCATTCTTCTGTAATGAAGATTCAGGTTTATTTTCAACATTTATATCAATATTTTTTCTTCTACTTCTTCTAACATTATCTTATTTAGGTGACTCTAGTGCTTCTTGAAAATGATTTCTAATAAGGAAATCCTCCCAGGTATCTCCTATGATTTTTAAATGAAACTCAATTATTATCTTTACCAACCCATGATGATGCATGGTGGTATCTATGAACTGTATTCTATTTTGCACATTTGACGCCATCCTTTTTAAACTATTTAGTAGAAAGAAAGGAAGATTGATATCACCATTTTCTAGGAAATTCATCAGTAAACGGATATGATAGACATACATGCATCCAAACCTTCCTTCACAAGTGAAATTTTTTTGTAAAACCAAGAGCATGTTCCTCGATTTACTTTTAAGAGCTGAACCGGGGATACCTTTTCTAAAAACAGAGACATCCATACCTGGGTTTTTTAGTATTACTTTCCATGATTCACTATGGAACTCCTTATTTTTTAGCCATCTTTCACCATGCCTTCGAAGTTCTGTAGCCTCGGCCATGAATGACTCAGTCACTACAAACTTGATATCTCCAATTTCTACTTCGGTACCATCAAAAGAACGAGCAAAGGATTTGGTAATCTCCTTGTGAAAACCATTAAATTTCTCTATGAAATTAATCCATTCAGCTTTCTGCAACAATTCTTTGATCTATGGGTATCCTTCCATGTACTTTGCTCCCATCGGTTCTAATATGATAATTAGCCCCATCCTTCTACTATGCAGAATTCTCAACCTTCAATGTTACCCTTCTGTTTTATGAAATGAATTGGTTACGTATCTGATGGAAGGTTATTGAGGGTTTGTAGGAATAAATAGATGGTAGGGGTTTCAGAGAGACGTAGACAAGTATGTCACGTCATAGGTCATGACCATTAATCATCAACAAGGGAGTTAATTATGGACCATTATGCAACTTAATATGGAGGATGTGGCTGATATGTAGTATGATGGAGATTGCAATCAAATCAAATGATGAGTTGCCAAGGAAACATATGAATATCCATATTATACATGCTTCATGTTTTAACCTTGCTATTAAAATAATTTTTTGCACTTTACCTTTTAGAACTTAACATTTTCATTTGTTGTTTTCTTTGGTGTTGATCCTTAGGTACCCTTTTAGCATGTTGGTCTTCAAAACATAATCCTTCAATTCCTTGCAATCATCATTTGTTTGCAGGTTGTACAATCGTGTCAGGACTGCTAAATAATATGTGGCTGTAGAATCGAATTAGCTGCAGAATGGAACCAACTGTAGAACATGATTGGCTACAAAATAGAATCAGCTGCAGAATACAGTAAGCTGCAGAATGCACTTTGTAAAAAGAATGAAGTAGGACTATGGAATATGAATGTGAGATGAAATGGAAAATGGCATATGACTGTGAAATGGAATGAGTGTGAAAATGGAATGAAAGTGGAATATGACTTGTGAAATGGAATGATAGTGGAGTGAGATGGAATGAAACTATAAAATGAAATGAATTTGCAGATTATGAACTGCAATGAATGTAGTTTTGTGTCACTACTTATTACAGAAAATAAAATGGAAAATATAGGATGTCAAAAATCTCTGATTTTCACCCTGTATTTTCTGTATAAGTATGCCAATCATTGATTGGTTTTCATACTTATACACTTGACTATTTTTTTTAATGTTTTTTTAATTTTTAATTTATATATATATATATTTTTTTATGTATGTAGGAAAATTAAAATCTAAGTTAGTGAAGAAGAAGATTTCTTCTTCACTAAATTCATATCAATATTATCTTGGAAAATCTTGACAAACTCTTCTTTTGAAAGTGGTTTATGATATACTTTCAACCTATGACTATTCACAAGAAGAGGTACCTTTTCTTCATCTATTGTCCTTATCTTCACTGCTCCATTATCAAAGAATTTTTCAATCTCATATCGCCAAAGCCAATGAGTCTAAAACTTTCCTTGAAAATATTTGAATTTTGAATCGAACAAAAGTGCCCAATCCCCTCCTTGAAACTTCTTCTCCTTGATATACTTATCATGCCATTTAGCCCTTTGCTGCTAGACTATACTGGTTATTTGAACTGCATCTTGTCTGATTTCATCAAGCTCATTGAGTTGCTCCAATATATGTTATGTGCTTCAGATAAATCAAGTCCCAATTGGACTTCCATCTTGAAGGTTCGGATATGAAACTCTATAGGGAACATGAATTTTTTCCATAAACAAGTTCGTAGGGAGTATGTCGTGTTGTATTTCTCCATGTAGTTCTGTAGGCCCATAAGGCTTCAGGGAGCCTTTCTGCCCAATCTCTTCTGTGTAGATGTACAGTCTTAGTGATAATTCCTTCAATCACCTTATTGGTAGATTCAACTTGACCATTTTCCTGTGGATGATAAGGAGTAGATTTTCTGTGCTTGATCTTGTAATCTTCCGCGAGCCTTTTCACCACCTTTGATGTAAAATGAGTTCCCTGATCTATTACAATTTCTCTTGGAACACCAAAACGAGTGAAGATATCCTCAAAAAGAAAATTAACTATAGATCATTCATTAGAAAAAGATAGTGCTTTAGCCTCTACCCATTTAGTGACATAATCAGTGCATACCAAAATATACTTCTTTTGTTTAGATGGAGGATTAATAGGTCCAAAAAAATCCAAGGTCCATTTTTCAAAAGGCTCAATGAGTACCTGAGGTTGTAATGACATTTCATTTGATGGAGCAGGTTTCCCTACCCTTTGGCAATTGTCACACCTTTTGACATATTCTTTGGCATCTCTAAAGATGGATGGCCAATAATATCCTAAATGAAGGATTTTATAGCTTGTCATCTTGTTAGCAAAGTGCCCACCACAAGGTTCATCATGACATGCTTTAAGAATTTCAGGCATTTCATCTTCTCGAACACATATTCTGATAATGAGATCTGGACCTGTCTTATACAATTAATTAGTAATCCAAGATTATCTTGCACTTAATTGAATGATTTTTCTTTTCTCTCTAGAAAGAAAATGTGAAGGTAATTTTTCTGTAACTAAGTAATTAGCAATATTTGCAAACCAAGGAGTCTGAGTAGTTATTAAAAAAATATATTCATTAGGAAATTTATCTTCTACTGGAGTGTCATCTTTGATATTTTGAATTCTAGACAAGAAATCAGCAACTGTGTTTTGTTTTCCAGGTCGGTCTAGAACAGTAATGTTGAATTCTTGCAGGAGTAATAACCATATTGTAACTCTGCCTTTAGTAATAGATTTATTCATTAAATATCTAATTGTAGAGTGATGTGTATGAACAAAGGTTTCATAGCCTGTTATATAATGTCTGAATTTGTTGATAGCGTGAACAACAACTAAGAATTCCTTTTTAGTTACAGTGTAATTTAAATTTGTGGGAGTCAAATTATTTCTTGTGTAATAGATGGCATAGGGGATCAAATATTTTTGTCCTAATACAACTCCTAGAAATGTATCTGAAGCATCTGTTGAAATGTGAAAAGGTAGTTTCTAGTTTGGACCTCTTAAGATGGGTGCTTCAGAATTTTTTGCTTTTAAAGTCTCAAATGCTAACTGGCAATCAGGATTCCAATTGAATTCACAATATTTGGTGAGTAATTTGAAGAGTGGGGATGCTATTTTGGTGAAATTTTCTATAAATATTCTATGATATCCTGTGAATCCTAAAAAACTTCTAACATCCTTTTGGCAACTTGGAATTGATAGTTTGGAGATGACTTCAATTTTAGATTTATCAACATTAATTCAGTCTCCTGAAATGTGATGTGCTAAGACAATCCCTTTTGTAAACATCATGAAACGTTTTTCATGGCTTAGTGAAAGGTTTGCTTCCTTACATATTTTAAGAACCTTTTCCAATTTTTCTAAAGCTTCTTCAAATGTATTACCATAAACTGTAAAGTCATCCATATACACCTCTACACAATCATGTATTAGATTAGAAAAAATTCCTAGTACTTCCCTTTGGAATGTTGCAAGTGCACAATCCAAAAGGAAGCACTCGGTAGGCATAAGTCCCCCATGGACAGGTGAATGTGGTCTTATCTTGATCTTCAGGTGCTACCTGAATTTGATTGTAACCACTAAAGCTATCCAGGAATGAGAAATACTTCTTACTTGCTAATGTATCCTACACTTGATCTATAAAGGGTAAAGGAAAATGATCTTTTAGGGTAGATTTATTCAATTCTCGATAATCAATGCATACCCTCCATTTACCATTATTTTTAGGCATAATCACTAAAGAGGAAACCCACTGACTGTCTGAAATTGGGTAAATGAAGTTTATATTTAGCAACTTTTGTAACTCCTCTTTCACATTTTCCCTAAGATTTGGATTCATCCTTCTTTGAGGTTGTCTGATAGGTTTACAATTTTCCTCAATGTAGATGTGATGTATACAAGTCTTAGGACTAATTCCTTTCATGTCAGTGTATTCCCATGCATGTGCAGAAGAATGTTGTTGTAATGTTTTGATTAGCTTTTCCTGTTGTAAATTTTCCAAGTTATTATTTATGCTCAAGGTTTTCCCTGGAAAGATTTCAACTGTAGAGCTACCAAATTCTTCCATAGAATAAAGAGACATCTGCCTAGATGAAAAATATTCAATATTATATTTTTCTTGAAATTTATCATGTTCATATTCTGGAGATGATTCAAAATTTTCTATTGTATTTAAGATTTGACTATCTTCACTAATGGTTGAAATAATAAAGAGAGGTTGTATATCATTTTCATCATCAATCCATTCTTTGTCATCTATCTCTATGATTGTTCTTGCTGGAGGATATAGAGCGAATTTATTAGTTGAATTACCATCATAAATATACATGTCACCAGATCTACAGTTAATGAAAGCATCATCTGTAGCCAACCAAGGTCTTCCTAATATAAGTGGATGTCCTCCTAGATTGTTCTTAGGGGTTAAGATCATAAAATCAATAGGGTACTCCCAAGAATGTAAGGACACTGAAATATCTTCTAACACACCATCTAGCTTGATTACAGATCAATCTGCTAATTGAAGTAATGTAGGTGTATAAAGAAGATTAGGAAGCTTGAGTTGTTCCATGGTTTGTTTGCTCATGGTGTTTATTTATGCTCCTAAATCAATCAATGTATTTGGAATTTCAACTCCATTGATATGTGTTTTTACAACTGGACTTCCTGGATCTAAATATTTTTGTATGCCAATTTTTCCCATCATTATGTCTGCTATTTTTCCTACAAGCTAAATTCTTTTTATTTCTTTTGTATTTCTTCCCGGTTTCTTCATGCTCAACTCCTTTATTGTTTTAGCTAAAATTGGAATTTTCTTGATGGCTTGTAACAAAGGAATTTTGATACAAACATTTTTCAATTCATCTAGAAAATCATAATTAGGCAACACAATATGATTTTCTATCTCTCTATCAACTTGTAATCTTTCAGTAAAAGGAGGTGTAGAAGTAGATACTGATAGTTTCTCTATGATAGGAGTCGAGTTTATTGGTTCTTTTTGTTTTTCTTTTTCAGAATTTTGGTTTCGAAGAGATGTTACTTCTTCAAAACTTTTATTGAGCTGTTGAGAATCTTCCTCAGAATTGTCTTGTTCTTGAATGACTACAAAAGGCTTTTTATTTTCGAATATCCTACCAGATATGAGTTGGACATCATTAAGATCTAGAGGAGTAATCATGTAGGTTGGAAATTTCTGTCCTTCTATCATATAGGTATTATGAGGATTTTAATTGTTGGGGTTTGGTAATGGTTGAGCAGGTAGCTGATTTGATCTCTGAGGGAATGGTAGTGAGAGTTATCGATTTTGGTTTTGGTTTTGGAGTTGGGGTTGTTGATTTTGTTGAGGAATTGGTTCGGGAGGATATTTTGGATATGATGGAGGATATTGATAGTATTGAGAGAGTTTTCCATCGAGATTTTTCATTCCTTGAGCCCAAGGCTGAGATTGAGATTGAGATTGAGGCCAAGGTTTCTGCCAAGAATTCCAGTTTGGTGGGGGCTGAGTATACATTTGGTTATTAAAACCTTGAGTTTGTGGCCCTTGCCATGGTATTCTAGAAACAAAACAAAGAGATTATGTTGGATTTGAAGTTGTTTCTTCTTGAAAAACAACCTTAAGACCAAGAATTGAAGGACAACTCTTAGTCTCATGACTTTAAGAACAAATCATATATGTCTCTATGAATTTTGCATCAAGAGGAAATTCTCTTAAAGCATGCTTCTTTCTTCATTTGGGACAGAAAATAGCTAAAGCATCAGTCTCGACTTTCTACTTGTTTTGTAACTTAAGGGTGTCTATCTGTTCACTGAGACTCCCTAAAATGTCTGTTTTAAATTCATCAAGCATGTTTCCAATTTATTCCCTACTCACTGTTCCAGTTGCAGATCTATTCACCCTAGCAAGAGCAGGATCTCTTGGACCTTTCCCAGTTTTTTATTTTCCTCTTGAGAGATGAATAAATAATTCCCCAATGTCAGGTAATTGGAGTTGAAAGATGTCACCGTTCCCCATCATGTTAAGGATGTCTATCCACTCATCTCTAATGGATTTCAAAAAAAGAGCTTTTAAAGTGTCTTGATCTAAATTATCCATTTTTGCTCTTTTTATGTTGTAGTTGAATCTTTCAATTAAATCCTCCAAATTCTCATCCTCTCTTTGCATCATTTTAAACACTTCATCCTTGTGATGAATAGGTATGCAATAATCCAAATACATTTCTAAAAATTCTCTCTTCATATCATTCCATGTTCTGATAGACCGAGTGATTAGACTCATGAACCATTTTAGAACTGCTCCTTTCAATTTTGAAGGAAAAAATTTGAGTTTTTGAGGGTCTTGTAAACAAACATAAGTTCTGCACAAGACTTCAAATTAAAAAAAAAAGGTTTCAGGGTCTTCACTTTTCAATCCATGAAAGTTTGGGAGGACAAAAGGTGAGATATTTTTCATGGTGGCATTTGTATTTTCATCAACTATAGGGAATCCAAAATAACTCTCAATTACCCTATTTCTTTTGCCTCCTTCTACATTTCCTCTACCTCTTCCTCTATCTCCTCCTCTACCTCTACCTCTATCTCCTCCTCAAAATATTAGATTTTCTCCATTTATAATTTCTCCTCCTTCCCCTTCTTCTCCTCTTCCTGCCATTATAGATTCTTTAGAGCTGATATAAGAGTCAATTTGTAAGGTTACCTGTTCTTCCTCTGGTTCTTCTATCAATGGTATGTTGAAGAAAGGTTCTTCTTATTCCTCTCCACTAGGAATTTCTAACTCTTCAGCTAAAATGTGTTCTCTTGTAGAGGTGAAAAAGGTTACTCCTTCTGTTGGAGACCTAGGATCTTCTTCTTCTAAGACTGCCTCAGTAGATGAAGTAGGGTATCCTCCTAATTGGATTTCTGACCTTAGAACTTCAAGAAGTATATGGCTAGTGAAATATGGAATATGAGTTTGAGATGGAGGTGTATCACTTCTTAGTCATTGTAGTATAGTGGTGTGTATTCCCGCTCGTCACACGTGACCCGGTTCGATCCCCGGAGACGGTGCTAAAATGTTTAGTCAATTTAATGTCTTAAATTGTTTGCATTAATTATCAACTAAGGTTTGTAAACTGATGAAGTGTGGTGCACTGTATGTGCTTAGTTAACCTATTTATTACTTCGTCGTTTTGTATTTTATGTTGTTTTGGGGGGTTTTTGTTCTTTGATGTCTAAGAATGTTTAATATAAAACTATGAAAAGATTTAAATGAATCTAATGGATTCTAATTAGGAAGAAAATGAAGTGTTCCTAGGTTAATCTAATTTTCATAAAAATAAACCAAAAATTGTTGGCTAATTAAGACCTAATTTGGAAAATAGAGCATCTATCTTATCTTATCATTAGTTATATTCCATGGATCTAATTATAAAACTAAGATTGAAATTGCAATGTTTGTCTTAAGTAAAAGCAGAAAATGAAAACAACTAATGTACTTCTGGTTACTTCAGCATTCAATTATGAGGTATGACCTTCTTGAGATGATGTTAAGTACCTATTTGTACTTTAACTTCTAATGTCCTAGAACAGTAAGCAAAGGATGCAAATAAAACATTTAATGTATATTTAGTTACTCCAACATTCAATTATGAAGTGTGATCTTCTGGAGATAGTGTTGAGTAACCAATTACACCTAATGATCTAGAAAACGAAGTAAAGTATGCAAAAGGTAACTCAGTAATTGCACTCATTAAAAATTCAACCATTTAGTCCTGGAACATGATTAAATCAATGTATTTGGAATAAATTTTAGGAATATTAGTGATGTAATTAAGTGAGGATCTGAAAGCAAAATGTGAAAGCATGTAAAACTCACTATAAAAAACTAATGTATATTTGACTTTCTACAACATTCAAGGTGAAGTATTACCCTCTTGAGATGCTATGCGAGAAGTCAATTATGCCTTAATCTCTAAATTCCTAGAAATCAAATAACAATGTGCAGAGTAAATTCAATCACTGTATGAATTAGACATCCAACCATTTAGTTTAGGATCATCATCTTGAAATTGCTTTTGAAAACATCCATTGACATAGTTAATTGACAATTCTATTCTAAGAAAATGAATGACAAAACAGTAAGGAAACTAGAAAATTATGTATTCTTATTACTTCAATCTTAATTCGACTTGAAAACAGATTTATCTATCTTCATGAAATATATTATAAGAACAAATCTGCACAATTGTGATTTAATGTTATGCTATTGATCAAAAACCTGGAATGAAACATTAACCTAATTAGAAAACATATTTGCTAAAAATAGAGAAGTGGAAATTAAACTAAAAACAAAAAATGAAAAACCTCCTCGAGTGCAAGGGTCCTCTGCAACTGATTCGGCTGAACTGCTAGCCAGTTAAGGATGCACTTAAACAATCATTGGCAACATGAACTTTGTATTATGATGAAATGAAGTCTGAATATAGAGTATCAACAAAAATCTTAAACTCAACACTTAATTTCTGAATCGTCTTCTCAGTCTTTTACAACCGATATTTAAAGGAAAATAACATAACTGTTTGTGAGATAAACTTGCTACAGGTGGCTAATTCGAATTAGACTTGCGATAGGACTATTAGACTCTTGATTTGCTACGACAGAGAAAATCAAGAGTCCTGCTGCTTTTGGATAACGTACTTTGACCACACCTTTGACCATGATCTTAGGCCTACTTTTCTGTCGATCTCGATTGAGTGAATAGGATAGAATCCATGTGGAGATTATTCTAGAAACAACCATGTGGCCCAATTCTTCATTTGACACCTGGAACCTGCCAGACCATGAGAGTAGCTAATAAATCCATAATAACAAGTATCAGATGCGTTCGTAGCTAACCAAAATCATTCAAATAGCAAAAACATGAAAATATAATATGACAATCATTTTAATGCATTTCTTAAGACAAAACCTAGTTTATCATTATCAGTTTGTGATCTTATAAGAAAGTGATGGAAAGAGGTGAGAAAAGTCATTAAAGAGAGGGTAATTTTCGGTTCAAATGCATATTGTTCAATGTAACTTTCATGCATAACTGAATTGTGCTTGAGTATAATAGATGAATTTACAATAGGCCTAGAGAGAATATCAGCTACCTTATTGTAGATTCCATTTTTGTACCTGATAACCAAATGAAATTGTTGTAGAAATCCCATCCATCTCAAATGACTTGATTGCTGCAAATTTGACTGTGATTGTAAGTACTACAATGGCTGATGGTCGGTATGGATAATGGTCTCTTTCCCCATCAAATAGTTCTTCCATTTATTTACACTTTGTACCAATGCATATAAATCTTTTTCATAGGTGGGATAGTTAGTCACAACTCCATTAAAAATTTCAGAATTAAACGAAATAGGCTTACCATGTTGCATGAGACCTACTCCCATGGCATAATCACTTGCATATGTTTGGATCTCAAATGGCTATCTAAGATCCAAAAGAGCCAATACCAGTGCTAAACTTATCTTTTGATTTAAAGCATCAAAGATTTTTGCTGCATATCTCCCCAAAGGAAAACTTTCTTGATACTTGTCAATGCATGTAACAGAGCTGCAATGGAAGAAAAATTAGCAATGAATTTCCTCCAATACTGTGCTGCCCCAAGAAAGATTCTTACATCTGTAACTATATTGGGCTTTGGCCAATTCAGAATGACCTCTACTTTGGAAGGGTCTATTTTCAACTCACCTCCTCCAACAATGTGTCCCAAGTACACTAAATAAGTCTTTCCAAACTCACACTTCGACATATTTAAAAATAATTGCTCTTTTTTCAAGACATCAAGTACCTTGTTCACATGCATGACATGTTCATCTCTTGATTTGTTGAATATCAAAATATCATCTAAGTAAACAATGATGAAGCCATCTAGAAATGTTATTAGTACATCATTCATGACTCTCATGAAAGTAGATGGAGCATTTGTTAAACCGAATGGCATAACTAGCCACTCAAACAATCCTTGTCTAGTTTTAAATGCAGTTTTCCAAATGTCCTCCTCAACTATTCTAACTTGATGATAACCACTTTGTAAGTCTAACTTAGTGAAATATCTTGCATACTTTAACTGATCTAGCAAATCATCAATGTGTGGGAGTGGGTAGTGATTCTTTACCGTCATTTTATTCAGTGCACGAAAATCAATACACATGCACCATTTCTTGTCCTTCTTTGGTATCAAAATAATTGATGAACCACATGGCGAAGTAGATGGGTGTATGATACCTTTTTTCAACAATTCTTGGATTTTTCTTATTGTTTTCCAAACTCTCCATAATTGATATGCGATACATACCAATGTTTGGAAGTGGAACATCCTATTGCAGCTGAATCTCATGCTGAATTCCCCTCTTAGGAGGTAACCCACTTGGTTCTTGAAACATCTCACCATGCTGACTCACCACATCAAAAAAATCAGATTTTAATTTATAATCACATCCTTTGTTGTGAAACCAGCTCCAAAAAGAGAAGAAAAGAGATATCAATGCCTTAGAAATAAGCCACTTCGAGGGGGAAACCTCCAATACATTACATGAATGAACAATTCTTGGATGATTCAAATTACAAAACCTCCTTTCTATATATAGGAGTCCATGGGGCCACAATGTAATCCTAGTGGGGCTACAATGTAATCCTAGCCGACCTAACAATAATAATTTAAGGGCACAATAATAACAATATGGGGGTTACAGGGGTACAATAATAACAATAAGGGGGGCTACACTAACATAATAAGGGGCTACACTATTAATATAGGGACTTAACATGCCCTTCTCCTTCAAACAAGTGTTGTCCTCAACGCTTGATTATTTCTTGATGCTTCTGTATAAAATTCTCATCCTCCCATGTGAAATATTTTACAGGAAAGTTCTTCCACTTGCTGAGATACTCCGAAATTGATCGTACTTGTCGAGTTCTTGTTTCTATGACTGCTTCATAACTTCTTTCGATGTGATGTTGATCTTCTTGTTGTTTCATTAGATTCTGCACCAAAGTTGGGTTATCCTTTAAGAGTTGGAGAACTTGTTGTTGATGCTCGTTGTGATCTTCCACTAATTTATCATCCATATTAGCTATTATTTGATCCTTCAAACCATCCAACTTAGCCTCCATTTCTGCTTTTAAACCATCTATTTCATCTTCGGTTGCTCTTCGTAAGATCGAAATTTGTTGCACTTGGTACCGTAATTTTGATATCTCATATTGCAATTCTTCCTCCTCATGCATCATAGTATAGCTTTCTGAGAGCTTAATGGGTATGGAATTATTTTTTGGAGGCATAATAGAACCCATTACTAACAAAAATTCTCCAATATTCCCTTGGAATCAATTCAACTTGATTCTTCAAACAAGACTTATGCAATTCGGAAAAAAACAATACACACCTTTTTCTTGTTTTTGAGGAGCTCGATATTGAAATTGGATTATATCTGTAATTGAAAATATTTGATATCTAAAATTCCGCCCTATAGTAGCCCTCTGAAGATTCTTTCAAATGCCACAGGTCTGACCTGATTTGGATTCTCCAAGACAAAGTTGTGTCCAATCTCCCACAATGACCTAATTCTGGACTGGTTCAGTAGAGCGAACTTGTACGACTTGCCACGTGTCACTGTTTTTTCCTTTGTCTCTGAAATTGATAGCCAAGAAACTACAGGCTGTTTACTTGCGACCACTTTTGATGGCACTCCAATCCAATCTCCAGAGAGAGAGTTATTGAACTCTTCCCACGATCACCTCTTTGAGATGAAATTCAGGAGCTTGAAAAAGCACTACCTTCCACAGATCATATCTCCAAAAATATTGTGAACCAAGCTCTGAAATTTTTTTATGAATTTCCTCAGGATTTCAGCTTCGCACCATATGAATTTCAGATTCTGAACCTTCGTAGAAAAAAATTTATAGCGCAAATTCCACGATGACCTGTTTAGGAGCCTGAAAAAATACCTGACTTCCACAGATCATATCTCCGAAATTATTGTGAACCAAACTCTGAAATTTTTATAAAAGCTTCCTCAGGATTTTTTCTTCGCACCCTAAAAATTTCAGCTTCTGAAACTTCGTAGAAAAAAAGTTATAGCGAAAATGCCACGATGACCTGTTTGGAGCAGCGAAACCCTAGAATCCAAAGCTCCGATACCAAATGTTGTGTAACCAGCTCCAAAAATAGAAGAAAAGAGATATCAACGCCTTATAAATGAGCCACTTCGAGGGGCAACCTCCAATACATTACATAAATGAACAATTTTTGGATGATACAATTTACAAAACCTCCTTTCTATATATAGGAGTCCATGGGGCCACAATGTAATCCTAGTGGGCCACAATGTAATCCTAGCCGACCTAACAATAATAATGTAAGGGCACAATAATAACAATATGGGGGTTACAGTGGGTAAAAAAATAACAATAAGGGGGCTACACTAACATAATAAGGGGCTATACTATTAATATAGGGACTTAACATTTAACTTGTCATCACATCCATCAAAATATTCATAGTCAACATAATCCTTTTTCTTGATCATGAGAAGCATAAACTGTTTACTTGCATTAACTAGCCTCTTCATTTTCCCTGCATTAACTAAAGAAATATTTAGTTTCTTGCGATGATATCTCACAATATAGTCCACCCCATCCTTAAGAAAATGATATTTGTTCTCATGGCGATAAAAAAAAAAATTCCTGTCATACAAATATAGACTTCACAAGATAATCTCGGAAATGTCAAGTGGAACCACATCTAACTCGACTTCATCAACAAAGTTTGCAGTAATAGAAAATTGAAATATGCATTTCCTTGTAACATGTAAATTGGCATTGTTAACTATCCAACCCAAAGGGTGTGGTTTATGATGTGGTACGGTTTCAAGGTTAAGATTTTTGAACAAGTTTTCTAAAATCATGTTTGCTTGTGACCCACTATCAAACAATGCATCAATCTTTGTATGATTTGAAATCACTCTAACATGGAACAATTCTATCCTTGTGTTTTCATTTGGAGTGTTGTTGTGACTATTTGAGGAACTAGTACTTGCTATGGCTTCCTTTCCTTTGTTAACCATGGCTACGATCTTGGTCTCATCTCCAGAATCGGATCCAAAATTTTGTTGTGTGGTGGAAATCATCTTTTGTTTCCCCTTGTTATTTGGTTTCTTTGGCCTTAGTTCGAGATGTAGTTTCCAACAGTGGGCTACATCATTCCCCTCTTTGGAACATTGTTTGCATGTAGTTTTCTCCCCTTCTTTATTGATGCTTTCATTCTTCTTTCCCTTCCATTTTCCTCCCTTCTCTTTTCCCTTACCCTTGAATGGCTTCTTATTACTACCCTCTTCTTGAATGTTCTTTCCCCTTGCTTCAAGATGCATGGCTTTCACACATACTTCATCTAAGTTGTTTGGGTTAAACATAAATATAGTATGTTTCAAGTAGGAATGTAAACCCCCAATGTATTTCAAGAGTGTGTCTTGGGAATTCAAGTTTACTCCTAACAACAAAGCACTCTTTCTAAACTCCTAGGTGTATTCTTGAACTGTTTTGCCTTTGAGTTGCCTAAATTTTTGCCAAATCATAATTGCTTTTTGCATATAGGCTAATGGATAAAACTATCTTTTAATGGAAGAAATGAAGTCAACGCAAGAAATGGATATCTTACCCCGAATTTGCATTTCCTCTTGAGTCTTTGCCTACCACCAAACTAGTGTTGCTTCTTCTAGCCTTAATGAATCCAACTGTATCTTTATGTCGTCCTCTTGTAGATTATGAATTATGCAGTATACTTCCAATTAACGGATCCAACTGTCTAACTTCTTTGCATTTACCTCACCATTGTACATGGGAAGTTCAAACTTGATGTCCAACTTGAGCAATGGAGTTTTTCCTTTTGGTATTTTTGAATGAGTGTGGGTGGTTTTTATGGTGGAAGTGGAAGATGAAGATGCTGATGAAGATGATGAGGATGAGGATGGTGGAGATGGAGGTGGCTTTCCTCCAATACCTTTCAAACTCTTCTCTTCATCCTTCTTACCATCTGAAGATCCTTCTCCATGTGGAGGCTTAGAACCTTCTCCTGCTCTTTCTGTAGTGAATGCATCAAACATGATTTTAACCATTCTCTAAATGTCCTTGAAGTCTCTCTTGACTTCCTCTTCTTCTAAATTTCCATGAGTATCTCCAACACCTGACATAATGGCTAAGGATTCAAGCTCAAATCCTTATGCTTGTACCTCTTCAATCACTTCAGCTTCTTGTGTAATGTGTACCTCTTCAATCTCAACTATTGGAGATAGAAATTAAGGTGCTTCAAGTGCAGCTTTGAGTGGAACTTTGGGTGAATATGATGCTTTCTCAACTCTATTTCTTCTTGTCCTAATATCAGGACTAACAACCAATAAATTCCCTTCTCCTCTCTGCAACTTCAACCTTGTAAGCATCACAAAATTGTAATTATTAAAACCCTTCTTGCACAATCTCAAGCAAAGCAAGCAAATAGCCTTTGGCAACCTTGTTCTCTAATACCAACTTGATCTGAAATCGATTGTTAGTTAATGATGTGCTAATATCAGTTTCAAATTTAACATGAACGTGCTTTGGTTTGCTTCTTATACAAGGGTTTATACATGTGGTTATGATTGGAAATTAAATAAACTTGATGAGATTAAGTGTATTTCATGAACATAAAAGCATGGAAACTAAATGCTGAACAAAAACATATAAAACACAACAAACACATATAACTGATTCAAATACACATGGTTTTGATGAAGGAGTTCGCGCCTCTTGGGCTACATCTCCTTGGTCTAGCTTCCATGGCATGGGCCTTTGTATTAGCTTCAATTGTGCAGAAGTGTTGTTTACAGTCTCTTGTTGGCTCTACAACCTGCTCCAATGGCTCCAAAACATCAAAATCTACCAAGAATGACTCTTCACCAAAATTGGTTGAAAATTGCCTCAGTTATGGAAAAACCAAATTTTCCTACATTTTCTCCACTAAAAGTGGAGCATCCACCGCATTTGGCGGTTCCGCCAAACCCGTCGCTAATGATAAACCCGCACTTAATTTAAGATAAGTGTGATTAAAGTGCAGTTAGTAATTTGATTAGTGCAAAGCGCATTTATCATGTCAATCACAGATTATTTTAATTAATCCGGATTAGTGCGCATTTAAACTTAGTTTAACTCCGTAATTATTTCCCACCGGAACAGTGCTAGCCATCGGTCATGGTGCTTCATACATGTGGGAGGGGGTTGGCCCCCTTCGGACCCCCAACTCTGAAGCAGACAAAGCTTAAGTAGAAGCAGTCACCTTATGTTAACAAGGAACATGTGATGGTTTGGAAATTGGTGCAGGCGCAAGCCTGGGGGAGGTCGTGGGGTCAACCCCGACCTCCGCCCCTCCCCGGTCAATATTTTTTGGTGAATAGAACTATAGCAACGGACTTTGGTTAAAATAAATGTTTGCGAATAATATATATGCGCCCATAACCTTTGAATTCGACCTTCATTAGAATATATCTATATGCACCCATTCAAACTTTATTTTTGACCTTGGATATAATAATAATGCCATCCAACCTTGCCATGGGGGAGAGCACGTGGCCCTTGTCCATTGGCCTAATTACAACCATATAAAAATAATAATCCACCATATCTAAAAATTCCAACCTTAGGATTAGGAAGAAAAACTTCAATTTCCTCTAAGAA
>JAXQQM020090509.1:0-37413 GCA_034641835.2 Pinus albicaulis
TCGTGAAGGATAATATTTACATAAAATTTGTGAAGGACAATATTTACATTTACTGCAGTAAACCAAATTTTAATCGTAAAATGAAGGATATATAAACTTTTATTTGAATTAAATTTTTAATTGAAGAGTGGTTTGAAATAAGAGGAGAAAGGGATTTAAGTTTGTTTGAAATAAGAGGAGAAAGGGATCTATATCTTTTCAGAGATATTCAATATATTTTGAATTTGAAAGGATTTGAAGAATATTTGGTTGCATATCAATTATGACTTCAATAGTTTCCATAGTTGGAGTTGTTCTTAATGGAAAGGAAAATTATCCACAGTGGTTTAAAAAGCTTAAAAGTTCCCTTGTTTTTAACGATTTATGGGAATTTTGTGAAGGCAAGAAGGATAGTGACAGAAAAGAAATTGCACCAAAGTCGCTTGATAACGAGAAGCAACGTGAAATTTGGGAGACAAAATACAATAAGGCATATGCATTAATAATTGCATCGGTGATAGAAGAGGTAAGTCGATATATCATTTCTTGTGGTACTGCATTCAAAGCATTAAATAAGTTGAAATAATTGTATGATTCGCACTGAGAACTCGAAATTATTTAGTTATTGTTGAAGTTGTTTAATTTGAAGATGAATGATAATGATCCTTTGAAGAGTGCCTCTAAAATAAAAGCCATTTTTCATGATATTGAAGCCACTGGAATTAAAGTGGATTTACAACTTACAACTTTTATAAAATTCCTTCACCATGTCTATTCACATTATTTGGAATCTCTCCAAGCTAGTGGGCAGTTAAAAGACATTACATTTGAAAACCTGTAAACAAAATAGCTGAGAGAGAAAAATTCTTTGGGAAGAAAGAGGCCCCACCTAACTCTAATGTATAAACTTTGTGCCTTGCACAGAAGGATCAAAAAAACTTCTAGATGTGATATAAGTGGTAAAGGTCGTGGTAGGAGAAATTATAGAGGTGGGGGGAGCAAAAACAATCAGGGAGACAGACAACAAAATAATTTTAATGATAAACCACCTATCAAATTTTTTAGATGTGGTAAAATTTGGTCATACTGCTACTAACTATAAAATCCCTTAGGAGAAAGTTAGTGAAAGGAGAGAATAATGGAATGAAAAGAAAGATCAGCCACCACCAGATAAGGGAAAACCATCAGAGTCTACAAATTATATTGTTTCTCAATGTAATGTTAATATTAATGATGTTTTCAACACTACATTTCTTTCATGGCGAGTTAGTTGGATTTTGGATTCAGGAGCCACTTTTCATATGAGATTTAGGCGAGATTTTTTTGAAACTTTCAGTGATGATATTGATGGTGTTATTTACTTTGCTGACAAGTCTCAAATTAAACTATATGGAATTGGGTCTATTCTTTTGAATATAACGAATATTTTAGATTATGTTCTATAGAATGTACTTTATATTCCATAATTTCAGCGAGATTTGATGTCTCTTATTCATATTCTATAGTAGAGTCATTTTATTCATATATTTGATGGCATCATCGAGATAAGAAGAGCATGTGATCATGCAGTTATTATGACCCATGTGGAAGAAGTTACACTTTTAAAGTTAAATGGTACTTCATCTACTAATTCTCGTGAAATTTCTACTTTTTTGGCGCAGCAAAGTGATATCCTATCTCTCGGCTTGTTGTGGCATGCTCAATTTGGTCACATCAATTATGGCAACATCAGAATTATGAAAAATAAAGGTATTCAAGGTATTCCAACAATTCCAAGGAAGATGAAACCTTTTAATGCTTGTATTTTGGGAAAACATTGTAAACAACCTTTTCATAGTTCATCTTTTAGAGCTTCAAAAAAATTAGGTCTTATCCATTCAGATTTATGTGGACCTATGCCTGTTGCAATTGCTAATGGAAATAAATATGTGCTGACTTTTATTGATGATTACTCGAGAACGTGTTAGGTGTATTTTTTGAAGAATAAGTCACAATTGTTTGAAGTTTTTAAAGCTTTTCATTTGATGATTAAAAATAAAACTCAACAAAATATAGGAATTCTTAGAAATGATAATGGTGGTGAGTATACTTCTCATGTTTTGAAAAATATTTGAAAGACAATGGAATAAAACATCAGGCTACCATACCTTATAATACACAACATAACGGTGTTGCAAAACGTATGAATAGAACTTTACTTAATATGGTTAGATATCTGATGTTCTTTAAGAATGTTAAATTGATGTTTTGGAGAGAAGCGATGCTTTGTGTAGCTTATATTAGCAAACATTGTCCTTCTTCTGTTATGAAATTTGGTATAATCGTCTTTCTGTTGTTCAACATTTTAGAGTCTTTGGTTCTTTATGCTATGCATTAATTCCTAAACATCAGCGCAACAAGTTAGGTTGTTGGAGTCGTAAATTTATTTTATTGGGATATCTACTACTTCCAAAGTTACAAGTTGCATGATGAGGAGAACAAGAAGTACATTCTTTCCATGGATGTTACTTTCCTTGAATCAGATAAAAAAATAATTCCATTGTTTATAGGAAACTGGCTCATTTGGAGAAATTTTCATCTAAGAAATAATATTTTATATCTAATAATGATGTTCCACACACTGAAGGGAGGGCTCCCATTCTGGATCAATTTGTGGTTCTTCCATATTTGACTCATGAGAATCTTATTACTGAAGAAAATTTGGATGATAGTAATGATTTTGCAGGACTAGAAATTTCTCTTGAAGAGCATATTCTTGAACCTATTTTTCAAGATGAACAACCATCACAACCACTTCAACAACCTTTATGAATATCCACATGTGTTCGAAGATTTCCAAGCAAATATGATGATTTTGAAATAATAAATTTTTCTAAAGGTGATGTTACTTCAAGTTCAGGTAACATTTCTCATGACTGTGGATTCAATCATTCTACAATTAGTGAACCTAGTTTTTTTGGAGAAGCTACTAATTGTGATGAATGGAAGGAAGCAATGAAAAATGAATATGATTCACTTATTAAAAATGGAAATTGGAGGTTAATGGATCCTCCAGCTGGTGTCAAACCTATTGGTTGTAAATGGGTGTATAAGATCAAGTATAAGGCATATGATTTGCTTGATAAATACAAGGCAAGGCTTGTAGCAAAAGGCTACACTCAGAAAGAAGGTGTTTACACAAAGATATTTGCTCCTACAGCAAAATGGGGCACAATTAGAACTCTGTTTTCTCTTACATCTCTGAATAACTGGAAGATACACCATATGGACATTAAAACAATGTTTTTGAATGGTGATTTGAAGGAGGGTGTTTATATGTTTCAGCCTAAAGTTTTTTCTATTAAAGGCAAAAAGCAAAAGGTATGTAAGTTGGTAAAGACATTGTATGGACTGAAACATGCATCCTGTCCATGGTATGATTAACTAACTGAACACCTTCTCAAGTTGAATTATAAGTTGTTTGATCTGGATTATACAAATTTTTTTGTTAAGAAATTTGGAAATTCAGTTGTATATTTGGTTGTCTATGTAGATGATTTGATGGTTACGGGAAAAAATGATGACTATATAGCATCTGTTAAGAGAGAGCTTGTAAAAAATTTTGACACGACAGAGTTGGGTTTATTTCATTATTATTTAGGGATTGAAGTTGACCAAAAACCCAAATATATTTTTATTTCTGAAAAGAAGTATATTGGATAGATATTGGACAGATTTGGGATGAAAATATTATAACCTTGTTGATACTCCTATGAAGCAAAATTTGAAGCTTACTTCCACTGAAGGAAGTATGCTTCAGGATCCAACAAAGTACAGGAAACTTGTTGTAAGTTTAGACTTTCTTACTACTACTCGACCTGACATAGATTTTGTTGCAGGGATACTTTCCAAGTTCATGCATCAGCCATGTAAAGGTCATTTTGCAGATTTTGTAGAAATTATACAACAAGCATGTATACCATGGATTCAATCCAATCTAACAATGTACTAAATTTAAATATTGAATCACTTCTACAAATCAATTGCAAAATTAAAAACATAATCGCCAATCACATGAAGCAAAGAAGAATCAATCAAACTACAACACAGATAATTTCTCGGGGAAAGCTTGCTACTCAAAACCCCACTATATTCTATTTTATATTCAGCATGGAATTATGAAACAAATGCATACAACTCTTCTCACAAGATCCCTCCTGTACTCAGCTAATTGTCTCACACTGTCACACATAAAACTGACCAATACTTAGCCAATTTACTGCCTCCAAACAGCCTTCCTTGCTTACGTAATCCCTGATGAATGCAATCCCTAAAGAATAGGAATTTTGGCCTTCCTTGACTGTGCAAGTATCATGGGAACTCAAATGGGTGTTTGGTTGCATGGGTGAAACCCAATAATCCTACAACTGATAGTAAACTTTCCTTTCACCTGGATCTCAACTGGGTCTCCACTGGATCTGACATGCATGCAGCTAATAATAGTAAATCCTAAGTTGCATGTGAGATCACTGACTACGAATTAATTAATATTTAATTCACTTGATCTCTGACTAATGTATCTAACAGTTACAACTAGCACAACTGAGTTTATCTCACTTAACTTAGTTAAACTGATTACAACTTGCATTAACTAATTCACCATTACACTTTGAACTCTGTTACAGCTAGAATTACTCTGCATGCCTCACCAACTACCTCTAACTCGAAATTCATGAGCTGACTGATTTTATCACTCTAAGTTAACTATTACAAGTTATTTTGAGACTAGATTACATTTTATTATCCATCTTAATTAAGGGATAACTAAAATAGACATGCACCAAATTTAGCCCTGTGGGCCCCACCCTAGTGTAGGTGTTGAATACACTAGGCGTGGGATCTGAAATTTTCTTGTTTAATTTCAACACTCCCTCTCAATAAGAAATGGATTATCCTTCACCCCAATCCTGCCTCTATGGTATTCAAATTTGCTCCCGGTGAACGCCTTCGTCAGAATATCTGCATCCTGATCTTTGGTGGGAATGTACTGAAGCACCATTATTCTTCCCTGCACACAATATCTGAGATGATGGTACCAAATATCTATGTTCTTGGACCTATCATGAAACATAGGATTAATCAAGAGTTTAATGCAACTCTGATTATCACAATGTATCACTGTCGGATCCATATGAGAACCAAACAAACCAACCAAGATCTTTCTCATCCAGATAGCCTCACATGCAGCTTGAATTGGTTCCATGTACTCTGCTTCTGCTGAACTGAGTGCCACAGATCACTACTTCCTATTGTACCAAGAAATTGTTGTCGATCCTATGTTGAAGATCCCTCTTAGTGTTCTCTTTCTGTCTGATGGACTGCCTGCCCAATCTCCATCAGTGAAGCCTTGAAACTTCACTCCCTCTGTCCGCTTATACCATAGACCATACTTTGATGTGCCCCTCAGGTATCTCAAGACATTCTTCCTCGCCTTCCAAAAGAGCTTGGTAGGCTTAACCATAGCTTGACTTAGCTGGTTAACTCTGCAGCAAATGTCTGGTCTAGTGTTCACTAGATACATCAGTGAACCAACTAACTTCCTGTAGACAGTAGCATCCACTACCTCTCTTGAATTAGCATTCTCTTTCCTCCAATTTCTTGGAAGAGGAGTGTCCATGGGTTTGCAGCTCTCCATGTGAAACTTACCCAGTATCTCCTTGGCGTACTTTCCTTAAGACACAAAACGTTCACCATCCCGTTGCCATATTTCCAAGCCAAGGAAATAAGGAAGGAGTCCCATGTCCTTCATTTCGAACTCCCTTGCAAGATCGTCCTTGCATGAGTGTATGAGGTGCTCATCACCAGTCAAAATTAGATCATCAACATAAAGAACAATAATCAATAGCTTACCCTCAAGAAAAATATGGTACAGGTTTGCATCTGCTTCACTTTTGGTGAAGCCCAGTCCCATGAAATAGTTGTCTATCTGAGTGTACCAAGCATGAGGTGCTTGCTTCAGCCCATATAGTGCTTTCTTGAGTCGACACACATGCGAATCACTATTTAAGATCTCGAAACCTTCAGGCTTCTCTATGTACACTTCTTCCTCAATGATCCCATTGAGAAACAGATTTTTCACATCCATCTGATGAATGCACCAGCCCATCTGCACTAAGAGTGCAAGGATGGATCTAATGGAAGAGTACCTTACAAAAGGTGCAAAAGTATCATCATAATCGATCCCCTAGATATGTGAGAATCCACGGGCCACAAATCAGGCCTTGTATTTATCCACACTCCCATCAGCAGCTTGCTTTACCTTGTAGATCCATCTAGATCCAACCACTGATTTATCGACCTATCTTGGGACAATCTCCCATGCACTGTTTTTGACAATGGAGTCATACTCCTCCACCATTGCATCAACCCAAGTAGGTTGTTGCACTGATTCATGAAAGGAAAATGGTTCAGTCACAATACATTTTCTCATAAGAGCCATGTATCCAGTAAACCTGTCTGGAGACTGTCTATGTCTGCGATTTGAATTAGGGGCTCCTACATTCTCTGCAACATCAAGTCTCAATCTATCAGCTTCCATGGTGTGCCTTCTGCCATTTTTTATGGATGGCTCTACATGAGTGTTTTTCGCCACTCCATGATCCTCCTCATGTGGCTTCTCCACATCTTGAGGCTCATCCTTGGGAAACAACAGTTCCTCCTCTACATGCAAGTCCAGATCCCTCTCAAGGGATAAGCGCATGGATTTCTCCTCATCAAATTTTATATCCCATCGCACAACAGTCATTCTGTTATTTGGAAAATACACTCGATAGTTGTGGGGTTTTTCATTGTACCCCACAAAAAATCCCAATCTCATTTTTCGGTTCCAGCTTCTTCCTGACGTCCTTGGTCACATGCACATAAACAAATGAGCCAAAAATCTTAAAGTGTGAAACATCAGGTTTCTTACCAGTGAAATCCTCTTAAGGTGTACTCATGCCAAGTATCCTATGAGGACAACAATTCTGCACAAATATCAAAGTGTTGCATGCCTCTGCCCACAGATGCATCGGTAGGCCTTGATCATGCAACATCACTCTTGCTACACCCACGATCGTTATGTTATTTCTTTCAGTGACACCATTCTATCATGGGTTATGAGGCACTATCAATTCTCTTTGAATTCATTCTTTGATGCAGAAGTTCTTGAATTCGCTAGAGATGTATTCTCCACCATTATCGCTCCTAAGAGCCTTCACTTTCTTCCCCGATTCTTTCTCCACCAGTGCTTTAAACTCAAGAAAATTTGAGAAAATCTAGTCTTTCTTCTGCATGAAGAAGATCCAGCACTTATGAGAAAATTCATAAACAAATAACACATAGTACTCATGTTTTGTTGTCGAAGCAACAGATAATGGTCCACACATGTCTATGTGAACTCTCTCAAGGATCCCCGAAGCTCGGTTCTCCTTCTCATGAAAGTTGCCTTTACATATTTTCCCATAGTACATCCCTTGCATGTGTATGAATGCGCAAGTGTACCCTTGGGAAGACCAAGATAAATATGTTGTGTGACTTTTAAGGCTCCATGGTGAAGATAGCCCAATCTCTTGTGCCATAATTCACGCTCATCCTGGCTCACCACTTTTTCTGCCTTGCCCATCAATGTTGTGCAGCCATCTACATCCAGCTTGTAGATATTCTTAACTCGAATCCCTATCTTCTTGGCTTGTCCTGTTGTTTTGTGTCGCAGGAAAGCTTTTCCTTCACTAAAAACAACATCATAGCCTCTATCCTCCAACATTGCAACTGAGACTAAATTTTTCTTCAAACATGGTACATGCATTACATCTTTTAATTGAAAGGGTTTACCTGACTACCTCTGGAAGGTAATGGTACCAATCCCAGTAGCATTGTATTTCCCGTCATTGCCCATTTCAATATACATCTGGAGATCCTTCTCCTCCAGGCTACTGAAAATTTCCTTCTGTCTCGTCATGTGAAAGGAAGCGCCACTATCCAAATACCACACAAATCCCAATGCACTTGACACCATGCATGCGATCAATGAGAAGTCAAGCTCAAATTGCGAGGCCAAAGCCTCACCAGCTACAGATCCTTTAGCATTCTTTTCCTTCTTCTTTTGTGGACAGTTAGTAGCATAATACCCATGCTCGTGACAGTGAAAACAGTTCACCCTGGACATATCCCGCTTCTTGCCATCTTTTGACTCAGATTTGGAATGGAATTTCTTCCCCTTCCCCTTCTTCACCTTGGTATCCAAAGCATAATCTTCTTCATCTTCATTCTTAGATGAATATCCACTTCTTTTGTTCTTTCAAAACTCCTCCTACACAAAATTCCACCACAGTCGTTCCCAATCTGGCAACTTTTCCCTTCCATTGATAGAGTCTTGATAATTGTGCCAACTCTTGGGAAGTGCTAAGAGAGCCAAGCTCACCAAATCATCATTAGCGACAGTTATACCAACGATCCACAATTCATCCCGACATTGGACAAACTTTGTTAGATATTTTGATATGGAGTTGCCTTTCTCCATCTTGATCTTCCTGAGTTTATCTTTGAGTGCCAATTTCTTGTGGTTGTTGTTGCTCTGAAATAGATCTGTCAAAGCCTTACACATTGCATATGGTGTGGCTTTCCCATGGAGGCTTGAGAAAATGTGGTCTCGTACTCCCTCCAATAGGATCCTCCTCATCTTTTCCACTTTCTTTTGCCATGCATCAAGAATTGGAGCATCTATCACAGCGGGTTTAGGAACATCATTGTCAATGAATTCCTTCAATCCATCATCTTTGAGTACTGCCTCCATCCTGTCCTTCCAAGAAATATATTTTGAGCTGCCCTCAAGTGTATACTCAATCCTCAACCCATTAAAAGCCATTTCGATCCTGAAATAATTGTAGCACCAAGAAAGTCTTTCTGCAAATTCGAATTCAATCCAGTCACAAACTCAGCTCCTCCTTCACAATTGTGATTTCTTGTGCTTTGATACCATGTAGAAATTATGCAACAAGCATGTATATCATGGATTCAATACGATCTAACAAATTAATAAAGTTAAATATTGAATCGCTTCTACAAATAAATTGCGGAATTAAAAACACAATCACCAATCACATGAAGCAAAGAAGAATCAATAAAACTACAACACAGATAATTTCCCAGGGAAAGATTTATGCTCAAAACCCCACTATCTTCTATTGTATATTCAGGATGGAATCGTGAAACAATTACATACAACTCTTCTCATAAGAGCCCTCCTTTACTCAGTTAATTGTCTCACACTGTCACACATAAAACTGACCAATACTTAGCTAATTTACTGCCTCCATACATCTTTCCTTGCTTATGCAATCCCCGATGAATTCAATCCCTAAAGAATAGGAATTTTGGCCTTCCTTGACTGCACAAGTATCATGGGCACTCCAATGGGTGTTTAGTTGCATGGGTGCAACCCAATAATCCTACAACTGATAGTCAACTTCCCTTTCACCTAGATCTCAACTAGGTCTCCACTGGATCTGACATGCATGCAACTAATAATAGTAAATCCTCAGTTGCATGTGAGATAATTGATTGTGAATTAATTAGTATTTAATTCACTTGATCTCTCACTAGTGTATTAACAATTACAAGTAGCACAACTGAACAAAACTGATTACAACCTACATTAACTAATGCATCATTGCACTTTGAACTCTGTTACAACTAGAATTACTATGCATGCCTCACCAACTACCTCTAACTCAAAATTCATGAGCTAACTGAGTTTATCACACTCAATTAACTATTACAATTTATTTTGAGACTAGATTACATTTTATTGTCCATCCTAATTAAGGGATAACTAAAATAGATATGTACCAAATTTAGCCCTGTGGGCCCCACCCTAGTGTAGGCGTTGAATGCACAAGGCATGGGTGCTGAAATTTTCTTGTTGAATTTCAACAGATTTCCATCTCACCAACTATTCAGATTATGATTTTGATGGAGATAAGGAGAATGGAGTCTCTACTTCTGGTTATTTGATGAGTCTTGGATCAGCAGCCATCAGTTGGATATCATGCAAGCAATCTGTTCCCGTTGATTCTACCACCGAAGATTTATATGTTGCAGCAGCTCAAGCTACAAAATAAATCATTTGGATTCTCAAAATACTTAAAGACTTGTAGGAGAAACAAAATTCTTCAACTCCACTACTCGTTGACAACTCTTCTGCAATTCAATTGGCCAAGAATCCCAAGTTTCATGATCGAAGCAAGAATTTTAACACTAAATATAACTTGATTTGATACTATGTAGAGGGAAAAGCTATTCATCTAACACATTGTCCTACTTCGAAGTAGTTCACAGGCATATTTACAAAGGCATTGGGACGTTAAAAGTTTGAAAATTTATAGAATGTTACTCAGCATGTCAGATGTCCTTTTGGATTAAGGGGGGGATGTTAACTAATCCTTCAGGATTGTTATTGTACAATATGTAATTAGTTTCATATTCCGTTTTTACAGTTAATAATTTATCGAGACACAATTGTCTCGTCCCTAGTTTTCACATGTCTAAATAATTGATTTTATCATTAATATGATGCTCTTTCATTATGGAGTTTATTTGGGCTTGTAAAACTAGAAAAATCCTGTCTAATCCTACACCATGTACCCTTAACCCAAAGATTGAAACTCATGTGCTCACCCATAGCCCATATCTATGCTATATAAAAAAACCTATGCAAATGAATTAACTAGATTGAAGGGTTTTTAGTTGTTCAACAACAACAACAACAAAAATGACATGACAATTTTTTTGTTTGATTTTGAGAGTTTTCATGTAGTTTGTTCAATGTTAGTAAGTTCATGATAGATCCAATATTTTATCAAATGGATCTCTTTAGTGGTTGGAGATGAAAATATCAAATGGAAAATTATCATGGATTCTATGCATTCCATAAATTCATAATTGAATTTGAACATGAGTATTTTGGGGCCTTTCAAATATTGGGATGTGTGCTCCATAAATTCATAATTGAATTTGAACATGAGTATTTTTGGGTCTTTCCAATCTTGGGATGTGAGCTAAAGAGACCCATCTTTGTTAAACAATCATGAATTTCTTCAAAGCACATGAATCCTCCCAAATCCCTCTTTAAAAGTAAAAATGGATTCAAATTTTATTTAGTTTTTATAAGGTCATTTTTTCAATCAAACTCATCACGTTGATAGTTGAGATAAATTTATCCTTTTCAAAATGCATTACAACTAATGGATTAAATACATTGCATCTAATGGATTAGAGCATGCTAATTGAGAAATTTTGTAGAATAATTCAACATGACTTGCAAAATCTCTAAAATTACATAACAAATGACTATACATAATTTTCCTAAAGCATTGACTAGTATCACAATAATGAACATGATTCAATATATTTGTTGTTTAATGTGTATATATATGATTTACTTCCTTTCATTTTTTTTTATGATCAATTGATAAAATAAAACAAAAAACTTATATCAACAAAAAAATTCGTTGAGAAAATTTTAATATATATATATATATATATATATAGCTAGCAATTAAATGAGGGGAAACTCCTTTAAATAACTCATTTGGCTACCGTTCTAATAATAAAATGTTATGTACCAAGGTAGTGGTAGAATATAGAACTAGTTGCCCTAAATGATAGGCTTAAATATATATAAAACATTATATTGATGGAAATTTGAAAAAAATACCTATCATACCAAAAACTCACTTTATAGGTAAAAGTGTTAGTCAAATTCAAACGAGAAACCACCTCAATTGCCATAAATAATGGACATAAATATATATAAATTGTTATGTGAAAGACAATTTCAAAATAATATTGTCATAGCAAAATTTAAGAAGTTTCTATCGAATCTATATTCTAATTAAAATATATATTTAAAATAATATTTTAATACAATTAATTCTTAAATCTATAATTATTAATTTTTAGTGAGATGCTTTTTGGTTAGTTGAAAATTTTAAATATAAAATATAAAGAAAATAAATAAATATATTTTATAATATAGGAAAGAGACCTTATAACATTATATTTTATGTATAATACTACATTGTAATTGAGAGAAATAAGTTGCATTCAACATGGTATTTAATATTATTATATTAGAATATATATTTAAACTAATATTTTTAAAAATATATAATATTTTATTTTTTTCTATTTTGTTTCAATACTTATAATATTTTGACATAACTTTTTTTAAAGTTATCATTTAATTTGATGATTATTAATTCTTTGTGAATATTTTTGGTTTATTGATGATTATTAAATATTAAATTATCATGATGCTAGAAGGTATACGAGCAGATGTGACCACTATCAGAGGATGGGAAAACCTACACCCAGTGATGAAATGCCTCTACAACCTTAGGTGACGTTAGAGCCATTTGACAAGTGGGGCATGGAATTCATTGGGCAAATTGATCCACCATCCAGGAAAAAGAAATAAATCATAGTATGCACTGATTATTTGACAAAGTGGGTTGAGACAAAGGCTCTCAAGGCAGCAACAGAAGAAAATGTGGTTGAATTCTTAAGAGAGAATGTGTTCTACAAATTTGGGTATCGAAGGGAGATAGTCACTGATCAAGGAGCTCAGTTCACATCACACTTGATTCAACCCCACCCTGGAAGATCAAAATTATCTCTCTGTTTTAACTAGTCAAAGAAGAAAATTAATGTAGCCAAGATTAGAAAAAACTCTCATTTCCTAAAACACCATGGTTGGAAAGGATCTCTTATCTTTGTGAGAATATGAACATCCAGGATGAAAATCACTTCCTCTTAGAGTGCCCCGCCTACAACTACATTAGAGCTCAATTTCATAATCTTTGTTGCAATACTAACCTTCCTAGCCTTTTAAGATGTCAAAATTATAGTGAGCTCGAGAGCGTTCTCTCCAAGCTTTTTGAGCATAGGAATAAAATCTTAAATCAAGCTAAATAACTCTTTTATATAGGTTCGATAAATCAAAGATTGGTCTCAGTAGATCATGATAAAGATAAATCCTTATAATTTACTTAATAACAATTAAATTAAAATTCTTAAAATTTAATTTTAAAATAAAAAATAATTATTAATAATTAAAATAAAATCATAAAAAATTTATTATTAGAAAAACAAACACTAGTTCAAACACTAGTTCGAGTCTCAACATTGTTAAAATAAAATTATGCTTCATAATATCTATAGTTTTGTTCGGCTTCATTGATTTGGTGTACAACTTAATTTTTTAAAGAAGAGAAACATAGACATTTGTGTTTGGAATCTGGATTGTCCATTCCATGTAAGATATGATGATGTGACTTTCAAGACGAGAGTCAGCGCTTCCAATCCTGTGACTCTCACCCTTTTCAAGTGTGTGTTATATAGTACACCACCTTTTTTTCGGTTAATGCCACGAAAGTGGATCGGATGGTAGTGTTGAAATAATATATTAAAATTTTAGTGTCTAAGTATTGAGTTGAATAATTTATTTATTTTTTGGGGTCCAGGTATTGAGTTGAGTAATATATTAAAATTTTAGTGTCCAGGTATTGAGTTGATTGATTTGATGTACAACTTAAATCCAAAACGAGGCTCTGAAGATTAGCAAAGCAAACATTTCGAGGCGTTTCAGCCATCCCTGCGCCAAACCTAAAAACACATTCTTCCTTCCTTCCGCCATGATCATCCTCCTCCTCATCTTCCGCTTGTGGGTGGGCATTTGCTTTCTCCTCAGACGCAAACGCTTGACCCTAATTTCTTCCATGGATCCCCTCTGTGATGCCCTCGCTCTGTCGAAGTTCGCAATTCACGTGGAGTTCCCTCTACTCAACATGAAGGCTCTCCAATTTGCGTATTTTAAGACCTTCGCCATTCCCTCCATATCCAAACTGCTGGTTTCCACTCGCCAGTTCTCACCCATAGCGGTCACCAAACGATACGAAGACACTGAAATTCTATTGCAGGAGATTATCCTTAATCACGTTGACAGCCCTCGAGGATCCCTTGCGCTCTGCCGCCTCAACTTCATCCACAGTCGCTACAACATCTCCAACCAAGATTTTCTCTACACGCTATCGGCCTTCATCTTGGAGCCCCAACGATTTGTCTCCAATTACGGTCACTCATTCTATTTTCCAGTGAATTTAATTGCATTTCATTGATAAATTTAAACTAGTTTTCGTTTTTCCGTTTGCAAGTTCGGTTACCGAGAGTGGACGGAAAATGAAAAGATGGCGACCTTCGTGATGTGGAGCCACATCGGCACGCGAATGGGCATCCGAGACATTCCCGACACAGTGGAGGAACTGGAGATCTTCAACCGGCAATACGAAGCAGACAAAATGGTGTACTCGGATTCCAACAAGGAGATCGTTGATGCCACGTTGGATCTCCTACTGTCGACTGTACCCGCCTGCCTCCGTCCCGTAGGCAGACGGATCATATATTGCTTATTGGAGGAGAGGGTTTTATATGCCATGGGTTATCCACGTCAGTGGTATTGGCTGATCTGGATGGTGGAGGTCGTCCTGCAACTCTGTGTTGGCAGTTTTGTGAAATGGTTTTTACCGCCAAGACCGCGGGGGTGGCCGAAGGAAAGGATTACGTTGAAGGAGGGTGCGGAAGAGGAGGAATCCAGGAAGATCCATAAATTGAGGTATAAGGTGTATGAGCCAGAGACTTGTCCGAATGGTTACCGGATAGATGAGTTGGGCAATGGCAACCCGGGACAACTCGGAGTGGCTTTTGGCGGACACCTCACCTGTCCATTTCTACCGTCCTCCGATCCCAAGAAGAAAAATATTGGGTGATCTGTTGTCCAGATTGAAAGCATATATCACAATCTAGATTGTTACGGCTTTCTGTTATACTGTATTTTAGATGGTAAGAATCTCCTGAAATATTAAGTTTTATATACTTTGTCCTAAAATATAATTAAATCATTATTGTTTCTATTTAACTATATTGATTATTTGTTTATGTAATAAAAAAAATTAACAAATTATAGAGATTTATCTATTACATATATATATATTTATAATTCTATATTTTAAGTATTAATAATTTCAAATTGGGTATTAAAAATTCTAAATTGGATTGTAGTAAATAAAAAAAATTAACCATAAGATAAATTAGCAGATGCCCTTAAAGGTGCAAAGATACACCGAAGTAGTTCTTTTCCTCAAGATTTGGGAAGATTTGTCTTTCATTGTTGTGCTTGAAGTGGCAATTTCACCAAAATATGTCAATTGGGGGCGTCCTAAATTTAAGGATTGGGAGTGCAACACCCCAAAATCCGCTAATTTAAATTTTAACAACCATGTGCAACCTGCACATAATCCCGCTAATGCAATATCAAAAGGCTAAAAGCCATGTGCTAATCATGTAAATATTGGAAATTGGCTAGAACAACATGTGATTGTGAGGACAGGAATAAGTCGTGACTTGGAGGAACATGCAATAGGACAATGCCCTACAAAAAGGATGAGGTAAAGCTCAACAATGTTGATAAAGAGATGCACAAGATAGTTGTGGATGAATTCAAATACAGAACATAGGAAGAGATTGTCAATGGCCCAATCACAAAATTGTTTGATACATATTACAGTCTACTTAAGCTAGATGGGACACCAAAAAATACAGGGACTCCGATTTTATATCAAAGAGAAGAAGTAATCAATCTGTTCCAATTGACTACTTGGATTGGTGATTGCCTTGCCCAATCCATGCATAGAATGAAATTGTGTTGCTAATGAGCAATGATATTTAATGATTTCCTTTGATAAATGTTATCCATGCTTCCTTGCCTTTATTCTATTGGAAATATTTTTTACCCTAGCATTAGTGCATGATTTATTTTTTCCATAATGTTAAATTTCCTATTTAGAAGGTTTAAATAATTTATTAATGCTATATTGTAGTTGTAATAGGCTATGAAATCTATATTGTAGTTGTAATAGGCTATCAAAGTTATGCATACAAAAAACAAAGAGTTTGGTATGGATGTTTATGGTGGAAAACAACTATTTGTAAAATTGTCAACATTCCACCAGAAACTCAACTCAACTTTGCAGGCTCTCTTGGTATTTCAATGCCAATTTTTAATTTTCTAGTGTATCATATTGTATTTTTCTAGTGACAATAGCATGCTTGAGTTGCTGCATAATTTCAAGATTGGAAAAAAAAAAATTATGTTAAAGGAACAATTTTAATGAAACCCCTTCATATAACCGGTTTACTTTACCTGTTAATAGTATTTGGTTGGTTGGTAAAATAGGGTCATTATTAGTTTTTTTTCCTAACATAAAAATAATCTTTTATAATATATATTTTCTTTTAAATAATATTTACGAGCATTAACTATATTGCACAGGGCTTGATTATAAAAATTGGTTTACTTGGTCCAATTGTTATTACAGTTAAGATGGGGTTCATGCATAGTTGGATTGCATTGACTATATTGAGCTAAATTAAGGGACCAAAACAAAAAATTTCACTTTAAAAGAGATTTGCACGTCAAGAGATTTGATCCCTAGTATCCTTTGGTATATTAAAGTTAAGATAGATCTAGATTGGTTTATATATATATATATAATTGGTAAAACCACTATCAATGATAGATTGGCTATTTTATCTCAAATTTATTTTATTTGTTTATTGTTAAATAATTTTACCAAATCAAATTACAGGGCAACAAAAAATCTTCAAATTTTAAATTTTAAAATAATATATTATATAAAATTTGTATAAAACAAATTACAAAACTTAAATTATATATATATATAACCAACTCGCAACCATGATGATAATAACATAGTGATAAAGATGAAGATTACATCATAATTTCAAGTGCTACTGACTTTGAAATCGATTTCTCTTGCAATGTACAATTATATTTTAATTTAATATTATTTCATCATGTGGCCCGAAATTAATAAAATACAAAAAACATTCATTTTGAAATGAAGAATTGCATATGAAACAAATTTAGTGATCCTTGAGAGGGTTAGAGGGTTATTCTTCTTCAAAATTGTATATATATATATATATTCAAATTTCGTAAATGAATGAAAGTGTTAAACAATGAGAGTTAGGTTTGAGATATGATCATTTTTGCTATAAAATATTAATGCTATAAAATATTAAGTTTGATTATATGTGATAGTCTTTTATATTGAATAGATTATTTACTAATTATTAATAATGTAATTAATAATGATAGTATGCCTCACAGCTTTCAATAACGAATAGCCTCAGAAATAAGGCTCCCTAAGATACCATGCTTTTTCGATTGACTTTCAAGACGAGAGTCGGGGCTTCGAATCCTGTGACTCTCGCCCTTTTCAGGTGTGTTATACAGGACGCCACTATTTTTTTCAGTTAACATCTCAGCTTGGGGCGTGGATCCCAAGAAGCAGAAGTTTGGGTGACATGTTGTCAGATTGTTACAAGCTTCTGTTATACTGTATTTTAGATTATAAGAATTTCTTTTATATTTTATGTAGTATCTCCCGAAATATAATCTAATAATTATTATTTTTAATTAAATTTATAGATTATTTATTATTTTTATTTAAATTTATAGATTATTTTTATATGTATATGCATATTTAAAAAATCTTAAAATTATATTTTATTTATTTAATTGGTATGAAGAAGTAATTGATAAAAACTAAAACATTGTATATTTTATTTGTTTTTTGGTTTTTTAATACTATTGTGGAGGAATCTTCCTACTAATTAACTCAAATTTAAATATAGCTCGAATATAAATGAAAAATCATAAATTTGTTTATAGAAAGTATTTTAAAACTGTTTTGAAATAAATTTGTAAAAATGTAACCTTTTATTATAAAATTGGATGAAAGGATTGCATTTTTGGATAGTAGTTTTAGTATTTAAAATTCAAATAAATATTATAAATTAATACTTATAAACATTTACATCTATTTAAACTATATAATTAGTTAATATTATATTATATTAAAAAAAATTATATTTAATTTATATAACTACATTAATTTTATATTATACTTAAAAAAAATTATATTTAATCTATATAATTAGAATAATTATATTATATTTAAAATAAATATTTTACACTTAACAATATAATATTAATATTATTTTATTGAAATACTAAATACAACCTTTTTTTCAGAAAATATATATATATTTTCCATACATAGAATGTTTTTTATGTAGCTTGTTTTAAAGTTAAGTTTGAATCAGATGATAATTAATTAAATAATATTTTTTTCATAAAATATATATTATTATTTTTCATACATATAAATTTTGAGAGTGGCTTGTTTTAAAGTTATGTTTGAATGAGAGAATTATTAATTTTTCATTGGTTTTTGGTTTATCTAAATTTCTAAATATTAAAATATAAATAAAATAAAATTATTTGTTTAATAATAATAATAAATGCTTAATATTATTTTAGGTATAATATGCATAAAATACCATATTATAGCTAGGAGAAATAATGTGTATTTATTAATATAGTATTTGAAATTGTTATATTAAGATTAGTAGTTAAATTTGATGGGTATCTATTAGTATTTTGTTTTTAAATCGTTAAATACTAAAAAATTTAAAATGTGTATGCAATTACTCTAGTCTATTTAATTTTTAAAATCATCAATGACTATATATATATATATATATATATATATATATATATATATATATATATATATATATAAACTAACCATTTCAAATTGGACTTAATAGATAAAAAAATTAACCTCAAGATAAATCTTCAAAATAAACCCATATTGCATGGTGATTATAGACCCTAAGATAAACACAAGCTTATGGGTCTTTGAGCATGCTAGAAAAAAAACTTGTCTATGTCGTAACTCACATCATGGAATCCTACACCATGTACCATGAACCAAAGGTTGAAACTCATGTGCTCACCCAAGGGCCATATCTATGTTATATAAAAAAACCTACGTGGATAGATTAATTAGAGCCATATCTATGCTATATAAAAAAATCTAAGTGGATAGATTAATTAGATTGAAGGATTTTTAGTTGTTCAACAAAAATAACAAAAGTCACATAACAATTTTTGTTTGAATTTGAGAGTTTTCATGTGGTTTGTTCAATATTAGTACATTCATAATAGATCCAAATTTTTATAAAATGGATCTCTTTAGTGGTTGGAAATAAATTTCTTCAAAAACACATAAATGCTACCAAATCCCTCTTTAAAAGTAAATGATATATATATATATATATATATATATATATATATATATATATATATAAAGTTACGTCAAAGGAAATTTGAAAAAGATACATGTCATAAAAAATTACTTGATATGTAGAAGTGTTAGTGAAATTCAAGCGAGAAACCATCTCAGTCGCCATAAATTATGGACATAAATATACATAAAATGATATGTGAAGGACAATTTCAAAATAACAATGTTATAGAAAAATTTACTTGATTGGTAGAAGTGCCTATAAAATTTATGGTGTATATATATATATATATATATATATATATATATATTAAGTTGGGTAAATCCTTCTTCATTCATTCAAGTTAAGAGCAGGTTACAACCATATCTGGGACATCCAGTTCCGGATTGAAGTCGGCGTGCATCTATTCAACTATAGTCCTCTGGTATCCATAAAATTAGGGCTGCTTCTGAATATTAGATCTTTGTCGTCCTTGGAATTGAAGGGGAAAGTGAAATATCCTCTGCCACAGAATCAAATGGAGATCTTCCCCTGAGTAACTTGGGTCCAGTTTCACTCCACCCATTTTTGGATAGTTTTGGCGGATGTCCATAAGCATGTAAACTACTTAACAAGTCATTTTTTAGACAGAGATAGAGATGCTCTGCGTGGTTGATTGGGAGGCAGGTTTATCTATAGGATTTCATCTAGTTTTTTTATGAACTTAGAGATTGTTGGACGATTTCTAGAAGGACCCATTGGTGCTATCAAAGAGGCAAAGGCATTTTTGGCTTCATCTGGCTAGTGCTGATGGGGATATTCTAAAGGGTTGCTGGGAGGAGCCCCGCCCGGATCAGGCTCTGTGAGGGCCATGGCAACAGCAGAAGGCCCAGGCTCTGCACAGTCAGGGAGCCTCTAGGTTAGGCATAGCACGAGACATAAAATCAAAATTAAAATATTATAAATAAATAAATAAATTATTAAATATTATAACTTATTAATAGATTAATAATTAAAATTTATGACATATTTTATCAAGGTTATGAATGAAGTTTTGAAATTCTAATTAAGAGATGAAATGGCTCTTTTCAAAACATTTTTTTAGTCAATTTTATTTCAAATTCAATACAACTTTTAAGAATCATATTATTAAGTTGTTTAATTTACATAGAGGTTTTTAGGGTGTCGAAATCATTTATGCATTCAAAATTGTATTGTGAATAACAAGAAAACACAATTTTACTGGAAATTATATTGTCACTAAAAATTCATTTCGTCTATTAATTACACTATGCCAAATTAAGTTCAAGATAATATTTCTTTTTAAGTAAGATAATTCAAGTAGAAATTTTAGTAATTAAAAGTTTATAATTAAAATAAAATAATAAACAAATATTTAATATATTTTTTTCAAAATTTTCAACATAAATTACTATTAATATATTATATATTATTTTAATTTGTTAAAATGTTTTTAGCAAAAAAAGAGATAATATCACCCGCTAGAAGGGATGGAATTTGACTGGAAAATTTCCAATCATAAGGCATTTTACCTGTATTTGAAGTTTACAATTTTTAGGTACATGTTTTTCCTAATGTGCTTGAAATAGAGGAAAAGGTATTTTTGATGTTTAACCATTTTTTGAAAACCTCCAAGGCCAGATGCTCGAAGGACCGAGCATTGTCTGCGAGTTGGCATCTACTCGGAAGTTTGAGTTGGCAATGGGCATAAATCTGGAATCCTCACTAAACAACTCAAGTTGCAACTGCAAGGACAATTGATATTCAATATCTATAACTTATAATTGTACAATATAGGCCTCAAATGACATGGGACTTATATTGATTAGCCTCTTCCCCAAGGACTGTTGTGTTTCTGGCCATTATTTCCATTAATGATATTGTATTTTATTACAAGGGGAGAACTTATAGCCAAAGAGTTTCAATATTCCATTAACGAATCAATGTGCCATTATTATTTGAACACAGCTAATTGTTGTACTTGTAATTCAAGAAAGTGCAATCTAACGTCCCTCATAAACTCAATGGATGCTCATGCTGACTAGGGTAAAATGATATACCGAGGTTGAAATTGCTCACAACTTGTGTATATGCATATTTATGGAAGTTGTGCATATATGGTATATGCACATATACAGAAGATCTGTATATGCACATATCTTTCTTATACATGCAAATTTAATATATGTATATATCTTCTGTATATGTGAAAATTCCGTATATTCACAACTTATATATATGCACATATACATAAGTTGTGCACAAATTTTGTAATATGCATATACGACATTCTTCATTTATGCAAAACTTTTGTATATGTGCATATCTTTTTTATTTGTGCAATTTTCATATATGTGCATATCCTCTGTATATGCACATATCTTTTGTATATGTTCATCTACCATATATGCACAGTTATTCCATATGCACAACTTCTATATATGCACATTTATATTCCCTATGTGCACAACTTTTTTTTATGTGCATATATGAAAGCACATATATAGAATTTGTTCATACAAGATATTCCATATATGCACATATACAAAATTTGTGTGTATACAAAAATTTTTGCACAACATATGTAATTTTCATATATAACAGTCTACATTTATGCACAACTTCGGCATATGTGCATATCTTTTATATATGTGCAATTTTCATATATGCGCATATCTTCCGTATATGTGCATATCCTTCATATATGTATAAATTTCGTATATGGACATCTACTATATATGCAAAACTTCCAGATATACATATATACAAAAGCTATGCACATATATGTAAAAATCACATATACAAAAGTTATGCATATATGGAAGACATGTGCATATACAAACGTGACATAACTTCTATATATGCACATATTTTGTATCACATATATTTTGTATATGCACAACTTCCATATATGTGCATATCTTTCGTATATACACAATTTTTATATACATGCATATATAGAATCACATATATGAAATTTGTTCATATGCGAAAATTGCAGATATACGGAAGCTACATATATAGAGAGATTGAAGTTGTGCACAACTTTTGTATATGTGTAGCTTCCATATATGCACATATATGGAATTGTGCATATACGGTAGATGCACATATATGTAATTTATGCGCAATTTTCATCCACTGTATATGCGCAGCCTCCATATATGTGTAATTTTTACATATACACAAATTCTATATATGCACATATCTATTTCTACATATACGGAAGATATACACATATAGATAAGATGTGCCTATACCGAATTTGTGTATATACAAATGAAGTTTTGCATAACTTTCGTATATGCACATGTCTACTGTATATGCACAACTTTCATATATGTGCATATATTCCTTATATGTGCAACTTCTGTATATGCACATATACAGAAGTTGCGCATATACTAAATATATATTTATTCAATGATATGTGTTATTCACAACTTCCTTATATGTATTTATTTCATATATATGAATATCTTCCATATACGCGCATATCTTAAAGTTATGAATATATAGTAAATGAAAATATATGATAGATGCACATATACGGAACATATGTGTGCATACAAAAGTTATGCATATATAGAGGATATGCACATATATGGAAGATATATGCATATAATGAAAATATGCTAATATACAGAAGTTGTGCATAAATGGAGATTATCGTATATGCATATTATTGAAATATAAAAGCTACATGTATACAAAAGTTGTGGAAAACTTATATAATATGCGTATATGACAGTGTTATTTTATGCACAACTTTTGTATAAGCACATATATTTTATATATGTGCAATTTTCATATATGTGCATATATTTTATATATGTGAAATTTTTATATATGTGCATATCCTTCATATATGTGTAATTTTCATATATGTGCATATATCGTATATGCACATATACTCTATATGCACAACTTCTAGATATATGTATATACAAAGATATGCACATATATGTAAAAATCACATATACAGAAGTTATACATATATGGAAGACATGTGCATATAGAAAAGTCACATAACTTCTATATATAAACATATTTTGTATCACATATCTTTTGCATATGTATAACTTCCATATATACGCATATCTTTCATATATTCACAATTTTTATATACATGCATATATGGAATCACATATATGAAAGTTGCTCATATACAAAAGATATACACGTATACGAAACTTGTGGATATACGGAAGCTACGTATATACAAATATTGAAGTTGTGCACAACTTTTGTATATGCGCAGCTTCCGTATATGCATGTATATGGAAGTTGTGCGTATATGGTAGATGCACACATACATAATTTATGTGAAAATTTTAATCATTGTATATGCATAACCTCCATATATGTGCAATTGATGTATCAACTTTCATAAATGCACATTTATATTTCTACATATATGGAAGATATACGCATATACAAAAGTTGTTCCTATACAAATGATGAATTTATGCACAACTTTCGTATATGTGCATATCTACCATATATGCACAATTTTCATATATGTGTGTATCTTTTGTATATGTGCATATCTTCTATATATGTGAAACTTCCATATATGTGCATATATTCCTTATATATGTAACTTATTTATATGCACATGTACGAAAGATGCACATATATTAAATATATATTTATTCAATGATATGTGTTATGCACAATTTCCGTATATGTGTTTATTTTCATATATATGCATATTTTAAGTATATGTGCATATCTCGAAGTTGTGCATATATAGTAGATGAACATATATGATAGATGCACATATACAAAAATAAGTGTGTATATGGAAGCTATGCATATACAAAGGATATGCGCATACATGGAGATATGCACATATATGGAAAATGCGCATATACCGAAGATATGTGCATATACGAAAGTTGTGCATAAATAATGACTATTTTATACTACAGTAAAAACTGCTTGATAATTTTCATCCACAACACCTCAAAAATCTATAACTACTCAACTTCAAATACAACCTACGAGCACCTACGTAACAACTTTCCCCTTCAACCCTTGAAACTCATTAATAAAGCATGAATTATAATATTTGCATAATATATTTTCATATTATAAGTTATTTTCATACTATGATTTCTTTTGGCTGAGAAAAAATGTATTCTTTAATATATGATGATTTATCGTATAAACAACGGTAACCTTCACTAATATAAATAATAAGGACATAGCATGTTTGGGCAAGGGTCACATCAATTGTCAATTTTACTCAATTTACATCAAATTATTGTAAGAAATTTCTACGATAGGGTATCATACATAAATGGGATTTATCTCTTTAGCACCTTTAATAAGAATCTCATCTAGACTAATTTTTAATAAGAAAATTACAATGGTAGCAACATAAAAATTCAAGTTGCACTAAAACTAGTTGAAAAGAAATTGGTGCTCTCAATTAGCCAACTACCATAGCTTATTGTAAAAAAACATCAAATTTATCGCTTATATTTTAGCCTAGATAGTGCGATTGTTCTCTGCAACACCAATAATTTCTAGAAACTATGAAAATAAAATGGGGGGAGGACCCTATTATATAGAAATTTGTTGGTCGTCATAAAATTGTCCTTCAAGAATCCCATCATTTGTGTGTTATCATTTTTTTTGTTCCTTATGATAAATATGTGACAATTTTTAACATAATTATGTTATTGAAGGATAATTTGTTAGTCAAGATTTTATTGGTGAAGGGTTAATTTATTATGGGAACATCACCCTTGAAGGGAAAAATTTTGAACATAATGTTTCTTGACGGGAAGCATAACGATCCAAAACATCAAAAAAAATTGTATGACGGGTAAAGAGAAATCCAAATTTCAACTGTGTCCGCTAGAAGCTAAATATGTGCCATGGCTAAAAAATACTTCAAAGGGGAAGTGGGGCCTAAAAAGCATAGTGAAATGTTTAATGAGTATTTTATTTATCTCAAATTTATTATATATATAATTTCATATCGATAATAATTATTTTTTTCGTGTATCTTTAATCTCCTTTTTTTTTAATTTCATTTTATGATACTTTGTATATTTAATAATTTTATTTTTGACTTGTTATATTTGGAGGCTTTTCCAATCCTAGTATAGTGGATACGTTGAATTATCATGTTTATTATTTTGACTCAGTCAAATTACATTAAAATAAAACATAAAATAAAACATCAACAATAATGGTTATCAATAAAACATTTTTATTAGATGAAATTACATAAAAATAAAAATAAAAATAAAATAAAATAAAAAACATAAAATTAATAATTACAATTATAATTATAGTTATAGTTATAACCACAATTAATAATTAAACCAACTTGCATCCATCTTAACTTTTGATTCATGATCAGACTTATCCCTTTATGTCCTTGGTAGATCAAAGTTATGTTGTATTTTGGTTTTCTTTTTTCAAATATATTTATTATTTTTTCATTTTAGTGCAACCGTGTTGGGCAGAAATTTGATAGAAATGTTGTAATAACATTTTTCACTCAACCAAACTAATAAAATCCAATGGTGAAAATCAACGTTTCATTCATATATGACATAAATAACCTTTGTTTATTTTTTTAATAAGTTATACTAACTTGAAATGTGTAATGAAATATTTTGATTTATGTCATTTAATTTATATGCCTAGATATCATAAAGCATAATAAAATATTACCCATCACAACTTTTTCTACTTGCTAAAACAGATTATTTATTATTCTTCCATATTTATCTAGCTTTATAAATTTGTGAGTTTATTTGTAAAATAATAAAAACAAAAAAAACAAAATCTTTATATAAAAACTATAATACTTTTTATTTTACTTTATTTAAAATAACAAAATAAAATGAAACAATAAAATTGTAAAAATGAAAATAAAATATTTTTAAATTAATGTTTTTAAAATACATACATCTTTTTGGTTTTTATTATAAATATTATCTAATTTTTATAATAATAAAAAAAAGCGCCATATTAATATAGACTAAGATTTATAATCTAAATAAAAAAAATTTAATTATGTGAAATTTCTTAAAACCTGAACTAATAGTAAAATTCATAATTTTATACCTAAATTTATTACTATATTTAGAAATTTTAAATTTTAATATTAAAAAATATATATTTATTAACCATAATAAATATTTCATAATTGATTATTTAGTTCAAATCATTTACATAACTATATCTACAATAACTCTATAATGTATTTAATAAATCATTATTTCTAATGTATTTTCATCTTTTATCCTTACATAAAAATCTAATATTAGTCTATATCATTACAAATCCATCCTATTATTTAGACATTTTCTTAATTCCTACTTAACTGTATTTGTAAACCTCTTCTTAAATTTTTGCCACTTTCAACCTATGTTTTTGGCATCTTTAATTGTTTTTTTGGATTATGAGTGAATCCATTATATTATGAATGTTTTTCTATACTGTAGTTATATTTAATTACCATTGACAACTTAGATAGTCTCATTTTAAAATAAAAGATTTCATAAAAATGTGTTATTTTTATTAATTATTATTTGAATTTTTAATTAAGAAAAAATATTTGAGGGTGTCAAATTCATTTGTGCATTAAAAACTATATTGTAAAAAATAAGAAATCACAATCTTGGTAGAAATTGCACCATAGGATTTTGGCCAAAAAAACCATTTTACCTATTACAGTAGATTATACCAAATGAACTTTAAGATAATATTTTTTTAATTTTATTTTTTTCAAATTTATATTTTAGCAATTACAAATTAAAAAATAATAATAAATAAATATTTATTATATTTATTTTCAAAATTTTCAACATAAATTAATATTAATATATTATAATTTATTTTAATTTATTCAAAAAAAAATTGCAAACAAAGAACTAATATCACTCCAAAAGGAATTGAATATGTGCTATAGCTAAAAACAAATTCATAGAGGAAGTGGACCTAATAAGCCTAGCTAAATGTTTAATGCATATATTATTTATCTCTAATTTATCACATATCTAATTATGTATCCATAAAAATTACACTTTTGTTTGTGTGTTTTTAATTTGTTTATTTTTTTAAACAAATTTATTATTTTTTTCATTTTATGAGACTCTGCATATTTAATAATTTTACTTTTGATTTGTCACATTTGGAGGCGCTCTCCAAACCTAGTATGGTAGAGATGTTGTAATATCCTACACTCAAATTACATAAAAATAATTATAAAATAGAATAAAAAACATAAAATTAATAATTGTATAAAAATAAATATAAAATAGAATAAAAAACATAAAATTAATAATTATATTTATAATTATAATATTTTTTGTGACTTCACATCAAGAAGTGCCTTAAAAAAGTATCCATCGTAGTTTCCTTCTAGAAATTCTTTCCCATAGCCTTCAATGCATTATGTTAGGATGGTTTGGCTTCTTCACTCTTATGCTCCCCTTGGGACACCTAGCTAAGCACTCTCAACCCTAACCACTACCTAGAGGATATCATTTATCAATGCATCGACCTTTCACAATTATTGATGACTCCAATGGGGAGTTTGTTGGAAGAATTAATTGTTATTGATGTCAAAGGGATGTCCAACTAAAAACTAATTAACATAGGCTTGAAAATCTCTTTAAGCGCTTTCTAACGAGTATTTACATGCCTCCTAACTCCTCTTCATTAAGGAGAAATTATGTTTTCAAGTAAAAAAAACCTTATTTAACCCTTATCCAAGTTGGCCCTTCTGCAATAGACATGACGGTTCAATGTGGTATTGAACTAGTATTAATAAGATCCATGCCTACTCCATTTTTGTGAGCAACTTGGAGAAGACAAGACAAGAAGAAGAATATAACTTAGGTCAGGTCTAAGGAAGCTCTAGGCATCTCCTTCAGGTCATAAAGTAATTCCATTACTTTGCAAAAACAAATTGTTCCTTGCCTTTCACCTCAAACCCCGCAACTGAGTCATATACACCTCATCTTCGTAGAGTTCATTATAGAACACACTCTTAACATTTATTTGGTGGACATTCCAACCAAATTACACTACCAAAGCTAACACCAACTTGCTTCCAATAGTATTCACAATTTACGGAAACATCTCAAAATCAATCCCTTATTGTACCTATGGTTCAAACTCACACTTTCATTTTATCTTGTATTCAAGTCTTGTAAATACAGGTTTGTGCATCAATTGTTTTTCTGAATAGATGCAGTTATATTTTGATTTTCTCAAAGTTGGTAATTGTTTATCGGATTTTTCTTAGTTGTACCATTCACTGGAAGATCCATAGAAAATGAAACATTATTGACAAAATACAGAGGCTGTGAAGCTAAAAAAAAATTTGATTGAGATGGGGTGGCAGAAAAAACATCTCCAACGAAAATTGAATATGAATACAAACCATTTTCATCAAAAAAAATGCCTTTCACATCACTTAGTCCTATAGACAAGTTGGATTTTATGTTATCTTGCAGGAAATTTGATGGTACAGATGAAATTAACCCTCCTTCAAAAGTTGAACCTGCATGCGTGAGACCAGCTTTCTTGAGTGACAAGGGAGCATTCCCCTAATTTGAACATCTTGTGCAACAGAAACATTGCTAATAGGTCCACAGAAGTTGTCCCAACAATCCTTGAACTAGGCCACTCTGTCAAACTAAATTTGTCACCACTAACCTGTTGTACTAACTCGAGAAATTCCCATGGAAGCTCGCCGAAAAGGGGTTGGTGGAGACACATGCCATAAAAACTTATTATTCCTTGGAGGGACATACTATCGAGCAGCTCCCACAATCGGTTATATCGTGGGACCTCTAATGCCTACTAAGGGAAGAACAAGAGATGGTGTAGCTACAGTGGGTGGTGAAATTTGGGATGCAATAATTTGAGATGTTTTTGTTCCAAACAAATTCGCCCTCACAATATCTTGTGTCAACTCATGACCACTTTGTGCTACTGTTACTAGATTTAAAGAATTATAAAATTGTGCCCTTCTAAGGAAGCTTGTGCCATTCTGATAAGCATGCATCCATATCTGAAGAGTGCATAGACATAATGGTTAGATAATTAAAATGGTAGTGAGATCATCCAACTTTAGATTTAGCTATGCACGTTTCTGGCACAATTGTGGCAGTCAACACATCTTGCTCTTTCTCAAGGTCCTATTCTAAGATCTTAAGCAAGGTCCAAAAATCACACCAATTTAATTCTACGCAGACAAAGCATCCTTGAACAAAGGGAATTTAAACCCTATAAATGAAACGAATTGAAAATTTTAGCATCAAGTGGTTCATTAGTTCTTACGGCAATTGTGTTATTGTGCATGTGCAAATAGCAAAGTCTACTGAGTTAGTGATCTCATCATTTATAGACTAATGGGCTACGTACTGTTGGATATACAGTCTAAATCTATAAGTGATTGAATCATATGATATATCTAGCCAAAGGAAGTCTCAGATAGTTCACTCAAGGGGACAAGGACAAAGAACTTTATGCTCTGACAGTTTTTCAAATCCTTCAATTCAGATTATAAGAAAGTGAATTAAACCAAATACAAAATCGGAAACTCTATTCTTGTTTGGTATGCTACCAAACTACTTTAAGAGTTTAGCCTATATTTAATAGAAATTTCATTACTAATAAATTAATTGTGCAACTCATGCATTTGAATCGAAATTCCTAAAAATACTAACACAAATATATTAGTTTCAATTCAACTTCAATGAATCATATTTTTGTGGAAAATATTAAAAAGTGGGTAGAATATTTGAAAATACCAAATTCGAGGAAGGGATTAGAGGATAGAAAGGGTACATCTCCAAGTATTTTCTTTAGTAAATTAGCCCTGTGAAAGAGGACAAAGGCTTCGGAACCACATACCCTGTCATCTTGGTCATAATATATACTACGAAAATAGGTGTCGAACAAATCGATGTTTTGTGGGGCGAGCTATTGCAGAGATTCTCCTCAATCCGCCTATCCCTCACTGTATCCAAATTAAACGCTAAAACCCTTATTATCAGTGAATCACTGGAACATTTCCTTTGAAAACATAGAACAAATCTGCAGCTAAGGCGTCAGAGTTCAATCGATTCGAAGAATGTGAATTGATCTAGAAATCCTATTGATTGATCAAGCCACCTATACCTATTTCCATATATTATCAGGGAAGATTAGAGATCGATCTTGATGTGGAGTTGTGTAGAACTATTGTTTTGGCCTTTCCCAGTTGTGCTTATGTCAATCTGGTGCTACTTTGTTTTTTTGGTGGTAATTATCTCATCGTAAAATATGTTTGACAATGCACTCAATTTTGAGAAATGTGTAAAATTATGCGATGGATATATTTGAATATGTTTGACAATTTTTTATAGGGATTTGTATTTCCAAAATTTGTTTTCCTTTTCTTTTCTTTTCTTTTTAATTTTTTTAATGAAATATAATTCTTTTAAGTAATTTTGCAAAATAATATTATTGAATTTAATTTATTCATAGCTTTTTATATTAATTTTATTTTTCATTCATGAAGGAAGTTTTTTATGTTATTAACAAAAGTATATTAATATGGTTGAAGGAATAGCTAAACTATTTTAGCTTTAATGTTGATATCAAATTGTGATTTTCGCAATTGGTAGCATGTTGGATTTTTTTTGTTTTTGTTATCAATAAAAAGATCTTTCATTTAGAAATGTATGTGGATTCAATATGCACTATATAATGGAAGAATCACAATTATTTTGTATAGGTTTTCAATTTGAGCTAATAGCACGACACGTTATTGGTGTTAAAGGAAAGGTTCCATTATTTCACTTTCCAATATATTTACAGGAAATGTAATACAAGGGTGGACTCTGTATCTAAAAGAAATCTTACCTTGGCTTCTAGAATTTATTTCTTTGAAGAGTGGCAGTCCATTAATCTAATCATCGAAAGGGAGAATATCTTTGGTTAATTTTAGCGAAAATCTGATAAATGTTTTTAATAACTTGGGTTTAGGTTGTTTAATTTGTAGAATTATAGTTCCCCACATGTTTTTCAAGTTGATAAATCCATTTATGCATTCAAAAATGTATTTTAAACAACAAAAAATCATAATATTGCTTGAGATCGCATAGTCAGATTCCAATGAAACGGTAATTTCATCTATAAGTTAGACTACGCCAATTATAATTTTATATCTAACTCATCTAATATTTTTTCATAAGTGTGAAAATATTTAAATGTTTTAGCCTAACTATAACAGAAATAAAACAATACATGGTGGTTGAAGTCAAATCATAGAGGATCATTACCCATCGTCTCTTTTCATGTAATTTATATCAATCGCGGTTCACATTATCTTTCATCGTGTGGAGAGCCTCTAATGAAACCGATGCTACCAGGTCACTCTAATTTTATGCCTTCACATAATATTTTCAAATTTTCGGGAATAATGAATATGTTAAATGGCCATGAAGATCACATTTAACTAGGTTTGAGGGTACATGTTATACGTACCTTAATGTATATGAAGGGGAAAATGTTTTTTAGTGCTAGTGATCTAGTCGCACAAAATACCCCATAAATTTTCACTTTGGAATATCCCCAAGATTCAATAAGTAATCCAAAGTGAGAGGAATCATTGCTAAGGTTAAAGTAGAAACAACCCCCAAGTGTTAAACTTTAGAGATAAAATGATATTCAAAATTTTAACATTGTAGATGGATTTGAAGACCCCTTTGTCTCTAAATTTTAACATTGTAGATGGATTCAAAGACACTTCTAGTGAAATGAAACACTTCGGTATCAAAATTGCAATTGTCCATTTCTAGAGTGACACAATTAAAAATTACTAACATAAATGACTAATTCATATACTTTTTCTACTTGATATTTGGTGATATTTTTATTCTTGGACTATAATAATCATTTACGTTAATCATTATTAATTTTGTCATTTATTATCTAGTCATATGTTTTAGTCATAAACTAAATCAGTCATTTAAGTTAGTCATTTTAGTTTAGTCACATATTATCTAGTCGTATATTTTATCCCTAGAATAAATTAGTCGTTTAAGTTAATCATTTTTAGTTCGGTGACTTAAATTTCTCAAATTTAGTAGTAATTCACTTGAAATAATTGTAGTGAATAACTTTTTTAGTCAGCTAGTCACTAATTTCATAATTTTCTACTAGTGATCAACATCCAATTACAATGCTCATAATGCTAAAACAATGTCTCTAATGGATCCATAATAGTAAAAAACCCCTAGTTGGCTTATTTCTACACTCAAAAAGGTAAAAATTTGACTAATTTATGCTCTAGAGAATTTTTTCTACTAACCATCCTCCAGTTCACACCCACTTGCAAACAATTCTAAAAATGTTGCCTTTTGCGGCCACATGGGGCGAAATTCTTGCCCACGCCAGCGATATTCTCACCGGTTTGGGTGAAATTTGTCTAACCCTTAATTGCACTATGTCGATCCTGAATTGAATAATAAGGCATCAAGTGGCACAACTCATGTCGACGGAATTGGTGGTTTGAATAATGATTCCCGCTGAGTTTGATCCAAGGTTGGGTTGTCGTTGGTTTACCTCTATCGTAGTTAGGTTCTCAAAACCATGCCCAAAGCAGGTTTTTCTCCCCATCTGTTCCCACCTTAACCTGCAACTATGTTTCCGCCATGGTTTGGGGTTAGGTTTTTTCTTAACATAAAACTTGACTGTTTGCTCCTAACCATTCACATGTTGCAACATATGTTAACAACCTCCGCTCCCTGGACTTTGGGTTATTAACATTACATATGGTTTGGAACTTTGCATACCCACCGATATAACATATGGTTCAAGAATTTGGGTTTGTGCGTTTAATACATGGTCCATGGCATATAATATTTGTTGGGGTCGAGGTTAACTCCATACCTTTTCTGCCCACCACGTAGCGTGGTTGGGTGGATTAGGGTCCAGAGTTAAACCCAAACCCAAAAACTATGCCAACAAACTTCAAATACAACTTGGGACCATAGTAATTAAGAAACAATATAGGCGGGTTGGTGGAGGTCTATGATGCTAATCTGTTGGTTGTTTGTTTGAACCTTGCAAAGGCATCTCAGCCTCATACCAAAATTTTACAAGGCCATTAGGAGGCCACATGGCTTCCAAGAATTGGCCCACATGACTCCTCCTAATTGGTCCAAGTAAACAACACCTTAACGAATAGAATAACACTGATTCTAACCAATAAATGACTATCACTTTTCCTCATATCATAGGTTGGCAAAAATACACACACCATGTTCAGTCATTGCGCAGTCATCATATGGACTGCTGACTGGGCATCCCTACAACCAAATTCTTAAATATTTAGTTATTTTCCAAATCGATCAAAATGCGATATTGGGAACATCTGATATCATTTTTGAGTGAAACGAGTTGCATTGGATTTTACTTTCGAGCCGATCTGAACACTTTTAATTTTGAGAATTTTATTGATCCACTGGATCACCAATGGAAAATATTTTTTTACCGAAATAAACCCTTTGAGGGAAGAAGAGACCCTCATATAAAAAATAGTACAAAACTCTATTAATATGGAACAACTTGTTTATAAGGAAATAAGAATTTCCCTTAAACATTCTTTGTAGTATTCCATATATGAATAAATATGCTTATTGCCAGCCTAGGAATTTAACTTTAAAAACCCTAACATTAAATCCAAGCTAGCCCAAAGTAATCCAGAAGGGAATCCATCAAGAAATTCAACACTAGTACTCTATACCTACAAGAAATAAAGTACAATCATTATCTACTCCAACTCTTTAAAAAAAAATCACCATGTGGGAAGGACATTAACCCTAGCGGGGTTTAAATAGTTATTTTTTTATAATCTAACAAGGTTGCCATTAGTATTGCAAGGTAAAGGAGTAATTTAGTCCTCAAAATGACCATCCCTAAAAAGGAAATTTAAAACCTTAGAAAAGGAAAAAATGGTGGGTTTATGGTTTCTTCTAAACTCCCCATGAGAAACTTCACCTAGATTAACCACCTAGAGTGGCTAGAACTAAATTGAATTCCCTGTAAAAATTGTTGCCATGACTAGAAAACCCTTAGGGAGAATTCAAAATACCTGTGAGAAATTGGGCATTAGTTAGAGTGTAATTTGATGATAACATCAGGACAAAGTAAACTCCAAAATGAAAAAATAAGAGAGAACAATAACTTCCTGATAAAAATTACTAAGAAATTACCAAAAAATAATATTAACCCCAACTGAGATATTTAGCCTTTCGATTGGGCTTCTCATGGTTTAAAATAAACTCTCAGTATGAAATTCGTGATTGTTATCATGAATCCCTTTCGGAATTCAGAGTACGCATTTGAAGTTTATTTAATAACTCAGTACAGTTTTATGTATAAATTTTCACGTCATTTTCAGAGTAATCGATCTCAGGTCGATTCAATTTCATAAATACCCATTGTATTATAGTTTTCCTTCATCTAATAATATTCCACACGAAGTCTAAATCGACTCAGAATTTTATCCTTTTTCTTATTTCATTTTTTCATTTCAATTTGAAAATATCTTCGTTAAGAGGTTATGGTTTACTTCACAACCATGTGAAAAAGGAAATTCATTGATTTTCCCTACAAATTTAACCAAAGGTAAATAAAGGTTAAATTACCTGGTTTTATGCAGAGAATTAATTTTGGTTTCTCTATTTTTCATTACAGAAGTTTGAATTTATATAATTGCATTCTTAAAATAGCATTATAAAATATTTTCAAGTTTTCCTTCAGGGAGTACTTAGCATTTTTATTACCTCCCTTAACTAATAAAATGATTCTTTGTGCAAGCCCTCTTCTTCATGTTTAGAACCCAGTCATGAATTTGCATTATGTTTTTAATCTATCCTAATACAGGTAATTTCATCTCTCTACTTTCCATATGATTATCTACCGAAATTCTACTGATATATTTCCAACTTTGGAATTTTGTTTATCTTCCTTTTTTACCACAGGAATTATCTTGGGATTTTTTTCCTAACTCATAAGGTGATTTTATATTAAATTTATTGTGGTTGCTTTCTCAAATTTAATGTAATTAATTTAATATCTTAATAATTAAATTCTAACCCTTTGTCTTCTGGTTTATTGTACAGGTATTTCACCTTTCATAATTTGTTTTTCATCAATCTATGAATTCCTCCAACAAGCATTGACAATTTATTTTATTCCTTCCATGTACAGTTTGGTCGATAACCTGCTAGAATTCAATCCACTGAATTCCATGAAATTCAGGATATTTATTCTTGTCTACATTTTGTAATTAATAGACGCAATACTTGTATTAGTTAATGTACTATGGACAGTTTATAATAATACATTTTGTTCAATTATTTCTACAAAATCTAGTTCCTATTTCTATAATAAGAATTCATCTTCATAAGAATTTTGTATATCTGATATTCAATTTCTTGTTTGTCCATAGAATCCATGGATAGAAACTATGTTTGAAATGAAAGTAAAATAGAGATATTTAAGTTTATTTATCCAATTATGTTTCCTTCTAGATTGTCAATTATCTCTTTTTGTATCTATTTTTGTATCTAGATTTCTGTTTCCTTTTGATTTGAAAAATAATTTTGTTAACATCTATTCTAATTCATATTATGTATCTTCTGAATGGAACATATAATTTCTTACAACCTAACCACAAATTTAAACCCTCATAATTGGGTTTAGAATTTATGTCTGTTGGTTTATTAATTTATTTTCTCTATGTAATTGTATAGACTAAACTATATTCACTATAGTTATGTTATGTTAAATACATCAGACTATAAACTTTAAACTAACATAATTCCATTATACCAATTAACTTAGAAATATAACTTCCCACTTATCTTTCTGCATAAACATAAATATAACTTAGGATAGGATTTCATTGGAGGAGGGTGCGGAAGAGGAGGAAGCCAGGAAGGTCCATAAATTGAGGTACAAGGAGTATGAGCCAGAGACTTATCCAAATGGTTACAGGATAGATGAGTTGGGCAATGGCAACCCCGGAGAACTCGGAGTGGCTTTTGGCGGACACCTCACCTGTCCATTTCTACCATCCTTCTCGGATCCTAAGAAGAAGAAGATTGGGTGATTCGTTGTCCAGATTGAAAGCACATATCACAATCTAGATTGTTACAGCCTCCTGTTATATTGCATTTTAGATTGTAAGAGTCTCCTTGAATATTAAATTTTATGTACTGTCTCCTGAAATATAATTAAATCATTATTGTTTCTATTTAAATGTATTGATTATTATTTTTTATATAATAAAAAAATCTTCAAATTATACTAATCTAATTTGTATAAAGGAAGTAATTGATGAAAAATGTATATTTTATTGGTTTATTTTTTCTTAAAGTTAATATAAATTGTTTATTTTTTTATACTTAAAGTTGTTTTAAAATTGTTTTAGAATAAATTTGACTGAAACACTAATTTGTTTTAATAAAATTTAAGTAAAAATTTGCATTTTAAGTGGAAATTGTAGAAAAATTTAATCTATCAGAATTTGAGTATTCAAGTTAATATAAATATTATTTACAACCATTTAAATTATGTGACTATAATAATATTTAATACTTAATGGAAATATTATTATATTGAAATACATATTTAAAGTATTTTGAAAATATATATTCTGTTGGCGTTCTATTAACGAGGTTTACGCTTGTGACATAATAAAGATTAGTAAATCTGGCAATTTTATCTTAATTTAATAATATTTTTGATGGTGGACACCTTACGTCGAGGGCTTTCTTAGGCATTGTTTGCACCAAACCCTAAAGGTGCAAAGGCTATTTTATATTTTTTCAATACAAAGAAATTTTAAAGATAGATTGTTTGAAGTTATGTTTGAATTCAATGATTATCAATTAAATAATATTTTTGGAAAAAATACTATATATATATATATATATATATATATATATATATATATATTTATATATATATATATATATATATATATATATATATATATATATATATATATATATATATATATATATATATATATATATATATATATATATATATATATATATATATATATATATATATAATTGTTTTTACGGATAGAATTTTCAACATGGCTTATGTAAGTTATGTTTGAATTAGATAAATTGT
>JAXQQM020082964.1:0-19869 GCA_034641835.2 Pinus albicaulis
ACAATAAGGAGGTTATGGATTTCCTGACAGAGAATATTCTCATGTTTTGGTTTCCCACAAAATATCATAGTTGATAATACTAAGACTTTCTGCTCAACAACATTTCATAACTTTTGTGATAACTATGAGGTCATACTTGTTCATTTTATGGCCTACTATCCCCAGGGAAATGGGCTTGTCGAATCAACTAATAAATATATTATGAAAATATTAAAGAAATATCTACATGCCAAAAAGAAAAAATGGCACGTAGCATTGAAATATTTTGTATGGGCGAATAGGATATGAACAAAGAATTCTATTGGCACCTCCCCTTTTCAACTAATTCATGGTATATATGTTTTTTTCCTCTTTATCACAACATTAAAGTCATGAAAATTTTACAAGAGATAAATGAAGAACCTAACAATTTTTAGCAACGAATCAATCAAATGATCCATTTACATCAAGAAAGGGAAGAAGCATATGAATGAATTAATATGCACCAATATAAAGTAACAATTGTTTGACAAACATGCCAAAGATAGGACTTTCCTTCTAGTGACTTGATCTTAAAATGGTACAAAAGGAAAGAAGAGCCTGCTAAACACAAAAAAATTGATAATTTATGGCTCGATCCTTTTGTTATCGATTGAGTAGAAGGTGAAATTATTTTCCCCTTAAGAATTTTAAAGGAGAAGTGGTTGGCCATGTTGTAAATGGCCAATTTCTAAAGCATTATCTTAATTATTAAGTCTTTCCCCCAAAAAAAAATCTAAATTGTATATATGTGCATATTTTTAAAATTAACCGAAAACATAAAAATGAAAATATAAAAAAAGAAGAAATATATATAAATAACTAAATCTATAAATTGCATCTTTATAAACTACTCTGCAACCTCTACGATTGCGTTCAGTCACTAGATATTAGGTCTATCGGTTTTGTAATTTGACAACCGACGTATATTCCTAAATCCCTATATATTTTACAAAGATCTTGGTTTGGGTTTTAAAAATTTTCTTCAAAATTTGTATTTAAGAGCATTTCTTGGAAACAAACTGATTTTACAAAGAATTGTTTTGGGTTTAAAGAATTTTTTTGGTAGACATTTCTTGAAGGCGGCTTGATTTTGCAAAAAATTGTTTTGAACTTAAAAAAAAAATTGGACGTACATTCAAAAGACATTTCTTGGAGGTATGTACGTGTTTTGAGTTTAAGTAAATCTTTTGAGCTTCGTTTCATTTTTATAAGACATTTTTCTCTCGAATTTTTTCAAGTAAGTGTTTTGAATTGGAGTATGTATTTTTTGCAAAAAATTTAAACTGAATTCTTTTAAATTAAATCTTTTGTGATATTTTTTGTAATTGAGTTATTGTCTAATTTTTTGAAGGAATGTTTTTGAACTTAATACCCTATTATCATGGGAAATCGAAGAAATTGTGCGAGAAAATATGATAAAAAAAGAGACCCTGAAGAACGTAGAGAAGAGACGAGACAATCTCGCAAAAGAAAGTTAGAAGCCCTCTCAAATATTGAAGAGGAAAATCAACCTCAAGCAGAAATTGAAACATGTATGTAAATATAAATATTATGATCTATTGATATATTTAAAATTTTTCTAATGTAAAATGTGAAGCTTAATTTTTATTTGATGAACTAATTTGAAAAATATTTTGTTTAATGTAAACAGACAGAGATATTCCTCAAAATATTGAAGAAGAAAATCAACCTCAAGCAGAAATTGAAGCGGGTATGTAGATGTAAATATTATGATCTATTGATATATTTACAATTTTCCTAATGTAAAATTTGAAGCTTAATTTTTATTTGATAAACTAATTTGAAAAATATTTTGTTTAATGTAAATAGACAGAGATATTCCTCAAAATATTGAAGAATAAAATCAACCTCAAGCAGAAATTGAAGCAGGTATGTAAATGTAAATATTATGATCTATTAATATATTTACAATTTTCCAAATGTAAAATGTGAAGCTTAATTTTTATTTGATGAACTAATTTGAAAAATATTTTGTTTAATGTAAACAGAAAGAGATATTCCTCAAAATATTGAAGAAGAAAATCAACCTCAAGCAGAAATTGAAGCAGGTATGTAAATGTAAATATTATGATCTATTGATATATTTATAATTTTCCTAATGTAAAATGTGAAGCTTAATTTTTATTTGATAAACTAATTTGAAAAATATTTTGTTTAATGTAAATAGACAGAGATATTCCTCAAAATATTGAAGATGAAAATCAACCTCAAGCATAAATTGAAGCAGGTATGTAAATGTAAATATTATGATCTATTGATATATTTACAATTTTCCTAATGTAAAATGTGAAGCTTAATTTTTATTTGATGTACTAATTTGAAAAATATTTGAAATTATAGATATATTTATTAATTTAGTTATTTATTGAATATGTACTATTTTTTCGAATATGTACAGATGAAATCACTATCGATAATGAGATGTTAGAAAATGTTGACACTCACACATATGGAGATAAAAAACCTGGCCATGTTATACGATATCGTGTTAACTGCATTTTTGAAAATTATTTCTTAAATGAGCAGGTGACAATTCAGGCTCAAATTTTGAAAGGTCTCCTATCATCAAGGAAATTAAAAGAAGTGACGACACTATTGGGTATTCAAAAATAAACCAAAGATTAAAAAAAATGAAGGAAGAGGTGATAAAAAATATGAGTAGTGCTATAAAGTCAATTAAGAGATCTAGAGAGAAAGATGTTTCAATTGTACGTAGAGGAATACAGATGGTGATGGTTTCACCAAATACTCAAGAGAATCGTTTGGTAACATCTACGACATGAGCACTGGGAACCTCGCGAAAAACTCTGCACAAACATCGGAAATTTCGGCTGCAAATAGATGTAAATGATGAACTTGCTTTTTGGAGAGCTATTTGTAGGCAACCATACAAAGATAGACTTGGAGAAAATGTTAAAAAAATAATATATGAATATTGGAAAAACAATTCGCGTGTTTCACCAACTGCAAGACATGTGATGTGAAGAATAATAGCATGAAATTAGTATGAAGAACATGAAAAACATCTCTTGGAAACCACTCAAATAGAGTTATTCAACAAGTTCAAAGAAGATAATCGTCAAATTCATGTTTCACTCAGTGCTTTTGTTCGACAAAAACCATGGTATGTAAAACCTATCACCGTACGCGACACTTGTTGTTGCCGTTATCATGTGGAATTTGAGTTATATTATGACACATTCCTTGATTTCGGTAGAACATTATGGAAGGATTCACCTCTTCCTTCCACTATCCGTGATTTCATATCTCAAATTCTATGTGAAAGAGAAAGCGATGAACTATTTTACAAAAAGAAATGTGTTGGTGGTAAAAAATGCAATGATTGTGGAAATTTGACTAAATTTCAAAACAAATATCGTATTGATATAAATGATCAATCATTGTCCAACATTAAAGTGAAATGGAAGAGATATGAATATATCGATACATCGATTCAAGGTGCAAGTAGTGTTAAAATAATTGAATTACTAGAAGACAAATTTTTTCTCATAGACTTTTTGAGAAAGTTTGAGGCAAAAATTTACAAATACACCAAGCATTCCCATAGAGCTCGATGGAAAGACTTGAAATTCAAAAAATCTCATGAAGTTTTTCCACCAGGGACCATTTTGTCAGTGATTGATTTTGCAGAAAGCTACACATTTGTTCCACAAAAAGAAATTCAGAGTGAATATTATCATTCTGACCAAGTCTCCATGCTTTTCCATATTCTATATAGACATGCTGAACAAAATGTCGATCATATAGAAAGCACGAGTGAAAATCGACATATTATTAAAGAATATCACTTTTATATCAGTGACGATCGTACACATGATACATGTTTTGTACAACATTGTTTTGGAAAAATTTATGATTCATTGAAAAATCGTGGAATAACAATCAATGAGCATTGGATATGGTTAGACGGATGCGCAGGTCAATTCAAATCTGCACGATCATTCTTTTGGTTGTGTTGTCTTCATAATAAAACCTGCATTAAACATTGTTGGAATTTCTTTAAGACTGGGCATGGAAAAGGAGAACATGATGGTGCAGGAGCATGCATAAAACGAGTACTTCGAAGATATCAAATGAACCACTCTACAAGCCGACTTGTGAACGCTGAAGAAGTTGTTCAATGGTGCATCGCTGCTCTAGGCCATGAGAGAAACCCATCAAGAGAAGTGTGAAGGTACATTCAATTTAATTTATATTGGAAATCTAATTTTAAACATTGTACATTTATCATGCAATGATTATCTTTGATTGTATTTTAATATCATATTTACAAATTCTTCTTCTAATTTTCCATATAAAGGTTTTTCTGGCATATTTGAATCGAAGACGTAGATAGATCAATTGGAAATGATGTTTAAACAATAAAAGGGACTCAAAAACTTCATTCAATTCAAACAAAGTCGTCCAGAAATGTGTTTGCATTAGATAGAAGAAAATATTCTTGTTTTTGTGACGTTTGCATAGACAACACAAAATCCAATGACGTTTGTGAAAAAAAAATGTATGTGAATGATTGGAAACATACAGAGCTAAATACAAAGGGAAAAATGTCTGTTGCAATGTTTGAAGAAATGCAATCAGAGGAAACTACAATATCATCCGATGGTGATAGAGTTTCTGATCTTGTTAGAGAAGGTAACATTTGAATCACTTTCTAATGATTTAAAAATCTAGAAATAAATTTAAATATGTATAATTTTGTTAAGTTTATTTTATTGTGCAGGAGATGTTTTTGCTGTAATTGCACCTATTGACAATGATGAAAATGTGAAGTATTATTTGATGCGTTGCACTGAACGAAAAATTAAATTATTACAAAACTATAATGATCACGGATTTCAATATGACAGAGGGTCTATTATACTGAAAGGTTATTTTTTCAGACAAACTCATCAAAGTGGAGACTTTGTTTACTTTGAAGACTATGAACCTGATTCCATAAGTTGTCAATATAGTCACTTGGTGTGTGTAGCATGCATAAAGTTGATAGAAGTTCAATCAAAGAAAAAATCAAAAATTAAGAAATGGAAAATGTCAAAATCCGAACATGAACGGATTATTGAAGATGGAATTCCATTAGAATTTTTTTGAGTGAATTGTCCAACAATTTATTCTCTTTGGATTAAATATGTTGTAGAACTTCCAGTGCTCAACTAAAAATTGAGCTGCTTATGTTATTTGTGCAAGTGTTTGCACATGTACAAATTGTTTTGGTACAAGCACATGCTCTAGTATCAACTGAAAGTAGCTTTTCTATACATATGCATTGATGAAAAATGTTATTTGGATATATATATATATATATATATATATATATGTTCTAGAATGAAATTAATTGTTCTAGTTTTACTATGTGCATTGATGAAAAATTATTTACGTACTCAATCTATATGTTCTAGAATGAAATTAACTAGAACTAGTTTTTCTATGTGCATTGATGAAAAACTAGTTGGATTTTCTAGTAAAAAGTATGGACACAACGTAAATAAATCATCTGCAGTATAGTTTTGTATGAAAATTCCTTTCAGACAAGAGACTCGGAGCACTTCTCCGACTTTTGGTGGGATTTGACCCACATCTCTAATCCTGATTGAAAATCTAGTACAAAATTTGCTTGCCCAATGGTCGGACATGTTCAATGTGCATCGATGAAAAATGTTACTTGTCTTGGATAGATATGTTCTAGAATGCACAATTAATTGTTCCAAGTAGTTTTTCTATGTGCATTGATGAAAAACTCGTTGGATTTTCTAGTAAAAATTTTCCATAATGTAAATAAATCAACAAGGCTACCTATTTAAGTGCATTAACGACATTGACCCAAATTCAACAAACATATATATATGTACTACACTTATATTTCCAATCAAAATTAAAGGGATAATTCATACATATCTACTTCTTTAAACTCTTTTTTCATTTAGAGCTCAATTGATACATGGTTAGTTGCATTGAAAAGCTATGTTCTTCATATTGGAAATTTTTTCATTCAAACAAAACTACATGGAGAGATTAAAATAAAACTTAAAATTCCAAATGTACTTCAACCATCCAAAATGGATTTGTGCAAAATTACTTGACATTCCATGCCAATTATAGTGAACAAATATCCAAAAGAAACATTTAACATTATATACCACATGTGCCAAATGTAGATTGAAACCATCCAAACTTTAAAATTTTAAAAACTTTTGATAATATATCGTGCAACATTAAAACATTAAACATCAGATGCTAAATGTAGATTGAAACCATTCAAAACTTGAGTTTAAAAAACTTTTTGATCATATATAGATTGTTACTTCACATGCCATGCCAATTATAGTTCAACTAGATGGACAATAGAAACATTTAACATTATATATCACATGTGCCAAATGTAGATTGAAACCATCCAAAACTTTAAGTTTTAAAAACATTTTGATTATATATCGTGCAACATTAAAACATTAAACATTTAAAGTTCATTAAATATCACATGCAAAATGTAGATTGAAACCATCCAAAACTTGAGTTTTAAAAACTTCATATGCCATGCCAATTATAATTCAACTATCCAACAAAAACATTTAACATTAAATATCACATGCCAAATATAGATTGAAACCATCCAAAACTTTTAACTTTTAATTTAACAAAAAAATATAGATCACAACATTACTTCACATGCCAAATGTACTCCAAGCATCCAAAACTTAAATTTTAAAAACAAAACAAATTATAACACATCAAATTACATAACATGCCAAATGTAGTTCAGATGACAACATTAATTTATAGATAACAACATTACTTCACATTCACATGCCAAAAGTACTAAAACCATCCAAAAATTAAATAAAACAAATTATATAATAACAATGTAATAAAATATGTCCAAAAATTGTAGATCTCACAAGTATCAAACTATATCAAGTTTAACAAATTTTAAAACCATCTAAATTTTGAAATCAAATCTACTGTAAATCATGTCTATCAAATGGAGATGAATCTAGCGTCTTCCCTACTAGGGTCTCAGTCCGCGGCCTATCCTGTGAATGGGAAACCTACATACACAATGCACATGTACTTGAACATTAAAATTTGATGTTTTAAAAATGAATGAGAATATATATATCTATAACTTCATGTAAAAAACAAAATATAACAAAAAAATCATGCAATACCTCATAAGGTTCCCTCTCCATTTGATGAACAAGTTCTCCCATAGGAACATCTGCAGCGGTAAATTGTACAATATACATGTACAGTTAACTATATATATATATATATATATATATATATATATATATATATATATTAAAACTTTAAAATAAAAACAAACACTAACACACATAAACTTATTTTTCATTATGATAAAAAAGAACCAAAGATAACTGTTCAGTTGTTAAAGACGTTCTATCTTAGAGTGATAAGTCCAGAGATTTAAAAATTTTTACAGAACCTAAATTAAAAAAATTAAAATAACTCAAAATATAGATCTCTCTCTCTCTCTCTCTCTCTCTCTCTCTCTCTCTCTATATATACATACACACACATATATATATACACATATAAAAAGTATACACATACTCCACTTTAATTTAACTTTTTAATAATAATATATATATAGATATAGATATATATATATATATATATATATATATATATATATATATATAACTTAAAATATAAATTTAAAAATTTAAAAATTGTCCATATTTGTGTGTTTCATCTCCTAGGAAGTAGAAGGTAATTCCAAGGGAAGGAAGAAGCTGCACGCTATCCCAAAAACATCAGACGGAATCGGTACCTGTTAAAACATTTTATCAAATTATATATATACATACATGTACATGTGTGGCAACAATTATTTATTTTAGAGTCACTTAAAAAACATTAACATTTGCCAACATATCTTGATGGTCAGACCCATTTGCAATGTTTGAACCAGAGGTCCCGAACGTGATATTAACATTTTCATCATGCATCATGCCTGAGAACTGCAAATGGTGTTTTAACATATAATCATACATTTTTGTTAGATTAATGTACACATACAAATAAATGTATACATGTACATACACATGTATTTATTACAAATTGTACACATGTATATGTAAAAATATTTTCAAACCCTAAGATCACTAACACATACCGTTCCAATGCCCTCTTCCTCATGAAAAATTAAGTCTTGCAAACCATTGCGAATTTTTTTTGTGTATGTTCAGAGATATTCAACATTCATGTTGTCAATCTCTTCATCTGTACAATAAACAAAATTGGCACATGCATTTTCACGTGCTCTTTGTCGATTTAAAGAAAGATCGACTCCACCCAATCCTCTATGAAAATTCTCGATCATAACATCCCTCGCTTCTCGACTTATCTGAGAAGTCGCATCCATCTCTGATCGCAAAGTTTCGACTCGAAACGGTCGACTCACCAATGGCGGCTCAGGGCGAGGCAACTCCACATCTCGCTTAGCGCCCTTACGGTCATATAATCGACCTTTCCCCAGGCCAAAAATTTTTGAAGGAAGATCATTGTAATTTGGTTTCATACCCAAAAAAAATTCTGCATAAAACATTTGAGCAAAATAGACAGGAACCTCATCGTTCCATGGAAGCCTTCCATAGGCCGCAAGGTGCCTATCATATAAATAACGAGCTATGTTTGGGTGCTTGAAATACTGCACCTTCAACATTTTTACTTTTGGTCCTTCCTTGTAATTGAACATTGACTTGGCCACTTCTTTTGTAACTTTCTGTTTTACGTCCTCCCATTTATTGGGACCCATCACTGTTTCTTTTCTCTTTCTCATCATTTCTACAAATGAATCAGTCATTGGCCCAAGATTTCTGTACACATTTACCATTTCACCCAATGAATGTGTCACTATTTCAAGGCTTTGTCGACTCTCAGCAGGTAGAGACAAAGCCACGAGATCTCTTTGCAATTTTGCATGAAGTCTCTCACACCTTTGTAAGGTGCATTCCGCCATGTTGGTTTCCCATGGTATATCATTAATATCGGCTAGATAAGTTGTGCTGGGTTGATATCCTTCTTCTTGAATGTAGCGGGCTGCCCTGCGTCTATTTTGACCACTAGTTCGAACATTTTCAGCCTCTGCATCAATATATATATAATTTCGTATATTATTAAAAACACGTGTAAAAACATTTGTACAAATTTAATGAAAAATATTGAAATTGATGGCAACCTTGATGTTGTTGGTTAACATCTTCTCCAACATGACGCTGCTGAGAACCAGACCCAGAATGATGCTGCTGAGAACCAGCAGCCGTTGATTGGCCTTCGGGGGAATAAATATCACTCCCTTCACGCAACCTACTACCACTCATACCTCGACCGGTTGAACCATGGCCATGCTCCATGGATGGAGTAGAAACCCCTCTCCTCTTACCTCCTAAAAATTAAAATATGAAACTTATTAACAACTAATTTAACTCACAAATTCAATAAAAAATCAATTCGATATGTACACACATGTATGGAGATTTAAGATTATATATTTAAATACCGTGAACATCCCCTGATCCCTGAACCTCCATATGGGATTCGGCTGATCTTCGTCGTTCATCCTCCATGATATATATCTATTGGTCGACATTTACACAAAATATATTTCAAAAAATCAATCTGTAATTTAGTGTACACAAATTATGTAGAACACAACTTTCAAAGAAATAATTGATTGTGTGAAACTAAATTTAATCGAAAAAGAAATTATAAAAATGATAAGTTCACCAAATTGCGCTTTACATGGTGGGAGAACACTTGGTATAAAATTTACCACTTATACACTTTAGTTTATGGGAGAAATGACACATGTACATAGTTTACCTTAAAGTTGTTGTGTTTTATGGATATTAAAATGAAATACTTCTATTTATATCCATTCCAGAGATTCATTGTAGGGGCATTTACTAGATATGTCACCTTTCATAAAAGATGAGATCGAGAGGCTACCTGGCCCTTTACAGACTCTGCCTATAGAACTTGTAGAAGTAAACACTAGAGGCATTAACAATATCAAAGAACGTTTTCATGCTCAGACATGGGAATGTCTCTTTCCCTACGCAAAAAAATAGTTCAAGGTAGTTAATCTTCATAGACACATCATCAAGCAGGTCAATGTGATCATCCCCAACTTACTTTTCATGAAATTAGCCTTGGAATCCTCTACAACCTGTTGGATGGAGTTGAATGGGAACTAGGTCAAGGCCTTTACAAAATACATGCTAGTGAATAACACTTACTAGGTTATGCCAAAAAATAAAGTGGGAGAAATGTTTTCTCCTCGAGGTTATCCAATTGGGTGTGTAATACCAACTTCACCCATTTCCTAACAGGTTTCTCTCTTAGGTTACAAATTTCTTCCACCTTATTAGTTATATATTTTTCAATTTCCCGTGGATTCCTTGAATTTTTTCTCCTACCATCTCCCTCTCTCACTCCCCAAATTATTTTCATCGAACATGCCCCATTGAGGATCTAGAGCAATGTTTGCACCATACTTAGAATTGTCATTGCTACTAATTGAAATTGGAGTCATGTATACTAGATTGCTTGCTTAAGTGGCTCTTACTTGGAAAATATCCTGAGATGAGTTTGACATGATGGTCATATGAAGTTGGAAGCTACTTGGTGTAATTTTCCTTAAATCTTCAAAAAAACAGAGCAAAAATGTCATTTTTGATCATTTTTTATTAGCTTCTGCATACAGAAAATGTTATCACAATTGCAACACAATCATGTTCCATGAGCATGAATTATGAATGTCGCAAGCCAAATTGCAAGGAAATTTTCATTCATTTTAGGCAAAAGAAGGCTATGACATTAAGGTCCATGCTAGAAAAAATTATGCAAATAAGGTTGCTAAGTCTTGATACTTACCATGTGTTTCAAAGCCATAACAAAGGTTGGCTTTGAGAGTGTCCTCTCAAAGCCCTGTCTTGAGATGAAATTTAATTCAATGTCTCTTAGAGTTGCAAGGTGGAATTGATAGAACTATTTGATTTCTTTACCATAGATGGATATCTCCTTTCATCTATACTTTTCTCTACCATATTATTTCCAAGTGAAATGGGAATTTTCACATTTTGAATGCCATTACCATGTAATTTGGTAGTCTGTTAGCTATACCTATCACAAGTAAAGTTGTCATATCAAACTATTTCTCTTGCTCAACTCAGTGACCATGACTCTCTTCTCACACTGCTTACCATATAAGATCTTCAATTGTACATGTCACGCAAAGTTGGGGGTTCTAGGTCTACACCTATTAGGTAAAGTTACATATTTTATGGCATTGTGGTCCTTAAATTTGGAGGTGTTCCACCTGAAAAAGTAGGCATTAAATATGGATGGAAAGGATTTGTTTTAAATTTGATAGAATTTCCTCGTGGAATTACTGAATTTCTCGACGACATCGTTCTAGCTTTGCTCAGAGAAGAAGGTTTTGGAGGAGAAATTGAATTCTTTTGACTTATTTTTGGCATTGAAGTTTGACATATAGTAGTTTTGATGACTCCATTGATGACCTTGCTGAGGAATTTGATGCACACATATTTACTTTGAAGATGGTTTAGAAGATGTTGAAGTTGTAGATTTTGGTGTTGTCACCGAATGTTTCTTTGTTGTTGGACTTGATCAAGACACAATTTAACTTTACGAGAAGATTGAAGACCTTGAATAGGTTTTAGATTTTGTTGTTCTCACTGAAGGTTTTTGTCTAGAATTTTGTTTCTTAAACCATCATTTCCATAGGACATTTTTGGTGAATAGATTCTTGACCTTGATGAGAGGATATGATACCTTGAAGAGGCTACATCTTTTGGTGACGTCACTAATTGTTTCTCTATTATTATGTTTGTTAAAAATCTCGCTTAGGGCGAGGAAACTCCACATATATTGTACAGTTTATGGGACAAAAATCAATATGTAGAAATATTCACTTGGTTTTTATAATTGGATAGAAGAATGACTTAAAATGACCTTGTATGTCTTCTCATTTTAGAGCTCAAATTTTTAGGAAGAATTTAAGTATCCACCTTTCAAGAATCACTAGAAGAGGTTGATAAAGAATATAGTAAGACTAAAAACTAACCAATGATGTAATAAATGGATTTCTTGGGAGGTAGATTGGCATAAGGACTTTTGGTAGCTAGAAATTTTCCAAATAAGTGAATGTATTTGAAAACAAAACCTCTAGTTTATTTTGGTTTAGACAAGGTCTAGAATTTAAAAAGTGAATTCCCTCTTTCTTCCTCTTACATGTCCAATGATCAGAATCTGGATTGAGGGAAAATATTTTCCTAGAAATAAAAATTTTGCATTTTATAGATGTGTAAACATGAGTTTTTAAAATCTGATTAACTCATAAATTTCTCACAAAATACACTTAAAGCTTGACACATAAACCCCTTCCCAATTGGCTAACTTTAGACGATCCTAAACATATTTTTATTTAACTAATGAGGGAGATAGCCCAACAAAACTAGTTTGTCCATAGTCAAATCAAGTTGGTATCAAAGTACAATTTAGCTCATTTTAGTCAAGGTTAGTTAGAAGAATTAGCTATTGGTTTATGTCTTCAATTTCCTCTGAAAATGAATGTGTACGTGCTTTTGAGAGACACACTAGAGGAATAAGGTCCAAATTTTTGATGAAAATGTGCTATGAAAGTAAAGGGTTTTAAAGGCAAGCATGTACAAGGCATAGTTGAGCCAAATGTTCTTCAGGAAGGGCCTAATTATTTGGGTCTTGGTTATGGAAAACATGGAAAATTCTCCAAAGCCAAGGAGGCACATGAAGCTGTTCCAAGAAGGAATTTCATTTCGTGTTCATTACCTCAAGCTTGTGAAGTTTGTGTTCATGATGAATGGAAATGTTTGACACCCACTTTGCAAGAAGATGTTAATAATCATGTAGCTAATGAGAATGTAAAAGAAGAGGATGTTGAAAGCTCTAGATTCATTGAATTCATTGCTAGTATTCAAAGGAGAGCCACTACCTCATCAAATTCACCTCCTCAAGAAGGCGACAACGGTGAATGTTCAAGGTATAAATTTGCCTCTAATCAAATTGCTTTTGATTATGATAACATGGTAAATATTCAGATAAGATATAGAAAAGAACTTGCATGTTCCTTTTGTGGTTTGAATAATCATAATGTTTATAAATGTTGGAAGAAGATATCCATGCACATGAAACTTTCTAAATAAATGAGGCAAAAAGTCAAAGGCTCATTGGACAAGGAAAATGATGTTGAAAATAAGTTGAAATTGTTTATTACTCATTGCCATAAGAAAGGTCACCTTGTAGAATATTTTGCTACATACAACACTAAACATTTTTAAAACATAAACTAACTTCTAGCAAACAATAATATTAAATTAGATTTAATTGTTTGTGCAGTTGAATTGATGTGCATAGAAAAACTGGGAATAGATATCTTTGATACATACAACACACAAATGAAAAATCTTAAAAGATAAATCAATATTGCAAACAAAAGGGTATTTAACTAGACAGAAATGTCCATATAGATTCAACCAGAAACCCAAACCTAGTCAAAGAAAACATGAACCAATGGTTTATTTCAGCTCTACATCAACGTTGAAAAATCGAACTATTATGATGTGTTACAAATCAGCCTACATGGAAAAGTGTTGGTCGGCCTAAAAGGAAGTAATTCTATCTATATTTATATACCTTGTCTATGGATCTTTTGATAAGGAATAACTCGGCAATCTCTGAAAACAGTTTACAGATTCTTATAATATTCAATACTAATATGTTGATGGGCTTTCAGTGTGAAGTTTAAAGAGTTTGAAAATAGTGTGCATCTATTGTTCGGTCATCTTTGAAGCAGGTTGCGGATAGGATAATATGAAGCAGATTGCATATAGTGTGAAGCAAATTGCGGATATTCTAAGGAAGATTACAAATTCCTGAAACAAATCTGTGGATATATGTTGCAAGATGCAGCACCAACTAATGTTGTTGATAAGACTATTAAAATAGAGATAGAGAACGAACCCAAGGGTTTATCTGACCCTGCTATGTCAAAGGTTAATGTTGTGGATAAGACTGTTAAAATAGAGACAGAGAACAAACCCAAGGGTTTATCTGACCCTGCTGTGTCAAAGGTTGATCAAAATAAGAAGAAAAAACAAGGCAGCAAGGAAGCAAACAATGAAGATGGCAGTGGCAAAGATAAGTTTGCCGACTTGATTTTTATGTGTAATTCTCAAACAAAGCAAGAGTGTTTCCGATACAAAGTGTTTGGGTTGCCACCAACCAAAAAGGAGCTTGTAGAAAAGGTGAAGCCCGGAATGAAGCTCTTCTTGTATGATTTTAACCTTAGACAAATGTATGGTATCTACAAGACAGCATCTGCCGGAGGAATGAATGTGGAACCAAATGCTTTCCGGAGTTGTAAAAGTCCACTCCCAGCACATGTAATCTTTTTATACATGAAAGGGGTGCATCAAGCTTGTGAATTTTGTATTCATGATGAATGGAAAAGTTTGACACCCACTTTGCAAGAAGATGTTAATAATCATGCAGCTAATGAGAATGTAAAAGAAGAGGATGTTGAAAGCTCTAGAGTCATTGAATTCATTGCTAGTATTCAGAGGAGAGCCACTACCTCTTCAAATTCACCTCCTCAAGAAAGCGACAACGATGAATTTTCAAGGTATAAATTTGCCTCTAATCAAATTTCTTTTGATTATGATAAATATGGTAAATATTCACATAAGATTTGGAAAATAACTTGCATGTTCCTTTTGTGGTTTGAATAATCATAATGTTTATAGATGTTGGAAGAAGATATCCATGCATGTATGAAACTTTCTAAATAAATGAGGCAAAAGGTCCAAGGCCCATTGGACAAGGAAAATGATGTTGAAAATAAGTTGCAATTGTTTATTACTCATTGCCATAAGAAAGGTCACCTTGTAGACAAGTGTGGGACTTTGTATCCAACAAGTCATCCACAACATTTGAAGAAGGTGGAAAGAGATAATGACAAGAATGGAAAAGAGGATTCCATAATCGATGAGGGTCAGGATGATTCACATGATGATGAAGTGCAACTAAAAGAAGCACCATTGAAATGGTTTGCTAACAGATGGTTAGATTTCTTATCCAATTAAGGCCTTGCATGTATTTTGATGTTTCATGAATTTCTTTGCAAATTCAAAGTATGGTGCATGTTGCATGAAGCAAGATGTTGAAGGTAGATTTATGTTGACACACTTAAATGCAACAAATATGGAAATTTGTACATGAGCTATTATTTGACTTGAGAGTCAATTGTTTGAAGAGGCATGTTTTTTCGACTTGTGTTTGGTTGATGGTTTTGTACACAATTTTTTTTCTTTGAAGGATAAAAATGATATGTCAGCGAGCTATGTTTCTTGCATGATGTGTTTTTCAGTTTGATGGTTTTGTTTGTGACAAGACGTCACAAGATTTTGGGAAGGTCCACTATTGAGCGAGAGCCTCATGATTACAACCTAATCATGAGAATCAAATGGGAGTGCATCCTTATTTTGAAAACAAATAGGATTCTGAGCTACCTAGGACTCGAACCATTATTTTTAAATTTGAAATATCATGGTGTGTTGTTTCAATCCCTGAATCCACAATCCTAACATAAATTTTTTTGTTCTTTTTTTGAAGGATTTAGTTGGTTATATTAAAATTCAGTTGAATTTAAAAATTTTGGCCTAGTGGCATGAACCAAACATATTGTATGTATTAAATTCAAGGAATTTCGCTCTCCCAATCATTTCTAAATCACCCATATCACCAAGAAAACATGTTTTAAAATAACATACTTGGGTATGGGAAAGACCTTCGATTTCAAATATTATAAGAAGGTTTTTGATATGGTTGAGAGAATGTGGAAAATAGAATCCATAAACAAATTATTTTTCAAAAAGTATTACTTTCAAAGTATCAACAAGGAACATGTACAAGGGTGTTCAATGAATTAACGCTATTTATTTAAATTCCATGATGTATATCTTACTCATAATTTTAACAAATTATTAAATAATGATCTAGATTGGATAATTATATTATGTGTCATATATTTTGATGCTTATAGAGTGAAAAAACTGAAAGAATCAACTTGTAGGGTCATTTTAATGGTGGGTGGAGAATTGGGGTCTAAAACCTTTTGGAGTCATTTTGAGGCATTAAATGACATTTTTGGGGGTCAAACGATTATCCCTTGTGCCGAAATCTTGACCATTATTCTACACTTTAAGACATATCCAATGGTTCAAGAAAAACATCAAACGAAGTTCATTCAAAATTTATGCCTTTCGTAAGTTGACCTATCATGTTGACCACCATGGTACGAGAGAATGACATCTTAGCCCCATTACTCATGCATGGAAAGCTAGCTACATGTGGAATTTTAACAAGACTCTAAAAGGTCTAAAATCACAAACCTCGTTAATGGTTGACAGAGTCAAATCTTACACCTAGTTGGTTATCACACTAGGTTAAATACTTGGCCACTAGGAGGAATAAGAGTTCCATTTTGTGTTATTGTATTTTGTTCCATAGTTGAAAATACAACTAGGAGTGTGAAGTTAGAGAGAAAAATGTATGAAGTTAAGTTTTTATAGCAATCTTACACGCTAAAAGTCTTAGCTAACTCTAGAGAGATTACCTCTTTCTTTGTACTCACATATTTTCCATACCAGAAAAGAGAGAGTAGAGCATGTTTACATTTTAGTGTTGTTTTTTTCCCATAAGGATTTCCTAGGGAAATAGGAGTCTAGAGCATCATTACTTTTTAGGGTTGCTTGTCTCCCATATAAGGATTTCCTAGGAAAATAATTGTGTTGATTGTCTAGAGATATTTATGTGTGTGTTTCATTATGTTCTCTATTTCTTACGTTGTGTTTCATTATGTTTTATATTTCTTACATTTCTTACATTTCACATAAGATATATAAAAGAACTTTCACATGTTCCTTTTGTGGTTTGAATAATCATAATGTTTATAAATGTTGGAAGAAGATATCCATGCACATTGAAACTTTCTAAATAAATGAGGCAAAAAGTCAAAGGCCCATTGGACAAGGAAAATGATGTTGAAAATAATATGCAATTGTTTATTACTCATTTCCATAAGAAAGGTCACCTTGTGGACAAGTGTTGGACTTTGTATCCAACAAGTCATCCACAACATTTGAAGAAGGTGGAAAGAGATAACGACAATAATGGAAAAGAGGATTCCATAATCGATGAGGGTCAAGATGATTCACATGATGAAGTGCAGCTAAAAGAAGCGCCATTGAAATGGTTTGCTAACAGATGGTTAGATTTCTTATCCAATTAAGGCCTTGCATGTATTTTGATGTTTCATGAATTTCTTTGCATTTACTCAAAGTATGGTGCATGTTGCATGAAGCAAGATGTTGAAAGTAGAGTTATGTTGACACACTTAAATGCAACAAATATGGAAATTTGTACATGAGCTATTATTTGACTTGAGAGTCAGCTGTTTGAAGAGGCATGTTTTGTCGACTTGTGTTTGGTTGATGGTTTTGTACACCAATATGTAAGAGTACATGGAGATATTCACATGATGTGAATTTTTTTTTCTTTGAAGGAGAAAAATGATATGTCAGCGAGCTATGTTTCTTGCATTATGTGTTTTCAGTTTGATGGTTTTGTTTGTGACAAGATGTCACAAGATTTTGGGAAGGTCCACTCTTGAGCGAGAGCCTCATGATTACAACCTAATCATGAGAATCAAATGGGAATGCATCCTTATTTTGAAAACAAATAGGATTCTGAGCTACCTAGGACTCGAACCATTATTTTTAAATTTGAAATATCATGGTGTGTTGTTTCAATCCCTGAATCCACAATCCTAACATAAATTTTTTTATTCTTTTTTTGCAGGATTTGGTTGGTTATATTAAAATTCAGTTGAATTTAAAATTCTTGGCTTAGTGGCATGAAATCTTGACCATTATTCTACACTTAAAGACATATCCAATGGTGCAAGAAAAACATCAAACGAAGTTCATTCAAAATTTATGCCTTTAGTAAGTTGACCTATCATGTTGACCACCATGGTACGAGATAATGAAATTTTAGCCCCATTACTCATGCATGGCAAGCTAGCTACATGTGGAATTTTAACAATACTCTAAAATGTCTAAAATCACAAACCTCGTTAATGGTTGACAGAGTCAAATCTTACACGTAGTTGGCTATCACGCTAGGTTAAATACTTGGCCACTAGGAGGAATAAGAGTTCCATTTTGTGTTATTGTATTTTGTTCCATAGTTGAAAATACAACTAGGAGTGTGAAGTTAGAGAGAAAAATGTATGAATTTAAGTTTTTATACCAACCTTACATGCTAAAAGTCTTAGCTAACTCTAGAGAGATTACCTCTTTCTTTGTACTCACATATTTTCCATACCAGAAAAGAGAGAGTAGAGCATGTTTACATTTTAGTGTTGTTTTTCTCCCATAAGGATTTCCTAGGGAAAAGGAGTCTAGAGCATCATTACTTTTTAGGGTTGCTTGTCTCCCATATAAGGATTTCCTAGGAAAATAATTGTGTTGATTGTCTAGAGATATGTATGTGTGTGTTTCATTATGTTCTCTATTTCTTACGTTGTGTTTCATTATGTTTTATATTTCTTACATTTCTGCCCGAGCCTATTTTTCTTTCCAATCAAGGCTTATAAAATAACATGAGAAGCAACATGAGACTTGGAACAATCATTTTAATTATCTATATGGAAGGAAAGAAGGATTATATCCCCTTAAGCTTAAGCTTATGTAGTTTGTCAATTTTTATCATATATTTTTTGGTAAGGGTAAATGTTTTTTTTATCTATAGTACAAGTCATGAGTTCCCCAATTTTACCTCATGTAAAGCATGATTCTAGGATTACTACAATTTTTACTTGGTTTTTTATTGTGATGATGCCCTGTCTCAATCACTTGGCCATCTCTCAATGGGTAGTTAAATCTTTATAACAATACTTAAGTAAAATTTATCTATTTGTATTATGTGAAATTATGTAAAAAATGGTATACTACTTTTCATAAAATTGGGTTGAGATTATCATATATTTCAATGAAAGTTGATTAAATATGTTTTCTTTAAAAGGACCTAACAATTTTGTTAAGGTATGAATTTGAAATTTTGTGTGGCTCTCTATCAACCTTCACTTCCTCATTTCTAGAAAAAATCTACTCGCTCATTCGTATACCCACTTTCTATTCAAATGCATGAGTTTTGAACTCTCGGTAACTATGGTTTTCCACGCAGGAAAATTATGTCACATTTTATACTAACTCTAAATATTATTTTGAATTTTGGATTATTGTTATTCTTTTATATAATTTAACATTAGATATAAGTTTAAATTGAAAGCTACTTAGATAAAATATAGCTTAGATATGGCATTTGCAAATTATTATCTATTTATTGAACTAAAGGACATAATTATTACACATGTTTAATTTACATTCAAATGCTTCTTTGATTTATCTCCTATAGTTTAATGTAATGCTAGATATATAATTTAAGTTGAAGGCCCATGAGATAAATATGACTTCTATGTGACATTTGTATTGAATCATCTATTTGTTGTGTTATATGAACATAATTGGTACGCATATCTAATTTGGATTACTAATATGTCATGCTTCTTTAATTTATCTTTTATAGATGACTGGAGCATCCCTTTTTAATCTATCCCTTTTGACTTCGGATATGTGGGCAATACTCATCCGCATATTT
>JAXQQM020092944.1:0-10584 GCA_034641835.2 Pinus albicaulis
CTCATGATCATGAGTACTGATGGGTGCTACAGGCTACTGACTGGACGTGGCCGATGGTCCAGCCTCATCTCCATGACGACTACTGCTAGATGCTAATGGAGGCTCATGCTCATCTCATGCGGCACGAGGTGAATGATCATGAGATGATGGTACGCTACGCCTCGCAGATTGTCCATCACGTGTTGCAACTCGATCGTAACTTACAACAGTGATCATCAGTCGCATAAAAGCTATCGTAACTCCTATGGCATGCCGCATCAGGTTGTACATGTCACATAGCATGCCTATCCACATTTGTAATAGCCTATCATCGGCCTCTATGTCTCTGTAATGAGCGGGCCTGATGCCCGCCTCAACAATCAATGCAATGAGTTGGTCGCCCAACTCCATCCTGTATCTAGCATCATTAAGTCGACTGCGCACCGACGCACCAGCAGGAGCAAGTCTCTCTACACCGTCCTCCTGATGATCCTCGGCATCTGGCATGCCCTCATCGTCATCAGGATCCACACCTGAATCAAGTGGTGGTGGCGGCATCTCCTCGCCATCAAAAGAGCCAATGTCTACAAAATATATACAAGTACACAACAATAATTGGACAATTTCATTACACAATTTAATAAAAACAAGTTAAAGAACATGTTAGAATAAATTTAAATAAAACAATAATATTAAATCTATCATCTAGCGGCTCATCATCTATGAAGAGGATGTTGGCACACCCTCGCCAATCCAATCCAGCATAAGGATAGGGGACCATAATGAAGGGATCCAACTCGACAACACTGGCTAGCAACTCCAGTGCATCATGCGATATCCTGGCTAGAAACATAGTCTCGCCCCTCTTGGGCATCATCTACCCCCACATGTGCATCCGTGCCTCCAACATCGGCCTATGAGGTTGCCGAACAAAAGTAGACCTCATCTCTGGAAACCTCTCAAAAAATAAACAAAAAAGCTCTAAAGCAAAAGGGAAGTTGACCCTCCCTTGTGCATGAGCACGACATCTATCTAAGGTTGTACAAAACTTCCGCAAAAAAATGGCAAACCACCTCACAATTCGTCGCTCCTGTACTAAAGAATCAACATAATATAGAAGCAAGCAACTAATGTGTTGCTCGTCACTAGTGTTGTGTGAAATGGTCAAAATGAGAAGTGAGAGGCACTGCACCTCGTCACTACCAATTGCACCAATAAGACCAATGACCTCAGGTACCCGAAACTCCGAAGGAGACCAACAAGCAAGTTCCAATGTATCTCGGAGTGTTGTAGCCTACAACACCCTCTAAAAATCCACCTCTAAAAATTTTGGAGCCCCCGAGCATCGAAAAGCTAAGTTAAAATCAGAAAAGAGTTGTTGAGTCGCAAAATGGTTCTTTTCCCCAAATTGCATCTACGAATTTCATGACTTCTCTCCGTCGTTAAGTCGCTAATTAAGTAGATCTCTTGGATGTTTCAAGATCGCAACCTCGCGACCCATGCACCCCGTGACCCCCTGTGTCACGAGGTCGCAAGGTTGCGAGGTCGCACCTCCCTTAAAACATGGAACATTGCGACCTAGTGACCTCATTAATGGCTTGCACGCACGACCCTTTTATAAATAGGAGGGTCGCTAGGTCGCATTCTGTTCATGTGACGGAGATAAAAAAATGCTTCTGACAGGCTGACTGGAGCATGATTTTCCCGGGTAAGTTGCCGTTTCCTCCTGCTGTTTCCTCTTTTTTTACTTTTTTGCCCTGTTACCTCTACCTTAGCCTTTAAAGCCATCCATCATTCCTCCTCTTGACCCTTTAGGACTTGATATGCCCTAACTTCCCTACCACTCCCCCTCCTTGCACAATCTTGTAACCACAATTCATCCAACGTCCTTGATATGTGTTTTTCTCCTAAAACTACTTCCCCTCCTCTGTTTTGATGGCCCACTTAGCCTTGCATTATTTAAAGTTAAAAGGAGATCTATTGCAATACTGCAATGGACCACATTGCGTGCTAAAAAACCCAGCCAACCCTAGTGCGACTTCTGACCTCTCCGACTTCACGACTCGTGCGACCCTGCGACCCTGGTCGTTGAGTTGCCAGGTCGCAGCCACCCTCCAAACTGTTGTTCGTGACCCTCGTGACCCAACAACCTGGTCGCAAGTCGCAGAGTCGCACTCTCCTTGAATTGCCAAGCATTTGCGACCCAGCGACCTCGTGACCTGGTCGCAAGGTTGCTTCCTCCTGAAAGCTTAAACCTCATGACCCTTGCGACCCAGCGACCCAGTCGCAAGTCACTAACTCGCCCCTTCCTATGTTTTCAGTTGGGAAAAGTTAATAAAATATTCGTGGGATTTTATCATTATGGCATATTTCTTATCCTGGGATTCTTTCATGAACATGATAGGTGAATTCGAAGCAGACTTAGAGTGTGTCCCTGTCTCTTCAGACTCGAGCGACATGGGACCTCTGGTGGCCCGCAAAAAAAACAAGAACCCATAAATAGAAGAAATAGAAATGGATGTACCAATTTCCCTGCCCCCGATCTACAGGGACACCTTGTGTACATTTGCTAAAGGGGACAACATGAGTTGGTATCAAGTATACCAGGAATTTGCTCAGCCAGAATTCCCAGAATACCTCCCTAACTAGAAATTATACATACAAGTTAAAAGGTCGAAGCTCCACTATGTAGGGGCCCACCCTGATATATTCCCATGCACAGAGGTCATTGAGTGGATCATACAAAACACCGATGTTAGAAAATTATATATTATGGAGAAATGCAACACATAAAATATGCGAAAAATACAAGCACACAAAACACATAAAACCAGAGAGACACAGATATACGTGGTTCACCTAGTTTGGGCTACGTCCACCCCGAACAGCCAGTCCTTCCTTTCTATTATCCAGCAAAATGAAGAGACAAAACCTACAGCAGATCCATTGTAATATCCTCTATTCTCTCTCATAGTCTCCCTATCTATTTCCCGCTCAGAGAATACACATGTAATACACAGCCACAATACAATACCCTCATACAAAGAGAGAGGTTGCCTTCTAGGGAAAAAAAACCCTAAACTAAACATAACTTCTACCGTCAGATCATCCGCCTAATGAACGGCCCAGATTGACTAGAAATTACTATACTTTTACAAGGCAATTTTACATCTATTTAGTCTGGGGGCACTACCCCTCAAACCCCGCCGGGGACCACTGCCCCCGGACCCCCAAATGGGAGGTCAGCCCCCTCGGGACCACGCGGGGGGACAAGTCCCCCCGCACCCCCCCACCGCAAGGGTGTACAGTTTTCCTAGGGTATACATCCGGGCCTAAAACAAGGATCTCTCAATCAGATGAAAATCGCCCACACCCAACAATCTCCCACTTGGAGATTGATTGTAGCAACTCCACCGCTGCTTCATTTGCTAGAAAATGACTCCTCTTTGGACTTGGCTGTTCCTCATCTTCATCGTCATCCTTGAAGACCAATTGAAACTGAGCATGTTCTCAGTTTCTCCCTGGTTACAACTTTTGTTAGCATATCTGCAGGATTCTGGCTAGTGTGTATCTTTTCCAGCTTCAACTCTCCATCTTCCAATACCGACCGTATGAAATGGTACTTGAGATGTATGTGTTTAGTCCTGGAATGAAATGTTGAGTTCTTTGCAAGATGAATGGCACTTTGGCTATCATTGTATAACATGCCCATATCATGCTTCTTACCCAATTCATCCATAAACCTTTGTAACCAAATTATTTCTTTACTAGCCTCTGTAGCAGCAACATACTCTGCTTCTGTTGTTGAAAGTGCAACAACACTTTGAATTTTTGAAACCCAACTGACAGTTGTTCCACCTACAGTAAATACATATCCTGTAGTGCTCCTCCTGTTATCTCTGTCACCTGCCATATCTGCATCAACATATCCCCGTAGAGCAATGTTTGAACCACCAAAGCATAATGCTTGATTTGTGGTACCTCTCAAATATCTGAGAATCCATTTTACTGCCATCCAATGTTCTTTTCCTGGATTATTCATGTACCTACTTACAACTCCCACTGCATGTGCAATATCAGGCCTTGTGTAGACCATTGCATACATTAAGCTTCCAACTGATGATGCATATGGAACTTTAGACATATAATCCATGTCTTCTTGGGTCTTTGGGCACATCTCCTTACTAAGTTTGAAATGGCTAGCAAAAGGTGTACTAACCGGTTTTGCATTGTGCATATTAAATCTTTTCAACACCTTTTGTATGTACTCATTCTGAGACAGTGTTAATTTTCGATTTTTCCTATCTCTGGTTATTCTCATACCAAGGATCTGTTTTGCAGCTCCCAAATCCTTCATTGCAAATGAATTTGCCAATTTTTGTTTGAGCACATTTATTTCCTGCATGTTAGACCCCGCAACAGGCATGTCATCTACATACAATAACAATATAATATAGCTACCATCATTTTTATTTTTCAGATAAACACAATGATCAGAGTGACATCTAGTATAACCTTGTTCAGACATAAACTTGTCAAATTTTAGATACCACTGCCTTGGAGCCTGTTTTAAGCCATACAAGCTCTTCTTTAACTTGCACACCAATTTTTCTTTCCCTTTTACCTCATATCCTTCTGGTTGCTGCATGTATATCTCTTCCTCCAAATCTCCATGGAGAAATGTTGTCTTTACATCTAACTGTTCAAGATGTAAATCTTCCACTACTACAAGACTTAAGATAGTTTTGATTGAATTCATCTTAACAACAGGAGAAAATATTTCATCAAAATCAATACCTTTCTTCTGTGCAAACCCCTTCACCACAAGTCTAGCTTTGTACCTCTGTTTTCCTCCATCTTCTTCCTTCAGCCTGTAAACCCATTTATTTTGCAATGTAGTTTTACCTGCAGGCAACCTGACTAAGTCCCAAGTCTGGTTATGCATTAAGGAGTCCATCTCTTCTTCCATGGCTAGCTCCCAATTCTTCCTGCTTTCAACCTGCATTGCTTCTTCATAACATTCAGGTTCACCAGAATCAGTCAACAATAAATAATATAATGAAGGAGAGTATCGTTCAGGGGGTCTAATTATCCTGGTAGATCTTCTAACACCACTTTCAGGTGTTTGAGGTGCCTGTTGCTGTTGTGGTGGTTGCTGCTGCTGTGGTTGTTGATTATTATTATTTTCAAGCACCTTTACTTTTTCAGTTATCTCATCAAGAACTGTGTATTCCTTGCTTTCTTTTTCCTGTTTCTTTTCCTGCAACTGATTCTTATACAAGACCTTTTCATTGAATATTACATCTCTGCTCCTAATGATTTTGTGATTTTCATAATCATATAAGCAATAACCAAAATAATTAACACCATATCCAATAAAGGTACATTTCTTTGATTTTGCCTCAAGCTTTGTTCTGTTTTCTTTATTAATATGGACAAAGGCCTCACAGCCAAAAGGCTTTAAAAAAGATTAGTTTACCTTTTTACCTGTCCATGCTTCCTCTGGAATACCACCATCTAAGGAACTTGAAGGCCCTCTGTTTATTAGATAAACAACAGTATCTACAACATCTGCCCAAAATTGTAAAGGCAATCCTACATGCAATCTCATGCACCTTGCACGCTCCATGATTGTTCTGTTCATCCTTTTTGACACACCATTTTCTTGTGGTGTTCTTGGAACTGTCTTCTCTCTACAAATTCCATGCTCTGAACAGTACCTATCAAACTCTTTGCTGCAATACTCACCTCCATTGTCTGATCTGAGACACTTCAACTTCTTTTCTGTCTCAATCCCAACCAAAGCTTTCCATTTCTTGAAAGTATCAAATACATCAGATTTATTCTGAATACAATAAATCCATGTTTTTCTAGTTGCATCATCAATAAAAGTAACATAATAACGAGAGCCACCGAGAGATGATACATGAGCAGGTCCCCATACATCTGTATGCACAAGCTCCAATTTTTCTCTCTTCTTTTCTTTCCCAACTCTGAGAAATCTGACTCTCTTCTGTTTTCCATAAATGCAATTCTCACAGAAATCCAAATCAACATTCTTCAAACCTAGCAACAAATTTCTTGAGTGAAGAATCTTCATCCCCTTCTCACTCATGTGTCCGAGCCTATGATGCCATAATGCTGCATCTGCTCCTTTGGAAGTTAAAGCATTAACAAATTTAGAAATACCATTGCATAAATACAATGTACCAACCTTTTCTCCTTTTGCTATTACCAGGGCTCCTTTGGTGACCTTCCAAGTTTTATCTGTGAAAGTTGTCACACAACCTTCACTGCCTAACTACCCTATTGAAATCAGATTTTTCTTCAGATCTGGAACATGCCTTACCTCCTTTAGTAGCCATTGGTTTCCATTCTGTTGTTTTACAAGAACTTTACCCATTCCAACAATTTTACAGGGTTTATCATCACCTAAACGAACTTGTCCAAAATCTCCTTGAACATATTCATGAAAATATTTCTTATCAAGTGTGGCATGGAATGAAGCCCCTGAATCTACAACCCAAGAATCAGTAACATTTTCGAAAGAAAGAATCAAAGCATCTTGTAACACATCACCTGTCACATTTGCTTCATGATTGTTTTCTTGTTGCGCATCTCCTTCTTTTCCCTTCCGAGATCTACAGTCTTTCTTTAGGTGTCCTTTCTTTCCGCATTTCCAGCACACTATCCCCGATCTGGACTTGGATCTGCCTTTTCTTGATTTACTGCGATATCCTGAGCTCTTTCCTCTTTCCATTCTCCTTCCCCTAGACTCTACACTCAAAGCATTACCCGATGTCTCACCGGAGCTTTTCCGTCGCATTTCCTCGCTAAGGATAGCACCGACAACATCATCAAACTTTAAAGTACTAGATCCAGAGACAGAGTTACTAATGGCCATTACTAAACCATTCCAAATCTCTGGCAATGAGCACAATAATAACAGAGCTCTAACTTCATCATCAAAGTTTACCCCTACAGAACTTAACTGACTGGTAACTGTATTAAATTCATTTAAATGGTCTGCAACAGATCCACCTTCCGACATCTTCATATTAAATATTCGTTTCATAAGAAATACCTTGTTTGAGGTCGAGGGTTTTTCATATAGTTTCGCCAACGTCTGCATCAAACCCTCTGTTGTTGTTTCCTTCGAAATATTGAAGGCGACTAATGCCGCAAGGCACAACCGTACTGTTCTAAGTGCCTTTCTATCGAGAATGTTCCATTCCACGTCTGTCATGGCCGCCAGCTTCTTTTTTTTTCCGCTCAATGGTAGGTACAGATCTTTCTAATATAGATAATCTTCCATCTGCATCTTCCACAGTGGAAAGTTTTGGTCGTTAAATTTCTCGACCCTAAACTTACCATCGTCCGCCATTGCTCCCACTCGAACCAGGAACCCTTCTTTCCTGCGAGTTTATCAGCCAAATATACCTTCGGCTCTGATACCAGTTGTTATAAAATTATATATTATGGAGCAATGCAACACATAAAATATGCGGAAAATACAAGCACACAAAACACATAAAAACCAGAGAGACATAGATATACATTGTTCACCCAGTTTGGGCTACGTCCACCCCGAACAGCCAGTCCTTCCTTTCTATTATCTGGAAAAAATGAAGAGACAAAACCTATAGCAGATCCACTGTAATATCCTTTTTCTCTCTCACAGTCTCCCTATCTATTTCCCAACGAGAATACACATATATCTGATAAACACAATTATACTGTCCTCATAAAAGAGAGGGGTTTCCTTCTAGGGCAAAAAACCCTAATCTAAACATAACTTCTACCGTCAGATCATTTGCCTAATGAACGGCCCAGATTGACTAGAAATTACTATACTTTTACAAGGAAATTTTACATCTGTTTTTAGCTTCGGGGCGCGCTCGAAACCCCGCCTGGGGACCACTAGGCTTCTGGACCCCCCAAATGTAGTCGCCACCAGCCCCGCTGGGGACAAGTCCCCCGCCGCAAGGGTGTAAATTTTTCCCGGGGTATACATCCAGCAAAAACAAGGATCTCTCGAATTTTGATGAAAATCAGCCCACACCCAACAACCGACCCCAAAAATGGGTAATTCGAACTATGAAGGTAAAGCATTTGCAACTCTCAAGGGGCTCTGAGCAAGCCGAGATTTACTACGCATCGTCGGAACGAGAGTAGACCTTCACAGTAGACCCGCTTTCACCACGCAGTCACCATAACAGATACCCTGAGAGGGTGGTGGGAGGAGCCCGAAAAGTTCAAAGTCAAAAAGGATCAGGAATATCTAGTGGCGGGTCTCAGGAAGGTATATAAGCTGGTGGCAGTTATGCTTTGTAGGATATACGATCGTCCCGATGCCACCACTTTCAACGGCACGTGGGTGTCCCTGATGAATTATGTCACTGTGCACGACACTCGTTTCAACTGGGCCAGCATGCTGATGGCATCTCTCCAAACAAACATATCCTCGGCACTAGCGCTAGAGGAGGGATATTCCTCTTAATTCTACATGACTTCCTCCTTGTTGGATGTTGTTTGTTCCCGGTGCCACTTTGAGGGATGGGCCCACAACTGGGATCCAGAGCAGGCGCGCCCAGTTCACATAGAGACGAAAGTATTTTGGGATTCCAGGTATAAGCAAGACATAGAGCCAATCTCGCAAATCTTCATCCCGGCACTCTACAGGAAACTCTTCGGTCAAGACACTCCATGCATGTCCTGGCGAGCCATGGAGATGTTAGTCAAGGTGGCACATTGGTTCCCACTCGCAGAATATACCTCTATTCGAGTCTTTGGTTCATTCAAGACTCCCCATGCTATGCCTTGATTCGTTACAGATAAAATGCTCCTTCAGGAGGTTTGTTTTCAGATGACTTCCGGCTTCTCTAAGGTCCTGACTAAAGGTAAGAAGAAGTCGTGGCCTACACTTCCTCTCACCATCGGTGCCCACACGGTCAAGGATTTCAGAGAGGTAGAGGCAGAGGCAGAAGAAATGAGAGGTTTTCACCTAGGGCCGTTGGATCACCGGATGTATGACCCAGAGAGGATAGTCCCTGATCACTGTAAGCGAACTAAGTTCAAATGGAGCTATCAACATACTGAATGCCCATACGAGGATGAGAAAAGAAACTGGTATAATGCGGATAGGGAACTTGCCCCGGGGGTGTGGTCTGATCAGGGAGATCCAGATGATTACACGTTGGAGGAAAGAATCTGTCAATTAGGAGGCGCTTCTTCTCAGGCCAAGAACCCTTGAACCAGCACAGGTCACAACACTACTTCCCAACAGAAAGAGCAAGAGGCCAAAGCTCAGCACGAAACTGAAAAGAAGACAAAAGAGGATGAAGAAAAGCGTAAAAGGAACCTGAAGGCAAAGCAAAAGAAGAAGCAGGCAGAAGAAGCCCGAAAAAGAAAGGAAGAGTAGGAGGCTGAGGCTGAGGCAGAATGGCAACTCAAAAGGGAATTAGATCAAGTGGAGGCCGAACGCAAGAAGAAAGAAAAACAAGAAGCAGCAGCAAAAGCAGAGCGCAAGCAGAAAGCAGAACAGGAAGCGGCAGCGAAAGCAGAGCGCAAGCAGAAAGCAGAACAGGAAAAAGCAGAAGCAGAGCGTAAGCGGAAAGAAGAACAGGGGAAGGCAGAAGCAAAGCGACTTCAAAAAGAAGAGGAAGAAAGGAAAGGAAAAGAAAAGAAGAGGAAGATCGAAGATCAAAGAACATCAAGACATCTCCTCCAGTCACAGAATCACAAACTGAGTTGCAGCCCATCGAAGTGCCTGTAGTCAATACACGTTTTGCACTCTCCGAGCTGAGCTCTTACGAAGGGCAAGAGGAAGAAGTATTTAACCTTACAAGGCTCACATATGATCAGTTCTCCTTCAAGATCCGACAGGAGAAAAGGAGAAGTCTGGCACGAAACCCTTCTGCCCCAATCACACCCGCGACAAAGAAAGATATAGTCCTGGATACTAAGACTAACCCAGTAATGATAGCATCAGCCGGCACTACTTTTGCCGCAGCCACGGAGGAAAATGTAAACCGGATGAGTAGAGAGATCCTCTCTTTACAAAATAAGTTACAAGAATTGGAGCAAAGGGAGGCAAGGGCATATCAAGAAAAGACAGCGTTAAAGGAGGAGATTCAACAGCTTCAAGACAAAATTGCTTTTGTTAATGAAGTACCGCTCACCGTCCGAAGAGAGTTGGAAGTATTGGAGGTCACCATGAGGCAGGTTTATGGGGAAATGTTCACTATAAAACAAACAGTTGCTCCCCTATTAAGAGCCCAAGCAGAGACTAAGCAGAGGAGCGAGCAACTGAGGGAGGCCTCCACCACTTTGGACAGAATGATAGAATGGACAGGTCGGTACCCACAAGCTCCGGAGAACTTGCCCAAGAAAGACTGGATCCACACCCAAGATGCCAAGGTCCAGATTCGGATTAAAATGCAGTCCAAGGATAAGCTATCCAAGGACCTAGAAAAGGTAATGGCCACATACGAGCATTTGATCAACGTCATCGACTCAATGCATGCACTACACCACATTCCATCGCTGGGTGCATTGAGCGAGGAAAAGACATGGGGACAGGTGGATCAGGAGATTCAAACATTT
>JAXQQM020088974.1:0-35111 GCA_034641835.2 Pinus albicaulis
CTCAAGGTAATTGTAACCATTTGCTCGAGTTCTAGAATTTGTACCTATTTGAACTTCGGTTTAAGTAAAACAGATCAAATTAAGACATTGAAATGGTATAAATTGAAATTTCAGCTTGCATAATTAATCTATATGTAGAAGAATACCTGAAAATCAGCACAAACTTACAAATCCTGAAGCGGCTGAAGATTAGCTGGTGATGTCGTGAACAGATCAGATTACTGGGACAATCGAATCCTCCCATACAAATCCGGGACTAATCCCAGACCCGGAAGGGTCTCCTGCGCACAATTCTTGATTTCCAAGAACAAAAGACTCCTCCCAGACATTCCCCCCTTCTCCTCCATACCACCTCCTTTAAATAATCTCCTTCCACCGCCTCTAACTTCCCGAAGTCTTATCCTTATTAATGATGATATTTTATGTATTTATGGTGGTATACTTTTCATTATGTTTGGATATGAATATAATCTAAACAATCTTCCTCCACCGCCTCAAGCTTCCCGAGGCCTTACCCAACCTTATGTTTACATTAAATGTTGTTATGGTGGGTGATCCCCATTAATGTGCGTACGTATACACATTTATAAAGGTGGGATTTTATTTAAGTACCTTTTAATATAAATCTTTAATATTGCATGCTCATCTTAACTTAAAGATTCATTAACTTAAGGATTTTAACTTTATTACTTCATTTCTTTTATTACCTTGTTTCATAAAATTTTATACTTAGTTGAATTTAATATAAAGTCTGAAATCTTAATATTAAGTTCCCAATCTATGAATTCTTGATATTAGTAGGTAGGTGTACTAGTGCGATGTGGGCGGTATAGGCAAGTGTAGCTATCAATTACCTATATCGTTCACATGCTAATATCGTTTTGTATATACGTGGGAATGGGTCGTTACGATAATGGAGTAGCATAATCATCGAATAAATGTTTGGTGAGGATCATCGGAAATTGTTAGGGTAACAAAAAGGCTTCGCATGCTAAGTTGAAATTTGCATTATGGTCTCACAAAGTCAGCGGTAAGAGGTCAGTTGGCACCTCACCTTTCCAACTAGTGTATGGCACAAAGGCTACTTTTCCTTTCTGTTTCTTTAGGCATACCGGTGACAAAGTTTTTTAAGGAACAAGAAGAAAGAACCTAATCATTACCGGAAGAAGAATAGTCATCCTCATTGAAGTTAGAATTAAGGAAAGTGTGATCAAGCGCGATTTACTGCCAACAAAGAATGAAAGAATTTTTTGACAAAAAGACTAGGAAGATGACTTCAAGACTCATGATTCAATGCTCAAGTGGGTGAATACAAAGTGGGATGTTGGTTGGGTAGATCCAAGGTAGCCTGGCAATTTCCATAGAGCAAGCGGTGCACGTTCCATAGCAATTCGAGCGACAAGAGGGGTGCGACGGGCCAAAAAGGGTCGAATCGATTTGTAATTGCAAAGGAGATCCTTTGATCTCTAGATTATTTTTCCAGCTATTTTCCAAAGGATTGCTTTAGGGCATCCAGATTATTGTACTCTCCAATCAGTTGTATAATAATAAAATAAACTCATATTTTGCACCTGTTTTCCTTTTGGGTTTTTTTGGGACTTTTGGTCCAAAATAATTCTCATTGACAGTGTATGTGCGTTTCTTATTTCTCAGCTTCCATTTACTTTTAAACGCATTTTTTATTGTGAAGAATTGCAGTGTGATTTATTCTTTATTTGTCGTAAAACAAATAAATCGGTAATCAGTTAGAAGAAAAAATTGCATTTGTTGCAGTTCAAGGAATTTTCACATGGTATCGGAGCATTATTAATCAAATCAGAGGCTCAGAGGTGAAATGTCAGTGGATTGTGTAGTTTTAGAGGAAGATCTAAAGCAAAAATTTCAGATCTACACAGGCCAAGCCAAAGGTGCAAATTTCAAAGGAAAGAGGGTTCGAATTCCAAATCCAGTCAGGAGGAAAAATTTGAATAGCCTCAAAGCAAAGTTTGCAGGCAGTGGATTTGTTGGGAATCAGTTATGGTGACCAAATCAGTTGATTCGCAGAGTAGATCTAGGCATAGAAGATTTGCAACAAGGGTTGCGGTTGCAGATCTGTGTTGGGTAGGAAGAGAAAAGCACACTAAAATTATACCCAGCACTTCTCAAGTAAAATTCTCAGATTTCTCCAATATGGCTGCAGAGAGATTCAACATTAAGGAGGATACAGATTTGTCTTCCAGACTAGAAGATGAATTCGCTGAGATAACTTGCTCTTGCTCGACTTCACAGGAAATCTGGTAAATAGACTGTGGGGCGTCATCTCATACGACAAGAGTTAGAGAATACTTCTCCAATGATAAGGAGGAGCAAACGGACTTCCATACTCAGATGGGAAACAAAAGTAAATGTACTCCAGTTGGAGTAGGTACCAACGAGATTTACCAGAAGTGTTGCATGTGCCCGACTTGGGTATGGACCTAATCTAAGTGTCCCACCTATAGGATAAGGGATATAATGTCCACTTTGTAGGGAAGAAGGTGATCTAGATGGATATTGGTGGCCACCCGCCTATTCCACTTGGGGCCCCACCATTGTCTCTTTCAGTTTTTCAGTTTCGGCACAACTTACTATTTTTAGCAGTTTTTCAGGTACTGAACTTCTGGAGCCGTTTTGAGGCCCTAAACGACGTTTTTTTGGAAAACTGGAAGCAACATAGGTCCATCGACCGATGTTGCTCACATCAAAAGTTGTAATCCTCGGATAGATATTTCTAATGAGGTATGGTACGCATCAAACGGAGATCGTATGCCAAAGTTACGTCCCTGGGAAGTTGAAACACCAATTTACCCAAACAGGGCCCATAGTTTTGGCACTTCATCTCCTAGGGTTAGGGTTTTGGATGTTTAGGGTTTTTCATTGTTTATAAACAATAAATAGGCCCTCGAGCCTCATTGTAACACAGTTCAGAGGCCTGTAGCCGCCACATTTCTTCTCAAAGATAAGCTACCAGCACCCTAGCTAGTTTATTTCCATTCTGTCTGTAAGCAAATTTCAGTTCTTTGATATTAATGAAATGAAGTGTTATTTCCGCTACATCTTTGTATTTATGGTTATATGTGTATTCTGTTGCATTCCTCCATAAATCCAGATCAGAAGGTGTTCATCAAACACTGAAACTATCGAATAGGAGAATGGGGAATTTATGCCATAAAGCACTTAAGATGCTCAGGGAGACGGTGATAGGTGTTCCAGAATTAAGCACGAAACATGACGATGTTTGCATGTGTGTAGGGGGTGCATATTTGGGAAATATGCTAATGCAACATTCCCAAGAAGTGACAGTAGATTAGATGGTGTGTTGCAACTTATACAATTAGATACTTGTGGCCCTATGTCCACTAGATCTCTCAGAGGGTATGAGTACTTCGTCACCTTCATCATTGACCATTCTACAAAAACCTGGATCTATTTCTTGAAGACCAAGGATGAGGTATTCAGTCGCTTCCGAGAGTTCAAGGCTCTAGTGGAGAATTCCATAGGAAAGAAGATCAAGGTGCTTCGCTCAAAAAATGATGGAGAGTACACAAATAGTGACTTCACGGGTTTCTGGGCGAAGAAGGGCATCAGGAGGAAGTGGACAGCTCCATAAAATCCACAGCAAAATGGAGTAGCAGAGCAGAAGAACAAGTCTATCGTTGGGGTCCCAAAGGCTATGTTATATGACCAGGACATGCGCCCATTTCTATAGGAAGAGGCGTGTAACACAACAATGTATATTCAAAACAAGGTTACTCATAGGGCATTGGGAAAGATAACAGCAGAAGAAGTCTTCTCAGGGAAGAACCAAAAAGTAAGTCACTTCAGGATCTTTCGCAGTGTATCTTAGTGCCATATACTAGATGAAAACAAACTAAGTTGGATCAAATTGCAGAGAAGGGATTCTTTGTGTGAAAAATACTAAAATTGGAATCCTATTGGAGCAACTGGAAAATATTCACCTAATTGTCAATTTTTACTTAACAATTTATCTGTTGTTTCTATATGGCAAACACTGAATACATCACACTGCAACCTTGACTACATAAAAATTATATGCAGAAACAAGAACAGAGAGAAGAAATAAACACACATGAAACAGTTATTTTTGGACTAATGTCCTCGGAAAAACCCAATGCATGATAACCGGTGCAGTAGCTGAGGGTTTGTATTATTAAGTAGTAATTTTTTAATACAATCTGAATGCCCAAATCTGGCTATCCAACATAGAATCCGACTGGCAGAAAATTAGTGAGGATTACCTCACACTAACACTGGAGATATGGAATTGATATGACCCTGAACTAATAAGCCCCAAGTTGCCTCTACGCAGCTCTGCGTCACAACTGTTGGGGGACTGCGTCACTCCCTCCAGCTGATCTTTCTGTTGGTTGGATGCTCGATCCTCTAGCCCTCTGGTCTCACACCTCGGCTCCTAGCACTAGATCTAATCTAACCCTCAGGAAAATTAGGAATCTCCTTAGAGGCTCATTGCTGCCTCTGTGTGGCTCTGTGCTACCCAACATAACCCTTACGCTACCTCTTCTGGTTCTCTCTCTACCTTCTCTGCGATGTATTCTCGGCTGAGGAAAAATCTCTCCAACCAGAAATTATCTCTACATATCACTGCAAGAATCACCTCAATGATCTCTCTGGTTGTTCTCTGCTACTCACTTGAGAAATTGATCTCTAGATCCTCTCTCGATGTGTTTTCCAAATGGCCATCGAAGTCCTTATAATCTTCTCGTTGAGAAATCAACGACCCTGATTAAAATATAATCAACGACTAAGATTAACTTGACTTGATCTTCGTATTTTTATAAAATTTTCACACCCAGTTCTATTAATACACTTTACTTTAATTCCCTAAGTTTAGACTTAGGCTGCCATTAAAAATAATTAATTATTTCAATAAAACCTCATCCGGGTGGAATTTCCCAAAACGATTTTTGGGTATTATGGATTACATGTGTCCAAGCCTCCCCGCAAATTTTGAGACTTAGAGCACATCCGATGCTACCAGAAATAAACACTTCGTTGGGTATAGCGAAACTTAAAAGGCATAGAGGATCTTTGTTCCTAGCAGCAAGAAGATTATTGTAATATATCGTTTCAGGGATATCTCTAAAACACAAGCAAACTCCAACCAGAGATGGACTGGGAGGGCATTTACCAGATATTTCACCTCTGAAAAGAGGGTGAGATCTGGAGGCTACCTAGCCCTTTCCAGACTCTGTCAAGAGTATGAGATAAACAAACCAAGTGGTATAGAACTAGAATGCCCGGAAATATATAAAGATAACAGTGCAGCAGACATACAATAGCATAGAAAGAATATACGACAAATCATCCAGAAATATAGAGAGAGAATGCTAAGCCATTTTATTAAACTGAGAAATATAATGAAGTACAATAGGTGATCAGAGTGATGGCACCTAAACTTGCTCAAGGCAAGTGAAGAAATACTCTCAGAATACACAGGAAATGGCTGCTCTCTGAACTGCGTCCCAGTTGCTGGAAAACTGCCATGTAGCTGCTACTGCTGGAATGAATTGAAGACTAGGGGTTGTTCCCCTTGCCAGAATGAGCTAAAAATCTGGAATCTTCCTCTACTCACCAATCTCGGCAAAACCCAGAAACCATATCAGAAATGGCCGACCCCTGAAAAACACCCCCTTAGGGAATTACGCTGGCCTCCAAGGCTCTGCGCAGAGGCTGAATGGGAATGAATGAAATGCTGCCTCAAAATCCACCAAAATCCTCCAAAAGGCAAAGGCTGACCCTCTGCTCAATCTCCCGACACAAACCCCTGCAAAAATCCCAAACCGGAGCTCCTCCTAGATGGACTGCGTCCTCCCTCTCAATGACTACGCAGTCTCTCTGAATGCTCAGCTCCGCAACAAAACCAAACACCAAAACCTCCCGCAAAATGCTAAAGAAAATACCTTGCCCAAGTAGGCACTCGAAGTCCCCCGGGGCTAAGGGCGAGATCTTCGACCGGAGACGCTCAACGCACTAAACAATGCTGCAGACAGGCTAAACAGCCAACGTGCTCAAGAAGTCAAAACAACCAGCTCAATATCATCAACAACGAATGACCAAAATGAGGAGGCTCTCCTCCTTTTATAACGTTGGCTTCTCTCTCAAACCCTAGGTCCATCATCTCCAACGTAGCCTCTCTTGGCCCCATGCTGCCAACTCAACTTGCGCAGTCCCTCCACGTGCTCTAGTGGGTCCCCTCTCTACGTGGTCTCTTTGCCCCCCTTGGCCCACTTAAGTTACAACATTGTGTGTACTAGGGAGTGCACTTTATTTTAGTGAGTTATATTCTCCTTCCACCCACTTTATTTTTATTTTAACTTTATATAGGCAAAATTAATCAAAATTAATATTTCCAATTATCGTGAGATGTGACGTGAAGTTCATGAAATAAAGCCTTAAATAGATGCTGGTACAATAGGTGATTAGAGTGAACCAATGACTCCATTGGTCAACGGCAAGGGTAGCCTTTGACCCGTGAGACAACAACAAGGACGATCTCGTCTCCCCGCTACAGTACAGTGCGACACGACCTCGAGTGCGAGAGGTGTGAGTTCATAGCGTAGCAGAAGAGGCAAGATGAGGAGTTGGCCGATCCTCCACACGGTGGTCGAACCAACAAGGAAGTTTTTGAGACGATGAGAGATGTAGGAGTTCATTGGAGCTCCTAGGATGAGCAGGGAACGCAGAGGCAAACATGTATATTATATATGGTGGCACGGGTTGTGAACCACATTGTTATTAGGGAGCCGCACAACATGGTCTGGGTAGATGCCATGGTAGGGAAGTATAACTCTATCATGACAAACAATATTTAGGAGGTAGTGTCGAGGCCTGTGGATAGGTCAGTTGTGGGCTCTCGATGGATTTATAAGATCAAGTACGCTGCAGATGGCAGCGTGGAGAAGTACAAGGCTAGGTTTGTGGCAAATGGTTATGCGCAGATGGAAGGTAGAGATTATGAGGAGACCTTCACCCAAGTTGCCAAATATACCTCCATCTGGTTTGTTATATCTCTAGCAGCACAGATGGGATGGAAGATTCATCGGATGGACGTCAAGACACCTTTCTTGAATGAGATGATAGAGGATGAAGTATACATCGAACGACCAGAGGGCTTCGAGACACATGAGAGGAGCACACATGTGCAAACTAAAGAGAGCTCTATATGGGCTCAAACAGGCTCCTAGGGCGTGTTATGGTTGGATTGACAACAACTTGCAGAAAATGGGATTTTTCAAGAGTGATGTAGATCCCAACCTTTACTATTTGATGGTAGAGGGTGAGCCACTCATCCTAGTGTTGTATGTGGATGGCCTCTTTTTAACTGGGTTATTAGGGCTCAAAGCACTGCAAGAGGAACATGGTAGCAAAGATTGACATGAAGGATCTGGGACTAATGCATTACTTCCTAAGCCTAGAAGTATGGCATAGGGATGGGGAGATCTTCCTTTGTCAAGGTAGATACACTACAGAGATTCTGAAGAGGCTCAAGATGCAGGATTGTAGGCCTGTGTTTATTCCTATGATTACGAACTTAAGGAATATCGATGAATTGGAGGACGAGGACGTTGACCCAACCTTGTATAGACAACTCATTGGTTCCCTCATGTATCTGGTCAACAATAGGCCAAATATTTGCTTCGTGATCAACACTCTCAGTCAATTTATGGTGGGAACTAAGAGAGTGCATTCGACAACAGTTAGGCATATACTGAGGTATTTGTGCAAAATAGTCGAGTATGATTTGAGGTATACTCAAAGTGATGGTGTCAGGTTATGTGGTTATATAGATACAGATTGGGAAGACAATTCAATAGATCTGAAGAGAAAATCTAGGTGGTTCTTCAGCGTTGGATCAAGGATTGTATCTTGGTGCAACAGGAATCAAAATTCCATGGCGTTGAGCTCTGCAGAAGCAGAGTACATGGAAACTAGCATGGCCACATGCGAAGCTATTTGGATTCGGAAACTGCTAGTGATTTTATTCAATCAAAAGATGGAGGCGACCAGTATCTACTGCGATTATCAGTGTTGCATCAAGCTCTCTGAGAATCCAGTGTTTCATGATAGGTCGAAGCATATAGACATACGATACTATTTCATCAACATGGAGCATTCCAGCTACGACATGTTCCCATAAAGTAGAAGGTTGCATACATACTCATGAAAACTCAATGGAGAGCTAAGTTCATTTATTTCCAAGAATAGATGGGTAAAGAGGGAGAACACCTTTCTCGCTAAGAGGGAGTGTTAAATTTTGATTATGGAAGTAGCATCGGACAAGTGTTCTAACTCATATGGTGCTAAGAGGCTAAGGAACACAGGATCTCCAATACCCAGAAATGGATTTGCGATATATGGCTCTGAAACAACTCAATTAAATTAATTAGCCAATAATTAAATTATTTCCTAAGTTTAACTTAGGAAAGTTGGATGATTAAAGTTAATTAATTAAGGATGTTCAAGATTGCTCTAGAGACTTCTATTGATGAATTCTAATTGATAATAGCCATTGATTGAGATTTAATATTGGTCATTGAAGACTCAACGAGATCTTATAAGAGCAGCTCGAAGGGATGGAGAGAGACACAGTTGTGAGAGCATCAATTATATAGGCAAATCGAGCTACTCAGTTCACAGCTTTAGTGAGGACGCAGTTCAAGACAAAGGGAGAGCATTGGAGAGAGGGAGCATCAGAATTTCATAGAGTGGGATTCAGGAGAATTTCCCAGTGATTTTCCAATGCCAAAGAAGCAGGAAAAGGGAGGCAAAATAGTTTGCAGAAGAGGCTGAATTCTGCAATGTGAATTAGCCAGTCTAAAAGTACGAGTTGCCGGAAGAGGGTTTGATCAGTTTTCGAAGGCCAGATCAATGTCCGAAAGGCAAAGTGAGTTTCTTCTAGTGGCAGAGGGAGGCTAGATGACCTACTAGGATGTAGATCTAGGGCTATATGATTTGCATAGAGCCAACAGTGCACATTCCGCTACCAGTGCTAGTAGCCAAAGAGGGGTGCGAGCATGCCCGAAGGGCGCCAAATTGATTTGCAAAGGATATCCTTGATCTCCAAATTATTTTGCCAAATATTTTCCGTAGGATTGCCAGTTAGGCATCCAGATTATTGTACTATCCAATTTGTTGCATAATAATAAAATAAACCCTCATATGTTGCACCGGTTTTCCCTTCGGGGTTTTTCCGGGGACTTTTAGTCCAAAATAATTGTGTCCATTTTTATGTGTGCGCATCTATTTCTCAGTTCCTGATTTACCTCTGCAACGTATTTTTATTTTGAAGAATTGCAATGTGATTTATTCGTTATTTGTTGTAAAACAAATACACTGCTAATCAGTTAGAAGAATAAACTCTAGTTGCTACATTTCAAGGAATTTTCACAAGAAAGGCTTTCCCTAAGCATCTAGGTAAGCTACTAACAAATTTTTAGGAGCAAGGAAAAGCTTAACCTAAGCATCTAGATGATAAGGAATTAAAAGGAAGGCAAGAAGAACAGAAGGGCATAAGAAGCCAAGGAAGAGAAAGGAAGAGACTACCCTGAGTTAGTCAAAATAAGTGAGAGGAGGGAGGAGGATGAAGAGATGAACAACCTAAGAGGGTGCATGGGAGAGGGATTAGTACATCTACACCAAGCTACTAGCAAAAGACTAGGAACAAGTAAAGGATTTCCCTAATCATCTAGGTGACAAGGAAAAGAGGAGAATAATGAGAATTAAAGAAGGGCACAAGAAGCCAAGCTAGAGGAGGGGAGAGCCTAACCTGAGTTAGTCAAGGTAGTAGAGAGAAGGAAGGAGGATAAAGAGATGAACAACCTAATAGGGTGCACAAGAGAGTGGTTTATACATATGTAGAGAAAAGGTAGGCTAGGATAGAAGAGTCAAGCCTACTTATGTGGATTTTGAACACTTACTAAGAGCAAGAAGCAACAAATAACCCTAGAGAATACAGGAAAAATATTAAGGGACTAGCCCTAAGTTGAGAAAATATAGATTCGGTAGGTATTTTCATCAATAAAATCTGAAAAGAAGAAAAATTTGAATTTATATTTTTGGTTTATGATCCCACAAGTGTCCAAGTCATCCCCTCCAAGATCAAGTCGGCCTGCCCCAAGAGACACACCTCTTTGCATGGACGGATAACTATATATAGAGCCTATTCACTCTCCTTCAAGGAAAATTTGGATCATTTCATGTATCTCTATTTTGGTGCGCAAATATCTCTGTGGAACCTTGCGGATTTGTGGCTTATATATTCTATGGCATAGAAGCCAACGAGGCCGCAGTTTCTCCCTACATAGTATACGATGGATTACGGCATATAGAAATCTGATATAAAGTTCTAAGGCATTATATCTCTATGATACGCAAAGGGTTTGTGGCACATTATCTCTGTGAATAGTCTGAACTCTGAGGATGAGCAAGAGCCTAAATTTCGTTCCTCTTATGGAAATGTGGCACACCTATTTATGGGCAGAATTGAAGGGATCATTATTGGATATTAGAGGGTCGTCTTGGAACTTGTGCGAGGCCATCTTGCTAGTCAATATTTTCCTATGTAGTATTGTCCAAGATATGCTATTTTGATATACAAATTGGATTGAATTGGACACTCTCTCGTAAGGAAAGGTTGTTGGGTTTTTCCCCTTAGAGTGGGGTTTTCCTAGGGTAATTTATGATGTCTCTTGTTTATTGTCTTACTGTGATCTTACTGCTCTATGGATCTTAATGTTAATGGTTGAAATTTTCATGTATAACTGCTTAATGATTGGAATGTTCTAAAAGAATTCAAATTGTATCATCAAAAGCAGTTATCAGTTTGAAAATTTCTCTAGTCTTGTATGCTACTAGAAAATCAACATAGTATTAGAGCTAGAGCATGAAAGAGCGGCTCTGAAGAAGGACCTAATCCATCAACTAAATTAGTCTAAGTTACTGACTTCAGATGGAAGAAAATATAATTGTTAACCTAAGATAATCGAAGCCTTAGTTGGAGATCAAATTCCTAAATCTCAGGAGGCCGGATGTGGTTGACGAAATACCTCGGTTTTGTCTTATTTCGAGAACCTCCAAAATCTAATCATGTAACCCTAATAAGTCAAGAACGAATCATGGATGGAGTATCCTTATGTTCGTCTTCAAATAAGCTTCAAGACTGACTCTAAATAGGTTTGTATGGAAGAAGAACATCATTATCTCTATTTTTGAAGTGAGGTCAAACCCCTAAACCTTAGACCAAAAATCTCATAAATGTTATAGTTTGAGATCAACCTCTGTCTAAGGGACCGAGACATTTCTATATCTTGTAAAAGAAGGCCAAGTAACCACTCTATTTGCTATGATTGGCGCTGAAACATTACAAGCATATTTATCAACGGCCAAATGATCTTGACTATGTCAAGAAGAAGGTGTTAATGCTTGTTACAAAGAAGAATACCTCTGAAGAAGCCGAATTATTCAATGACGGTTTGAACCTCCAAAGTATCTATGTTCTATATATAAGAAGATTATGAAACCTAGATGAAATACACTGCTAGTATCCAACCTGATACATCTGGAATGTATGCATCCAAGTTGTAATGAATTCTGAAAGTGACTTGGAGAAGTTGCAATAATGCATTCTAGCTCAAAGCTAGTCGAAAAATAATGTGATTGTACATTGGAGACATTGCATTAAAATGCATGGCAAGAAATGTTCACTGATAAGGATAACGATAGTGACATCTTTGTTTGAGATTTAATTCTATGACTAAACTATGAAACTCTTCCCTGAATCAGAGGGAGTCAAAAGGAGCATTGAAGCTAACCTTGTATCTTCTATGTCAGTTCAAAGACGAATATGAGGATTTGATGAAAGGTTGGGTCTCTATATCATGAAGAATGAAAGTTTAAATAAGTGTGATTTAAGGAATTTTTTTGGCTTGAAAGTTATTGCAAAGAGAAATGTGCACTCAGGTTCTGAAGGATTGAAGAGTGTTGGAAATGGTGTATTATATGCAAGATATGTCACACCATAAAATTTCGGATTAGGCTAAGGATCACCCTCATTAGTTGCCTATGATGATGGAACATAGTGATAAAAGAAGCTTGATTTCAATGGAAAAAAAGGTCGAGTCCCTCTTCATTTTGATGACTCTCTCTTGATAAGGTCAAATCGTTTTTAGAAAAATCTACGACAAAAACAATGTGTGTGTAGAAAGATTTTTAAAGAATTAATGATATATCAATTGACCTTATTGATGATATGGGTACTTGTTTCATTCCTTGTATATTGACATAAAGACCGTTTTTTTTTACTACTAAAATGTGAAAGAAAAGTTATTTGGACCTAGGTTAATATGTGGTTAAAGAATTGCTGATAAAATTGATGATAATGATGAGTTTCTACATGATGATTCTAGGGTTTGTAAACCCTAATATGAAAATGGGTTTGAACAAGAAAGATTGATCGTTTCTGCTAGAAAGAGGAACCCTAGTTTATGCAAGAAAGATATGATATCACGCTAATGTGGAAGACAAGGATGATGAAGTTGCAAGAGAAATGCAAGAAGTATAAGATTAAGAGGGAGTTGACATGTTCTTAAAAGATAAGTATTTTATATCTCTCTTTCTTTTTTATTACTATTGTTGTTGTTTCTATTAATCTCTTGTCTTTTTATATCTTGCTTGGTTGTGATTGTTCTTCCATGCCCTCCTAGTGAGGATTGTAGGTACATGATGAATGTTGCCAGCGTCGTAGCAGCTGATGGAAAGGGTGGAAGAACAAAGAAAAGATAGTGACAAAAAGACTCATGTTGAGCTATGGACTCGGAGGGAGCATATTTGATATATGTCAAAAAGAATTTATTTGTGACTTCCAAGATGAAGATGGCTAGAAGTACCAAGCGATGGATTACCTCAACAAGAGGGAGAAGAATATGAAGCCAGACACCCCGTGTATGGCACTCTCGAATGAATGGCTATTTAGAACGATGTTGATCCGTTGTTGAAGATAAGCCCGTGATTTTGATGAGAATTTTTTTACTTGGGATGAGGACCTCTTTTTCTAGTGCAAGAGGGAGCTAATTGAAGGATCTTGGTCTAATGCATTACTACCTGGGATTGAAAGTGTGGCATAAGCTTGTTGAAATATTTGTTGAGATCCTTCAGAAATTTGGCAAGATGGACTGCGAGTCCATGGACACCTCCATGATAATAAATTTGAAGAATTTGTGAGACTCTGTTGCTGACTTGTTTGATCCTACGGATTGGTTCGTTGAACTATCTATTGCATGGATTTTCATATTCTAATTGGGATGGATGTTCTGAAGAGAACTTTTGGATGTTGTCTTAGCCTAGATATCATGGATGACTATTGTGCAAGCCTATGTTGCACTTAGCACAGCTAAAGATGAGTATATAGCTAATTGTTCAGCCTATTGTGAAGCAGTTTGTCTTCAAAAGTTGTTTGTTGGTTTGTTTTATCAGGTGTTGGAATTGACCGTGATATATCGAAAGTTGTGTGAAGCCTTTTGAGAATCTTCCTTTTCATGACAAGTCAAAGCACAAAGAGGTCTAGTATCACTATATATAGGATGCCCAAAGAAGAGTTATTAGGCTCAAATACATTTCTATTGATAAGCAAGTTGTTGATGTTTTGACGAAGCCACTATCGCGGATGAAGTTTCTTTGCTTCTGAGAGAAGCCTGAAATGATTGAGAATCCCTCTCTTGGAGAGAGAAAGCATTGGTTGTATAGCATCATGAATCTTCCTTGGGCTTGGTTGAGAAACCATGATTTATCGTTGGGAATATTGTTTTGGTTACTCCCTTGGGTCATTGAGTTTGACCGAGAAACCTTATGATTAGGGAGGTTGGTTCAGAGGTTTGGAGTGATCCCTTAGGCCATTGTGTTTAACCGAGAGACCAGTAGGTTTGGTCGAGGAAACTCATTTTTAGTACTCTCCCTTGGGTCATTACATTTGACTGGGAGACCATATGGTCCGAGAGATTCACCCTTTTGACATCGAGATTAGGATTCCTCCCCTGGGTCATGGACCAAGGGACTATATAGTCATGAGTTTAATATTGAGACAGGGATTCCTCACTTAGGTCATTGAGCTTGACTGAGAGACCCTTGTTTATGGTCAAGGAGATGGAACCTGTCTACTCTATTAGGTCATTAGGTTTGCCTGGGAGACCATTGGTATGGTCAGAGAGTTTGATCCTGACTAATCCCTTTAGTCATTGTGTTTGATTGAGAGAGCAGTAGGCTGGTCGGGGAGATTGATGTTGAGTTCTCTCTCTTGAGTCTTAAGTCATTGGTTTTGACTGAGAGACCAGTGAGATAATTAGAGAGATTGACTTTTATTACTCTCTTGGGTCATTGTGATTGACTAAGAAACCATCTCATATGATTAAATAGTTTGGCCTCATGAACAACGTTGACTGATGAACTTGATGCTATGATCCTTTCATTAAGATGAGACTTGTACATCTGAAGCTGGAGCATTCTTATGATGAGACTTGTACATTTGAATGAGGAGAGTTCTTATTGAATCTATTAGGGATAATCTAATTCCATATATAGCAAATTTCCAATCTTCCAAGCAGATGTATGATGCTATTAATGGATTGTACACTATCAACAATATTAACCAATCCATCAATCTAAGGGGGTTAATTTCACAATATCAAGATGACAAAGAATGATATTGTGGCATCAACTTCATAAGATATCCCAAATAAGAGATCAACTCAAATCCATTGATGAAGAAGTCTCCAACAAAGAATTTTGTAATGTCCCTTCCTAAATTATTTTGGCACAGGATTTATTATCATGTAGTGAGGGCCAATTTTGTTGATGTCGGGGCTGATTTGATTTTTCTTTAGAAGACTTCGGAGTTAGAAGTTAGTAATTTCATGTCATGTTATTTTATTTGTGGTAAAAAGGGACCTCCCACTCATGAAATACACATACCTTAATAGTTGGTTCGAAAAGCATGGGTGCGAACAGAAAAGGCGGGAAAAAGGCCCAACGAAGATTATAAAAGGAAGAAAGCTCGCTTTATTTGGCATATTTGGATAATCGACTTTGATCTCAGTTTCTCAATCTGCTTAGCCGGGTCACTTATTGTTTAGCACGAGTTTTCCGAGCGAAGAAATCACCCATTCTTCGGGGGACTTCGAGTCCCACCCTAGTTTGATTTTCCATTTCATCCGAGATAGCTTTACCGTGATATATTCAACTTCTGCATTTTGTTGCCCATCATTGCATATTTTGGAGGACGCAGTGATAGTCCAAGAGGACGCAGTTGGGTTCTTGTGTGATTGTTGTTGGTTGCGAGGTTCATTAGCTTACGAGAGCTATATGTGAACCTAGGCTCATTAGTTTTTCAGCTATAAGTGAACCTCCAAGGGCTAAGATTGATAGTCTATTTCTGGAGCAGCATGGCAGTCTTTGGGCCAGCACAAAAGAGGAGAGTTGAGCATATTTGTGAGAGAGGGCCTCAACCATTTGAGCTTTTGTTTGGGCCAGCGCAGACGAGGAGAGCTGAGCATAGTTGTGAGAGAGGGCCTCGACCATCTGAGCTTTTGTTTGCTAAGAGGAAGTGTAGGAGGGATTATTTGTTGCATACTTGGAGGGTTGTTGAGTATTTCAATGATGATTCTATAGACAACATATTCAGTAGCTACTGGGAGAGCGTAGGGCTTATTGGGGTCAATTTTGGAAGGCTTTGATCTAGCCAAACCATTTCTGGGTTTGGGTCAGATTGGGTTGAGGATTCCGAGGTTAATTTTGGAGAATTTTCTCAGCATCGGAAGTGGGGTTTCCAGCCATCCCATTGCAACAGCTAGTGCAGATTCACTAAGACAACACAGAGCATCACTGGGCAAATTTTCTGGGTTTTTGTGTTTTCATCTAGGCTTTGCTCAGCTTTCCAAAAAGGCAAGTCTAGGTGCATTTCTCTATAGAGTTGTAATCTTGCCCATTTCATAATAAAATGGCTCAGTTGTTTCCGTATTTTATATGGTTCCGATTGATTACTGCAATGTTTTAAATGGTGTAAATTTCTGGTTTTTTGTATTAGCACTATTTTTCCTATTTTAGGACATTATAGTGGTATCAGAGCCTAAATCTTGGCTCAGTCGTGGGAATATTTATTTTATGAGAGAAGGAGATAGACAGTATATCACTTGTAGGAAGCAAAGGTACCAAAGCAAAGAAAGGGAGTTGGAGATTACTCTAGACACTGAGGATTAAGAGAAGGAGGTGTTAGTAGAAGACATGGGAGAGCCCAAGGGGAAAGAGTAGATGGTCTTTGATAGTCTTCTGCAAGCCATCAATGATTTGGCTAAGGGACAGAGAGACATGCTTAATGAGATCAAGATGCAGAACCAGGACCTAAGCACCCAAAATCTTCTATTGGGAGAGACTTCCGGTGCATCTCAACAGTATGATCAGCTTGTTGCGCAACCATCATCTTCTAGTGGGCCAGCTAGAGCCATGGTACCCTATTTCATACCCATAGTTCCGGTGGAACAAGTGGGGCTTGATGAAGAGGAATATTTCATAATTTGGCGGTCCATGGGAGAGGAGTTCAAACAAGCACTACCCTTCATAGAGTATTACCAGCTCAAGAAGAATGAGAAGGGAAGGGGCCATGGAGGTCAAGGCATGCAGAGTTATGAGTTGCAGTGTACCATCAGGAGGATGTTTTTCCCAACATTTGATGGCACTGCGAAGTGCATGGCGCATGCTTGGGCAGAGAAGTTGGATATATATTTCCATCTCAACAGGATGATCAAGACGGAGGCCATGGTGGCCACTTTGCACTTATAGGGAGAGGCACAAGATTGATGGTTCCATGGCTTGTCCACTTTGGGACATCATAATGTGACTGCCTATGAGGACTTCACGCGGAGAGTAGTAGAGCGTTTTAATTGATGGGATCCAGAGGCTCATTTTAGGGAACTGACCCAACTTAGGCAGATAGGAAACCCTGAGCACTATATTTCAGAGTTCCTGCGTGTTTCAGTTATGGTGCCAAATTTTTCAGATGCTCAAAGGGTGTACATTTTTGTAGAGGGTATGACGAAGCCATTACATGGACTAGTGTAGTGAAGTCACGCAAGCCTTCCACTTTTTTCGAGGTTGTATCTTGTACAAGGGATATGCAATGTTAAGATTTTGGGGTAGCATTGGGTGTGCTCTAGCTCCGAAACTTTGTGGAGGGGCTGGAACACGCGAGATCTCCAAGACCCAGAAAGCGTTTGGAGAAATTCCATCTGGCGTAATAGTTATTCAAATAATTAAATTTTTTAATGGGGACCCTAAGTCTAACTTAGGGAAATTAAAAAATTAAAGTGAATTAAATTACACATGTGATGAAATGTTCTAAGTGACGTAGATCAAACATTCTTTTAATCTGAACCGTCGATTAGAGATTAGATCACGTTCGTTGGTTTTCCAACAAGAAAAGTATAAAGGAAGGGCTTGGGGTCAGTGGGAGAATATACACACATTGCAGAAGCACTGAAGCTAAGTCGAATTTCTAGGGCGAGGTTTGATGAGGAATTCTAAGTGAGTTTGCAGTGTAGTGAGGGGCAAATATCGGTAAGGGATGATCTGATCTGAGGCCAAGAATACAACAGCAGAGAGGCGGCATCGTACCAGGGAAATGCAGAGGCCAACAAGAGGGACCCAACCCAGCCAAGTTGATGCAGAGGGTGATGTAGAGCCGTCTAGGTAACGCAAAGGCCTTTAGAGTGACGCAGGTACAGCCTGCGCTACGCTAGGCTAGAGGGTTGATGCAGAGGCTGGAGAAGCTACACTGAGGGTTTCTAGTGGGCCAAAAAGGGCTCGTTATCTGTAAATCTCGATTGAGGGTGTGATTCAACCATATTTTCTGTCTCCAAGTGATAAGGTACAACTACCATGTAATTTCTCTATAAGGCAAACCATTTCTGGTGCCCAGATTATTGTATTAAGATTCTGCATAATAATAAAACCCTCTAGAGCTGTTGCACCAGTTTTCCAGCATTGGGTTTTTCCAGGGACATTTGTCCGAAAAATCTGTGTAATATTGTCATATGTGTGTGATGTTCAGTAAATGATCTGTATATGTGTAGGCTGCAATTTGTATTTGCTTTAATATTTTTCTAAATACTTCAGTTAAATAACTTGTTAATTAATCAAACAAGTAGGTGAAGTAGATCAAGACATTGCAGTAGGGTTTCTGTTTTGAAACTTTCACATGGTATCAGAGCATTGCAGATCAAGTTGATCCATCAACAAAGTGGCTGAAGATATTTGCTGCAGGAAGGCAAACTGAAGCAGCAAAGATCCGAAGAAGGCAACGCAGCACCAGGAGGGACGCAGACCCTACAAGGGTGACACTAAGTTAGTCTGCTCACGCACAGACTGACAGAGCTCCAGAGAGGTGACGCAAAGCCGGTCTGCTCACGCAGAGGCTAATGCAGCACCAGAAGAGGGATGTTGAGCTAGTCTGCTCACGCAGAGGCTGACACAACACCAAGAGGGTAACGCAGTCCAAGTTGGGAAGTTGTTGTGCAGTTTGTCGAGACCGGAAGTGCAATTTCTGATCTTCAAAAGTTGTTGGTGTGGCACAGGTTCTGTCAGTGCAAAACAGTGCCTAGCAAAGGTGACAAAATCGAGGGGAGAACATCGCTCAATGGATTCTCTAGCCAAGCAATCTGAGTTTGATCAAGAGGAGTGATAATAGAGGACTCATTCATCAGATTTGGTGAAGGATTTCCGACAGGGAAATCATTTTTCAGAGGGAGCACATTCTATAGAGGGTTCTTTCGCCAAGAAGCCTGATCTAGTCTTTTGTTGAGTGTAGCAGCAGCGGAAGGGAGAAGAGTTTGTGATTCGACAGATTGAGCAGAGATGTTTTCTCATGGACTGAGATCAGGATAAGTTGGACGGTGTGTCTAACTTTGTCATCTGGAGGGCCAAAATACTAACAGTCTTGGATGAGTACGGCATCAAAGACCATCTAGAAAATGTCCTAGCTGTGCCAACCGATGCAGATCCCCTGAAGAAATTCAATGAGAATCAGGCGCGGGCTAAGCACTTGATCATGGATGGAGCAAAGGATCACATGGTCCCTCGTATTTCCGAGAAGAACACGACAAATGAGATGTGGACAAAATTGAACACGATGTATCAGGGAAGCTCTGTCCAGAGGAAGATGCTTCTGGAGAATCATATGCAGTTGTTCTAGATGCAGAAGGGAGAGAAAATCAATCCCTTCCTCTTTAGACTTCAGACTATCCAGGACCAACTTATTGTCACGGGGTCAACTTTGAATGAAGGGCTCATGGTGAGGACTGCCCTGAATATAGTCACCGATGAAAGGGAAACGTTTGTCCAAAGCATCTTGGGAAGAATAGTGCTACCATCTTGGGTTGACATGTGGGTAATCCTTCGTCAGGAGGAAATCAAGATAATAACCAAGAAGCAAAGCAGTAGCGATGGAGTCAAAGTAAAGAAAGAGGAGGAGGATGCAGCCCTTGCATCTCAGGGACAGAGGCAGCAAGGAAAGAAGAAGAAGGACCTCTCCAAGGTCCATTTCTTCAGGTGTGGTGAACTTGGACACTTCGCCAACACTTGTCCTAAATGGAAGCATCAAGGAAAGCATCTGATTCCAAGGCAGCAGCAAGGAAAGGGGACGATGGCAGCGACGATGACGTAGCCATGAGTTCTCATGAACCGACGAAGTGGGGCGATATTGATCTGTAGAGTAGCTACAGATCTCAGGTAGAATCCTTGAGGTGCCTAGACTCTTGGATCGCATATGAGCTATGGGAGCCTTAAGATAGTAGCAGGATGACTGGAGCAGTGGGTGCAGAAGATCATCATGAAGCGGAGGCAGAGTTGGGACGTTGTAGACTAGATAAGCATAGTGCAGAGGCAGCAACAGCGTAGAAGCAGCACCGCAGAGGCTGATGGGACTTCAGCAGCGCAGAGGGGCAGTGCTTACGCAGTGCAGATCAGTGGCTTCAGAGAGACAATGCAACGCAGCAGCTGAGGGAGCTTCAGTGATGAGATGTAGCCTGACTGACTTGTCTGTCAGTGATTGGGTAGGGGTCCTTTAGATGCTTACTTCTCAGCAACTGAGTTGCAGTGCAGTAGTTGGCAGCACGATGCAGCAATTCGAGAGGGAGCTGCAGTACAGATGTTGTAGTGTCAGTTACAGAGACATGGGCAACAGTGCAGAGAGCAACAACGCAGTGAATGAAGGGAAGCAGGCTAAGCATCAGCGCGAAGACTGATGTCGGAGATCAGGGCAATCCTTCAATATGAAGGTATTGCTAGAGCACACTTCCCGCTTAGAGGGAGTGTTGAGATTTTGGGGTAGCATCGAGTGTGCTCTATCTTCGAAACTTTGTGGAGGGGATGGAACACACAAGATCTCCAAGACCCAAAAAGCGTTTGGAGAAATTCCATCCGGTGTAATAGTTATTCAAATAATTAAATTTTTTAATGAAGACCCTAAGTCTAACTTAGGGAAATTAAAAAATTAAAGTGAATTAAATTACACATGTGATGAAATGTTCTAAGTGATGTGGATCAAGCATTCTTTAAATCTGAGCCATCAATTAGAGATTAGATCACGACCGTTGGTTTTCCACGAGAAAATTATAAAGGAAGGGCTTGGGATCAGTTGGAGAACACACACACACATTGCAGAGCACTAAAGTTAAGTCGAATTTCTGGGGCGGGGTTTGCTGAGGAATTTGAAGTGAGTTTGCAGTGCAGTGAGGGGCAGAGATCGGAAAGGGATGATCTAATCCGAGGCCGAGAATACAACAGCAGAGAGGCCAACAAGAGGGACGCAACCCAGCCAAGCTGACACAGAGGCCACGCAAAGGGGGATGTAGAGTCCTCTGGGTGACGCAGAGGCAGCACAGAGGCCTTCAGAGCGACGTAGGGACAACCTGCGCTGCGCAGAGTCAACGTTGCGCAGAGCCTGCGCCGGGCTAGAGGGCTGATGCAGAGGTAGGAGAAGCTGCGCTGAGGGTATCCAGTGAGCTAGAAAGGGCTCGTTATCTATAAATCCCAATTGAGGGTGTGATTCAGCCATATTTTTGTCTCCAAGTGAGAAGGTACAACTGTCGGGTAATTTCTCTGTAGGGCAAACCGTTTCTGGTGCCCAGATTGTTGTATTCAGATTTTGCATAATAACAAAACCCTCTAGAGCTACTGCACCAGTTTTCCCGCATTGGGTTTTTCCAAGGACATTTGTCTGAAAAATTCTGTGTAATTTTTTCATATGCGCGTGATGTTCAATACATGATCTGTGTATGTGTAGGCTGCAATTTGTATTTGCTTTAATATTTTTCTAAATACATCAGTTAAATAACTTGTTAATTAATCAAACAAGTAGGCGAAGTAGATCAAGACATTGCAGTAGGATTTCTGTTTTGAAACTTTCACATGCAGGGGGGCCCATCCCCAAGACACGGGCACCTTTTCCATCACACACTCCCTACCCTCAGAAAGGGGGTGACACTAGACCTGCACCAGCGCAGAGAGTTGCTCCAGGGATAGAACTGTTGGATGATGAGACGAGAAGAGACCTCAGGAGGAGGAAACTATGTTTTACATGTCAGGAGTTGTGGGAACCAAGCCATCGGTGTACAACGGGTAAAGCCCACTATATCGAGGTTTTCTCGAACAATGATCAGGAGGATGAGTTTGAGTTGGAGTTTGAGGGAGGAGATGGCGAGGGGCCATCAGAGAGAGCTCTACCACCACCACCTCCAACAGGACGACCATCTTTTACACCATCTGGGGGAGTTCTTGCCTCTTTGTGTGGGGTTCCCAAATTTCTGACCATGAGGATCAAGGGCATAGCGTAGGGCAACAGGTCTAAGTCTTGGTAGATGGTGGGGTAACCCACAACTTTATTGATCCAAAGGAGAGGGGTATCACCACTACGAAGTTTGAGGGATTTTCAGTACTATTTCTAGGGGACAGGACTATGCAGTGCAACCGATATATGTTCTCGCTTTGACAGTAGCCATGGGGAACTATACGATGACAGATCACTTATTTGTAGTATTATTGAATTAGTATTATTTCATTTATTAGTTCAGATGGAATCTCTTTAGATTTAGTTCATAAGGGAGGGCATACATAGCTATCCAACCTTACTTCTAAGAGCTAGAGCGAATAAGCTTCTGGGTTGGTCTCCATATTTTGTTATTTTCAAGTCAAAAAATATGCATTTGCCCTGTATCGTAAATTGTAATATTTCGAATAAGAAATAAACAGCAATATAAAGCAACATAAACAATAACTACAACAAATAGAGAGACATCATGAAAAACACTACAAACATGGAGAAAAGTTGAGCCATTTTATTATAATTTGAAAGATGAAAATGTGTACAAAAGTAATCAAAATGATGGCACCTTGGCTTGCTCAAGGCAAGCTGAAAATACTCTCAGAATCCCACGGTGAATGGTTGGTCTCTCTATGACTGCATAACTCCCTGAGTTGATGTTGTTGTTGCCGGAACTGCTGCCTCTGTCTGGAATGGAGCTACTCTTTGGGACTGTTCCCCTGCTCAGAAAAATATGAAACTCCGAATATGAGCTCTCCTCCAAAAACCCGGAAAAACCCAAGAAGGAATTCCGGAAAGGATGACCCTGGAATTTGACCCCATTGGGAAAATCACGAACTCCAGGTGAGTACGCGGGCCCTGAACTGTCAAACTGGAAATGATGGCCTCCTCCTACTGCAAAAGATGATATGTGAAGGGTTGATCCCTTCACACTACTCTCGGTGCTGCCTCCTCCCAAGACTGCATAATCCCTGAGTGTGATTGAGCTACCTTAGTGACTGCGTGCTCCTGGCTGAAAGGTACTGCGTGCTCTGCTCTGAAAATCAATGGTGGATCTCCTCACCTGAGCGGCCACTTTAAGTCCCCCGAGGCTAAGGTTGGGATCTCCACTCGAAGACACCCGCGTGTTGAACAACACTTGCAGACTTCGCTAAACATCGTAAGCATGCTCAATGTCTGATAGACAAAATCAGAAGATGCATAATAGAATGACTGAATGGTTAGCCTCTCCCTCCTTTTATGCTTGAGAGCCTAGCTCTCCCTTGGGCCCCACTCAACTGCGTTGTCCCCTCATGGCCACGATGTCCCCACTAGATTGCGTTGTCCTGGCCCACGCTTCCTCCACGTTGTCCCTCTCCATGCCCTGTCACTTGGCTCCCCTAGGCCCCATGCTGAAATCCGAATTTATCTAAGACTTTAGGGAGTTATTTTATCCTATGTTTGGGTTATGGGTCCCATCACCCCCTTTATTTCATGACTAAACATTAGAAAGGAAAAATCTGAGCAAAATTAATATTGCCAATTAGCTGCTGCTAATTAGGAATATTACAGTCCTCCCCGCAAAAATGTTGCTTGTCCTCAAGCAACTGCAAAGATGGATGTTGCAAAGATCAATCTTCACTCGAAACCTGTTTTCTATCAGATACTGTCGGAACTAGGCCAGTGCATGCATAATGGCCAGCATCTCCTTGTCGTATATAGGATACAACCTCTCATACGGCAATAGATTCCTGCTCTCGAAAGCTATGGGGTGGCCTCCTGCATCAAAACTGCGCCCACTCCCTCTCCTGAAGCATCACACTCCAAAATGAAGGGCTACGTGAAATCCTGTAAAGCAAGCACTGGGTAGCTACTCATCACCTCCTTGAGCCTGTCAAAGGCTCTCTACGTTGTATCAGTCCAACTGAATGCTCCCTTCATGGTGAGATCTGTGAGGGGTGCAGGAAGCTGGGAAAATCCCTTGACAAACTTTCGGTAGTAGGTGCAGATGCTTACAAAACCTCGGAGTTCTGTCACATTCTTTGGCTCCGACCATTCCCGGATGGCCTGGATCTTCTCCTCGTAGACTCTCACTCCGTCCACACCAATGATATGCCCCAAATAGAGCATCTCTGTAAACCCAAACTCGCACTTGGAGAGCTTAGCATAGAAATGTTGCTCCTCCAAGATACGCAGTATAGCCTCAATGTGATGTAAGTGATCCTCCCAAGTGCGGTTGTATATAAGGATATCATCGAAGAACACCGGCATGAACTTCCTCACCTGACCACAAAAGATGTGGTTCATACAAGACTGAAAAGTCGCTGGTGCATTAGTTAGCCCGAAGGGCATCACCAAAAACTCGAAATGGCCATAATGGCATCTCAAAGCAGTGTTGGGGACATCCTGGTCCCTCACTCAGATCTAATGGTATCCCAACCTCAGATCGATCTTGGAGAAGAATTCCGATCACCTCAACTCATCATCAAATTGTCAATCCGCGGAATGGGGTACCGGTTCTTCATTGTCTTCTTGTTGAGAGCCCGGTAGTTGATGCACATCCTTAGTGTGCCATCCTTCTTCTTCACCAATACAACAGAAGTGTAATATTCCGAATAGAAATAAATAGTAATACAAGGCAACATAAAGAAACATCTACAGCAAAAAGAGAGACATCACATAAGCAATGCAAATATGGAGAAACGCTAAACCATTTTATTATGTAACTGAAAGATAACAATGAGTACAAAGGTGATCAGAATGATGGCACCTTGGCTTGCACAAGGCAAGCTAGAAATACTCTCATAAATGCTCAATGAATGGTTGCTTTGTCAAGGACTGCGTAATCTCTAGATGCTGCTGTTGTTGCTGCGGAACTGCTGCTACTGCTGAAATGGGATGGCTCTTTGGGGCTGCTCCCCTGCTCAGAAAAATGTGAAACTCTAGGAATGAGCTCTCCTCCAATAACCCATAAATTCCCAGAAAGAAATTCCAGAATGGATGACCCTGGAATTTGACCTCCCTTGGGCAATAACGCTATCTCAGTGAAATACACTAGCCCTGAATGATCCTCTGCAAATGATGGCCCCCTCCTATACCAAAATGATGAAATAGTGAAGGGTTGATCCCTTCACACTATCTTAGGCTGAAATCCCTGATATATCCTCACTCTCGGAACTGCCTCTACCACAAACTACGAAAGTCCCACCAAGAGACTGTGCTACCCAAGCAAATGCATAATCTTGGTTGAAGATGCTATCCCTCCCGTCTGCAAAACAATGGATAGAACTCCTCACCCGAGCAGGCACTCGAAGTCCCCCGGGGCTGAGGTTGGGATCTCCGCTCGGAGACACTCAGTGTGTTGAACAGCACTTGCAGGCTTCGCTCAACAACAAAAGCGTGCTCAATGTCAAAAGACAGAAATCAGAGATGCATAATAGAATGAGAGAATGAGGAGCCTCTTCCTCTTTTTATGCTTTGAGAGCCTTGCTCTCATCCGAGCCCCACCAACTGCGTTTTCCCTCTTGGCACACGCTGTCCCTCTCTCACTGCGCTGTCATGGGCCCACGCTGCCCATGCTGCCTCTTCCCTCACGCTACCACTTCACCCTCCTGGTCCCCATGCTGTCAAGTAAATATGTGCTCAAGTGACTTTAGGGAATAATTATTTCCTAAGTGTAGGCTATGTGTCTCATCACCCACTTTATTAACTGACTTAACTTTAGAAAAGCAAAACTAGCCAAAATTAATATTATCAATTAGCTGCTAGCCAAAATTAATATTATCAATTAGCTGCTGCTAATTGGGAATATTATAGTCCTCCCCGCCAAAACGTTGATTGTCCTCAAGCAACTGCAAAGATGGGTGCTGCAAGATTTTCTCACTCTCCCAAGTGGCATCCTCATCCGGCAAGTTTCTCCACCTCACCAAGTACTCTCTGACTGTCCTGCTCCGTGGTTGTCTTTCTCTGGTGTCTATGATGGTTTCTGGCTGCGACACCAAATGCCCTTCATCATTTGTCGGTGGAAGCTCCTCTGTTGCAATCACATGTTGCCCCAATGCCTTTTTCAGGTATGATACATGGAATATGTTGTGGATCCGGCTACCTGTAGGCAGCTCTAGCACATATGCAACCTCCCCAATCTTGCGGATCACCCTGTAAGGTCCATAGAAGCGGGGCTTGAGCTTCTCGACCCCCTTCTGCTTCAGCATGGACTGTCGATATGGCTGAAGTCGTAGGTAGACCAAGTCCCCTACCTCAAACTGCCTCTCAACCCGTCCCCTGTCAGCATAAAACCTCTGTTGGTTCTAAGCTATAGCTAGGTTATCCTTAAGAGCCCGAAGTATATCCTGGCTCTCTTGGATCTAGTCCTTGGCCCTGGGGGCCTTGCTAGCACCAAAAATCACATTAGCAAAAGTCAAAGCATGGTATCCATACAAAGCATAGAACGAAGACATACCAATGGACATGTGAAAAGATGTGTTGTAGCAGTACTCTCCCAAATGCAACCAGCGTAACCATGCCTTCTGCTGCCCTGTCAGGCTATCACATAGTTTCAAAAGTAGCCTTCCAACCACTTGTTCCCTATCTCTGTCTGCCCATCCGTCTGAGGGTGGTAACTGGTACTCGGATTCAACTCTGTACCCACCAAACGAAAGAGCTCCTGACAAAAGCCGCCCATGAAACTGTTGTCCCAGTCACTAACAATGGTCTTTGGAAGACCATGCAATCTGAAGATATCCCTGAAAAACAACTCCGCTACCTATGCTGCTGTATACCGTGCTGATATAGCGAAGAAGTGTGCATACTTTGTCAGTTGATCAATGACCACAAAGATGCAATCCCTGCCTTGCACCGTGGGCAACCCCATGATGAAGTCCATCGAAATGCTCTCCCATTTCCCCTCCGAAATGGGAAGTGGCTGTAGTAATCCTGCTGGATGGGTCATCTCTCCTTTGTTCCGCTGACACATTCCCTAACATGCCGGAGTACGTCCTCCTTGAGGCCTCTCCAAGAGAACCTCTCCCTGATGGCCTTGTAGGTCTTGGTGAACCCCTAGTGGCCTGATAATGGTGAGTCATGTGAGGCACGCAGTATCTTCTCCTTGAGCTGAGAGCCCCAAGTCAAGAAGATCCTGTCCCTGAAGTATATCACCTCATCCATCACCCTGTACCTATCATCTGTGATCTAACCATCTAGTATCTCACAGGCAAAACGGTCCGTGGAGTACTCCACCACTAACTAAGCCCTCTAGTCCGTGTCTAGGCTCATTAGAGACAAGGTTGCCGGTCTGCTTGATAGAGCATCGGCCACCACGTTGTTCTTCCCTTTGACATATTCAATGTCAAAGTCATAAGCCTGGATTTTGCTGACCCACTTCTGCTGCCTCTCCTGCAACTACTTCTGCTCTAAGAAAAACCAGAGGCTGTTGTGATCAGTCCTCACCCTGAACCTGTTCCCCACCAAGTATTGCAGAAACTTGGCCAGTGCATGCATGATTGCCAACATTTCCTTGTCGTATATGGGATACAACCTCTCATGTGGCAATAGCTTCCTGCTCTCGAAAGCTATGGGGTGCCCCCCCTACATCAAAACTGCGCCCACCCCCTCTCCCGAGGCATCACACTCGAAGACAAAAGGCTGTGTAAAATCCGACAAAACCAAAACTAGACAACTGCTCATCACCTCCTTGAGCCTGTCAAAGGCCCTCTGCGCTGTGTTCGTCCAACTGAATGCCCCCTTTTTGGTAAGATCTGTGAGGGGTGCAGGAAGTTGGGAAAACCACTTGACGAACTTCTGGTAGTAGGTGTAAATGCCTACAAACCCCCGAAGCTCAGTCACGTTCCTCGGTTCCGACCAATCCTAGATGGCCCGGATCTTCTCCTCGTGGACTCTCACTCCGTCCACTCCAATGATATGTCCCAAATAGAGCATCTTCGTCAGCCCAAATTCGCATTTGGAGAGCTTAGCATAAAAATGATGCTCCTCCAAAATGCGCAATACAGCCTCAATGTGCTGCAAGTGCTCCTCCCATGTCCGGTTGTATATCAAGATGTCGTCAAAGAATGCTAGCACAAACTTCCTCAACTGACCACGAAAGATGTGGTTCATGCAAGACTGGAAGGTGGCCGGTGCATTGGTTAGCTCGAAGGGCATCACCAAAAACTCAAAGTGGTCGTAGTGACTTTTGAAGGCGGTCTTGGGGACATTCTGGTCCCTCACTCGAATCTAATGGTAGCCCGACCTCAGATCAATCTTCGAAAATAACTTCGACCCCCTCATGTCATCCATTAGCTCATTAATCGGCGAGATGGGGTATCAGTTCTTCATGGTTTTCTTGTTTAGAGCCCGATAATCGATGCACATCCTTAGTGTGCTATCCTTCTTCTTCACCAGTGCAACAGAAGAAGCAAATGGGCTAGTGCTGGGTCGGATGTGTCCCAGCGCTAAGAGCTCATGAATAGCTCTCTCAATCTCATCCATGTAGGCTTTGGGGTGCCTATAGGGTGTGGTAATCACGGTGTGAATTCCCTGCTCAAGCTCAATGGTGTGCTCAAACCTCCGATCTGGTAGCTGACCTGGCGGTATATCCCCAAACACTGTAGCATATCTGTACAATATCGACTGCACATGTGGGTGAACTGCCTATCCTATAGACCCTACCTTTGAAAGACGCAACTCCGCTACCCACTCTATGTCTCCCTTCCAGAAGTCTACCTCCTTTTGGTGTACTGAAACTGTCTGCGAGGGATAAGTGTGCATGCCTCAGATCATCTCATGGTTACCGGTCTTCTTGTCTGTCCACTCCATCTCCAGAGTCTCCCAGTCCGTAGTGACCTTCCCCAATGTGATCAACCACTGCACTCCCAGTATCATGTTGGTGTCTGGAATGTCCACCACAAAGAAATGATCTGTCAGAGTGTAAGTCCCCATGGTCACTGCCAATGCCGGTACATATCTAGCACACTGCATAGTTCTGGCACCCGGTACCAGCACTGAAAATCCATCAAAGCTCTCTGTCGGTATGCTCCTCCACTCTACCAATTGTGCATCAATAAAGTTGTGGGTGGCCCCACCGTCAAATAGCACTAAAACACGTTGTCCCTGCACTGTGCCTCGGACGCACAGTGTCAAATACTTGGGAACCCCTCGCAAAGAAGCAAGGACTCCCCCTGTAGGTGAAAACGTTGCCCCTCCTATTCCTGGGGTGGAGGTGGTGGATGATCCCCTCTCTGCACAACAACGCTGCCTCCTGCCTCTATCTCCTCGTATGCATCTTCTTCCCCGTCACTGTCGGAGAAGACCTCTATGTAGTGTGCCTTCCTTGCGGCACAGCGATGTCCCGGTGCCCATGGATCCTAGCATGTAAAGCATAGCTTCCTCCGTCTCAAATCTCTCCGGGTATCATCATCCAATGGCCCCCGGCCTTGGTTCCCCCTCGGAGGTGGAACTCTCATGTCCTTCCCCTTTGGCTGAAATGCCGGTCTCTGGGGGAAAGGAGCTTTGGTCCTAGGTAGAGCATCCTGCAGATCCCTTGTCCTTCCAACTGCATCATGAAGTGTAGCAGGCCTCATGGATCTGACTAATCCACGCAAAAATTCTGCCAACCCATCAATAAACATGTAAATCATCCTGGCTAAGGACAAGTCGGGCACCATCACCGAAAGCCTCAAGAACTCGGAAATGTAGGTTTCCGAGTTCCCGATCTACTTGAGCTTGGTCAGCTCAACAAAGTTCTCTTCTGGATCTCTCTAGTCAAACCGCTCTACCAGTCTCCATGTAAACTCCACATACGTTGTCACTGCTGAGTGACCCAGCATGGCCATCTTGTGGAACCACCAATCGTGGGCCTTTCCCTCAAGGTGCAGCGCTGCCACCCTGATGGCCTCTCCCTCTGCCATCTAATTGAGCTGGAAATAAATATCCAGCTTCTCCACCCAAGCCTTTGCCGAACATTTTGAGGACCTATCAAATGTTGGCAAGAAAAACCTGCCCACTGTATGCCCTCATCCTGTGTGTATCTACCCCCTTTGTTCTGGTTACGGGGTCGGTTTTCCTTCTTGAGCTTAACAAAATCATGAAAAGTGAGAGCTTCACCAAACTCTCGCCCATAGGACTTAAACTTGGCAAAATAATCCCCCATATGAACCGGCTCCGGCTCCTGAGGTGCTCCGTCCCGGTGCCTGTAGTAAAAAATGTGGGCATCGTGGAACGTCGGGGAATAAGTGACACAGCCTGCTGCGTTGTGAGCTGCTCCTGCAAATAGTGGGAAGTGTCGGACCCTTCTTCGATGTGAAAAACACTTGGGGTTTCATGCTGTCTCTGGTTCTGCGGTAAACTTCTGCCCCATCCCTTCGATCCTCGTCGATAGCTCCTGCACAGACTTTAGGAGGAGTTGCCCGAACTCCCTCCCTTCATCTTTCTCCTCTGCCATTGGTTCTTCCTCCTCTGAGTCCACTACTGGAACACAATCTCCCTCTCCAAAGGTAGCCTCAAGCCTCCGCTCTTGGTCCTTGTACTTCCTTCCCCAATAAGTGATATATGGTTTTCCTGCTGGTGTAATAGACTAATCTACTCCACAAGCTGAGCCAAGTCTATGAGCTTTGATACCACTGTAATATTCCAAATAGAAATAAACAGTAATACAAGGCAACATAAACAAGCATCTACAGCAAATAGAGAGACATCACATAAACAATGCAAATATGGAGAAACGATGAGCCATTTTATTATGTAACTGAAAGATAACAATGAGTACAAAGGTGATCAGAATGATGGCACCTTGGCTTGCACAAGGCAAGCTGGAAATACTCTCAGAAATGCTCAATGAATGGCTGCTATGTCAAGGACTACGTAATCTCCAGATGCTGCTGCTGCTGCTGCTGCTGCCGGACTGCTGCTACTGCTAAAATGGGATGGCTCTTTGGGGTTGCTCCCCTGCTCAGAAAAATGTGAAACTCTGAGAATGAGCTCTCCTCCAATAACCCAGAAAAGCCCAGAAAGGAATTCCGGAATGGATGATCCCGAAATTGGATCTCCCTTGGGAAATAACGCTATCCCAGTGAAATACACTGGCCCTGAATGATCCTCTGCAAATGATGGCCTCCTCTTGTACCAAAATGATGAAATAGTGAAGGGCTAATCCCTTCACACTATCCCGGGCTGAAAGCCCTGATATATCCTCACTCCCGGAACTACCTCTACCACAAACTGCGTTGTCCCTCCAAGAGACTGCGCTGCCCAAGAAAATGCATAATCCTAGTTGAAGATGCTATGGATCCCTCCTGCAAAACGATGGATAGAACTCCTCACCCGAGCAGGCACTCAAAGTCCCCCGGGGCTGAGGTTGGGATCTCCGCTCGGAGACACCCGGTGTGCTGAACAACACTTGCAAACTTCGCTCAACAGCAAAAGCGTGCTCAATGTCAAAAGACAGAAATCAGAGATGCATAATAGAATGAGAGAATGAGAAGCCTCTTCCTCTTTTTATGCTTTGAGAGCCTTGCTCTCATCCAGGCCCCACCAACTGCATTGTCCCTCTTGGCCCAGGCTGTCCCTCTCTCACTGCGCTGTCATGAGCCCATGCTGCCTCTTCCCTCACGCTGCCACTTCACCCTCCTGGGCCCCACGCTGTTAAGTAAATATGTGCTCAAGTGACTTTAGGGAATAATTATTTCCTAAGTGTAGGCTATGTGTCTCATCACCCACTTTATTAACTGACTTAACTTTAGAAAAGAAAATTTGGCCAAAATTAATATTACCAATTAGCTGCTGCTAATTGGGAATATTACAAGAAGAAGCAAATGGGCTAGTACTGAGCCTAATGTGTCCCAGTACTAAGAGCTCGTGAATGGCTCTCTCAATCTCATCCATGTAGGCTTTGGGATGCCTATAGGGTGTGGTGATCACAACCAGAATACCCTGCTCCAGCTCAATGGTATGCTCAAACCCCCAGTCTAGTGGCTGTCCTAGTGGTATATCCCCCAAAACCGTTGAGTACCAGTCCAAAATCGACTGCACATCTGGGTGAATTGCCTGCCCTGTGGCCCCTGCCTCTGAAATACGCAGCTCTACTGTGCACTCTATGTCTCCCTTCCAGAAGTCTGCCTCCATCTGTTGTGCTGAAACTGTCTACAGAGGTTGTGTGCATGCCTCGGATCATCACATGCTTCCCACTCTTCTTGTCTGTCCACTCCATCTCCAAATTCTCCCAGTCCATGGTGACCTTCCCCAACGTGATCAACCACTGCACTACCAGCACCACGTTGGTGTTTGGAATGTCGACCACCAAAAAATGATCTCTCATAGTGTAGGTCCCCATGGTCACTGCTAATGCCGAAACGTATCTCGCACACAACATAGTTCTAGCACCTGGTACAAGTACTGAGAAGCCATCAAAGCTCTTTGTCTGTATGCCCCTCCTCTCTACTAGCTGGGCATCAATAAAGTTGTGAGTGGCCCCACTATCCACCAAAACGAAAACACATTGTCCCTGAATGGTGCCTGGGACACGCAATGTCAAATACTTCGCAACCCCTCGCAAAGATGCCAGGACTCCTCTTGTGGGTGCAAACGCTGCTCCTCCTGCTCCTAAGGGAGGATGTGGTGGATGATCCCCTCTCTGCACTACAGCACTGGCCTCTCCCTCTATCTCCACGTAGGCATCTTCTTCTCCCTCATTGTCGGAGAAGACCTCTATGTAATGTGCCTTCCCTGCGGCACATTGATGACCCGGTGGCTATGGCCCCTGGCATGTGAAGCATAGCTTCCTCTGTCTCAAGTCTCTCCGAGTATCATCGTCCAAAGGCCCCTGTCCTTGGTTCCCCTTCAATGGTGGAACTCTCGTGTCCTTCCCCTTTGGCTAAAATGACGGTCTCTGGGGGAAAGGAGCTCTGGTCTTGGGCAAAGCATCCTGCGAGTCTCTCTTCCTCCCAACTGCATCCTGAAGTGTAGCAGGCCTCGTGGATTTGACTAGCCCACATAGAGGTTCTGCCAACCCATCAATGAACATGTAAATCCTCCTAGCTGAGGACAAGTTAGGTACCATCACTGAAAGTCTCAAGAACTCGGAAATGTAAGTTTCTGGGTTCCGGGTCTGCTTGAGCTTAGTTAGCTCGACAAAATGATCTTCCGAATCCCTCTAGTCAAACCGCTCCACCAATCTCCATGTAAAATCCGCACACATTGTCACTGCTGAGTGACCCAACATGGCCATCCCATGGAACCACGAGTCATGGGCCTCTCCCTCAAGGTGCAGCGTTGCCACCTTGATGGCCTCCCCCTCTGCCATCTGATTAAGATGAAAATAAATGTCGAGCTTCTCCACCCTAGCTTTTGCTGAACATTTAGATGACCCGTCAAAAGTTGGCAAGAAAAACCTGCCCACAGTACGTTGCAGCTCACCTCCCTGCATGTACCCACCACCTCTATTCTGGTTGCGAGATCTGTTGTCCTTTTTGAGCTGGCAAAAGTTGTGGAAAGTGAGAGCTTCACCAAACTCTCGCCCATAAGACCGATACTCTGCAAAATAGTCCCCCAAATGAACCATCTCCGGCTCCTAGGGTCCTCCTGTTCCGGTGCCTGTAGTCAAGAATGTGGGCATCGTAGAACGTGGGGGAGTGTGTGGTACTACCTGCTGCACTGTGATCTGCTCCTGTATGTGATGGGAAGTGTCGGATCCCTCACCGATGTGAAAACCCCTTGGGGTTTCACGCTGTCTGTTATCCGCCGCAAATTTCTGACCCATCTCCTCTTTCCTCCTCGAGAGCTCCTCCACAGATTTTAGGAGGAGATTCCCGAACACCTTCTCGTCATCTCTTTCTTCAGCCATAGGTTCTTCCTCCTCTGTATCCACCACTGGAATGCAACCCCCTTCTCCAAATGTGGCCTCGAGTCTCTACTCTCGGCTCTTGTACCGCTTTTTCCGGTAAGTGATGTATTCCTTTCCCCCGAGTGTCATAGACTAATCTGCTCCATAGGCTGAGCCAAGTCTATGAGCTCTGATACTACTATAATATTCCGAATAGGAAATAAACAACAATATAAAGAAACATAAACAATAACTACAAAAACAGAGAGAAACCATGAAAAACACTGCAAACATGGAGAAAAGCTGAGCCATTTTATTATAATCTGAAAGATGAAAATGTGTGCAAAGGTGATCAGAATGATGGCACCTTGGCTTGCTCAAGGCAAGCTGAAAATACTCTCAGAATCCCACGGTGAATGGTTGCTCTCTCTATGACTGCGTAACTCCCTGAGCTAATGCTACTGCTGTCGGAACTGCTGCCTTTGTCTGGAATGGAGCTGCTCTTTGGGGTTGTTCCCCTGCTCAGAAAAATATGAAACTTCGGATATGAGCTCTCCAAAAATCCGGAAAAACCCAGGAAGGAATTCCGGAAAGGATGACCCCGAAATTTGACCCCCTTGGGAAAATCACGCACTCCAGGTCAATACGCTGGCCCTAAACTGTCAAACTAGAAATGATGGCCTCCTACTACTGCAAAAGATGATTTGTGAAGGGATAATCCCCTCACACTACTCCCAGGCTGAAATCCCTGATCTCCCTTCTCTCCCAGTGTTGCCTCCTCCCAAGATTGCGTAATGTCAAAGTGTGACTACGCTGCCTCATTGATTGCGTGCTCCTGGCTGAAAGGTACTGCTTGCTTTGCTCTAAAAATCAATGGTGGATCTCCTCACCTGAGCGGGCACTCGAAATCCCCTGAGGCTGAGGTTGGGATCTCCATTCGGAGACACCCGCGTGCTGAACAACACTTGCAGACTTCCCTAAACAATGTAAGCGTGCTCAATGTATGATAGACAGAAAATCAGAAGATGCATAATAGAATGACTGAATGGTTAGCCTCTCCCTCCTTTTATGCTTGAGAGCCTAGCTCTCCCTTGGGCCCCACTCAACTGCGTTGTCCCCTCATGGCCACGATGTCCCCACTAGATTGAATTGCCCTAGCCCACGCTGCCACTGCACTGCCTAGCCCATGTTGCCCCTCTCCCTGCGCTATCACTTGGCTCCCCTGGGCCCCATGCTGAAATCCAAATTTATCTAAATGACTTTAGGGGGTTATTTTATCCTATGTTTGGGTTATGGGTCCCATCACCCCCTTTATTTCATGACTAAACATTAGAAAGGCAAAATCTGAGCAAAATTAATATTGCCAATTAGCTGTTGCTAATTGGGAACATTACATAAATAATA
>JAXQQM020063987.1:0-237000 GCA_034641835.2 Pinus albicaulis
TTCGCGTTTCCTCTGTTAGGATCTACTGCCGCCCCTGGCTCTGCGCCGTCCAAACTCTGCAACCTTCTGCACTTCTTCGACTGTCGCTCTGCCTATGTGTGCGCTGAGGAAGATCTTCACTCAATGACGGGCCCCACGGGGGGGGGGCACTCTGTCTTCCCCCTCAGGACTTGACCTTTCTGCAAATGAAGGAACTTCAGTGACAAATGCTCTGAATCCGCAGGATTCGAATGTTCAGAACAAAAGGACACAGGACCAACCAAAAAGCACAAACGACAAAACTACAGAAGAACAGAAGGGGCAAGCAGGTCAAAACGACATCCCTACAGTGAAGTCGGCGACTTGCAAACCTATAGCAACGGAAAGACCGAAAATAGAGCTCCCAAGCCACAGAATAAATGGACGCATACAGTTCATGAAAGACCATGCGCTCATAGGAAAATTTATAGGAATCTGGCCAACAGAAAAGGTTCTGCAAAGCTGGATAATGGCAAAATGGAAACCAAAAGGAGACATCACCCTCCAGCTTGGAGCAAAGGGATTCTTCACGGTGATTTTCATTTGCATTGAGGATCGAAACAGGGTACTCGACGGAGGACCCTATTTCCTCAACTCAGCGGGTCTTTATCTGAGAGACTGGGTGGAGAGGTTCAATCCTGATAACGAAGACCTAAGCTGGGCACCAGTCTGGATCCGTTTGTATTCGCTACCGCTGGAGTATTGGGATGAAGAATCCCTGCAGGACATTGGAAGCGGACTCGGAGAGTTCATAAAAATAGCGGAGGAAACAAAGATGAGACGCTACACGTCGTACGCCCGCATCTGCGTCTACATGCGTCTGGACCAAGCTCTTCCTGACTCGGTAAGCATCTTTCACGATGACTATGAATGGATTCAACCCCTAGATTTTGAGCATGTTCCATTCCGATGTCGTAGATGCCACCTCCATGGCCACCTATACAGAGATTGCCCACTCAATGCATCCTCAAAGAATAAGGATGGCCCTGTCGAGTCCTCTCCTGATGGTTTCACGAAGGTGACGAATCGCAAAAGAGCCAACAAAAAGACTCCTCATGGAAAAAAACCAACCTCCACTGTCAACCCCACTCCCCACTCTAGCAACAGCTTCGAAGTCCTCAACACCATCCCGGAACATACGCCCCAAGAGGAAGCCACCTCTACCCCTACCGACAGCACCACCATCCCCATCATTCCTGAGGCTTCTAAGTCAAAGCCTCTGGTTGAAAATATACAGTTCGGATTAGTGGAAGATCCCTTCAACACTGGAGAAGGGAAGACCATTGGTATGGAAGTGGACGGTCATCAGGATCATCTGGAGGCAGGTAGCAGTCAAGTTCAGATTATGGATGAAGAGCCAGAAAGCATAAATCTGGAAGGACTTGACTTATTAGAGCTTGAAAGAGCATGCAGGAAAAAAGAATTTGATAAGATACAAGCACATCAACTAGAAACACTGGAAGTGATCATAGCAAGAGCCTTCCAACATAAAGAGCTAGGGATCCAACCAGGCAACAAATGGGATGGTAATAATATCCAGAAAGACTCCAAGAAAAGAGGACGGAAAACAGATCTGGAAAGAACCATTACAGTTGGAAAAATTTTGGTTGATTCCGGAAGATATGCTAAGTTGACTAAGTTCTAGAAGCCCCTCCCAAATAGTGAACCATGAAGATCACATCATGGAATACAAGAGGACTCAACTGTCCTGGGAAACACAGGATGATAAAGAACATGCTAAAGGAGGAGAAACCACAAATTTTCTTCTTGCAAGAAACAAAATGTAATAGCAATGCAATTGGAAACATTCTTTCCAAAGCTTGGCCCGGATGTCATACAGTAGCAGTGGATGCTCAGGGGGCCTCAGGGGGACTCGCAATTGCCTGGAACCCTCAAACCATTTCCCTTACAGACTTTCATGCCTCTCACCATCTTATTCAGGCTACTTTTCATATTGTGGGAACCAATATTCATGGCCATCTCACCAACGTCTACTTTCCTCAGGACGCGATGAGTAAATCAGCTTTGTTAAACACAATAGCAAGTCTCAACCAGAATAGGATACACCCCCTGTGGCTCATTGGAGGTGACTTCAATATGATCACTAAGCTGGAGGACAAGAGGGGAGGAAGACACAAATTGGAAATAGAAAGCAGCTTGTTTAAAGATTTCATACAAAACCAACAGTTAATAGATATGCAATTCTGCAATAGCTCATTCACATGGAGCAATCGACGCACAGGCAGACAGCACATTGCCTCCAAGCTGGACAGATTCTTAATCTCAGACAACGCAATTCACATCGGGGGTGATCTCTCTGCGGCTATCCTCCCTCTACAGGGATCTGACCATTGGCCAATCTCTCTTCAATGGATAAGAATGGGACAAACTTCACGTCGCCCTTTCAGATTTGAAGCCTTTTGGCTAAATCATCATGCGTTCAAGGACCTCATCACCTCAACATGGAAAAACTTTGTCTCGCCTGAAGGGTCGGAAATGTACAAATTCCAACAAAAACTGAAACACCTGAAAGGGAAAATCAAGCTATGGAACCATTCCACATTCGGTAATATCTTCCAAGCTCAGCGGCAGCTTCATCAAGAGATGGCCACCCTCCAGCAACAAATTATTCTAGAAGGATACACAGATCAACACCTGGAAAAAGAACAACAGCTCAAAATGCAGATGGAGGAAAGAGCTAAGCAGGAGGAAATCCTATGGAGGCAGAAATCGCGCATTCGATGGTTGAAAGAGGGAGAAAAAAACACTAAGTTTTTCCACATGTCAACCATTCAAAGACGCATGAATAACAACATCACATTCATCAAGAATACAGAAGGAGAGAAAGTGGAAGAACATGAGCAGATAGAACAGGTTCTCCTCAATCATTTCCAAGCAATGCATCAAGAACCCCAGCAGGACAGAGCACAGGCCATTGAAAAGATAACTAAGAATATCCCTAAGCTAATTACTGAAGAGCATAATCAACTCCTACTACGACCTGTTGACCACTTGGAGGTTGACACAGCAGTTCATCAACTCAAAGAAGGGAAGGCTCCGGGACCAGATGGCTTTACCACCACTTTCTTCCACAATTTCTGGGATCTGATAAGGGAAGAAGTTTGGAGGGTTGTTGAAGAATCGCGCGCAATGCATTGGCTCCTCCCATCGCTGAATGCTACCTTCATTGCTTTAATACCAAAAGAGGAGGATTCTTGCACTCCGGACAAATTCCGACCTATAGCTCTATGCAACATAATATACAAGATCATATCCAAAGTTATAGCAAACAGACTCAAACCGCTCTTGCCTCTTCTTATCTCGCAGGAGCAAGCTGGATATGTGGAAGGACGGCAGATTTTGGATGGCATCATCCTTACGCATGAAGTCATACACTCCCTGAAAACGACTAAACAAGCAGGTATGATGCTCAAGATTGATCTATCTAAAGCTTTTGATAGATTAAGTTGGACATACATCCAAAAAATGTTACTTGCTTTTGGTTTTTCTCCAACTTGGATTAGATGGGTTCATAATCTTATCTCTTCTGCTTTTTTCTCCATTTTAATCAACGGAATCCCCTCTCGTCCTTTCTCTCCCTCAAGAGGCATCAGAAAAGGGGACCCCTTGTCTCCCTTCCTCTTTGTTTTAATGGCAGAAGGCCTAGGACGCCACCTCAAAAATGCCCTCCATTCCCAACATCTTCAAGGCCTCTCGGTTCACCATTCCCCTGCTATCACACACCAACAATTCGTTGATGACAATATGGTCTTTGGCTATCCTTCTGTGCAGGAAGCCACTCGACTCAAAGCTCTTCTGCTCGATTTCTCTGATGCTTCAGGAGCATGCATTAATTTTGCTAAATCTCAGCTTTTCTTCTTCAATACTCCTCCCTTCACTCAAAAAGCTATTGCCCGTATCCTCGGCTTTTCCATTGCCTCTTTACCTTCGAAATACCTTGGTGCGCCCCTCATAGACTCTGCCTTAAAACATTCCTCTTGGCGAGATCTTCTAGATAAAATAGAGGCTCGCCTCTCATCTTGGACCTACAGAACACTCAACACTGCTAGTCGAGTCATTCTCATAAAATCTGTGCTACAAGCCCTCCCTCTGTACCTCTTCTCCATCATGGCTGCTCCCAAGTGGGTTCTAAAATGAATCAAAACTCTACAAAGGCAATTCTTATGGGGATCCAAGGATTCTCATAACAAATGGGATCTAGTCAAATGGTCTCTGGTTTGCAAGCCTAAGGTGCAAGGAGGTTTAGGATTAAGAGATCCGGCCCAAAGTAATGAGATTATGGGAGCGAAAATCTGGTGGAACTGGCTAAAGTCCCCTAGCAAACCTTGGGCAACTATATGGACTGCAAAATATGCTAACCACAGACCTCCGGAGGAACTAATAAGGCTCACACCCATGGAGAAAGGCTCTCTTATCTGGATGGCTGCTAAACAACACTTTCTATTGATCCAGAAGCACAGCTTCTGGGAACTAAGAAATGGGAAAATCGCTAGATTCTGGACAGATGCTTGGGATCAATTCCCAAAGATTACTAACACTTACAACCCCCCCCCAGGACCGGATTGGGAAAGACAGCAAACAGAAACGGTTCACCAATATTGGGAAGCTAATGAAATACAGGGATATCGACAATGGAAATTGGCGGAGCACATTATGGAGCACATTGGGGAACATGATCAGGCAGCTCTAAATGCAGAACTCAAACGCCGAAGTACCAGAATCTCTCCACATCAGGATATATTAAGATGGGGTTACATGCCCAGAGGTACATTCTCCTCACAAGAAGCTTACAGATTAATAACTCATGACCTCGGATCCAAGGATCCTATATGGGATAACATTTGGAAACCCTGGATATGGCCAAAAGTCTCAATTTTCTTATGGCTTCTCGGGCATCAAAAAATTCTGACATGGGATAACCTTACCAAAAAAGGCTTTCAAGGCCCATCAATCTGTCTCAATTGCAGGGCCCAAGAAGAAACGCAGAGACATTTACTGAATGAATGCCCTTTAGCAAGACAATTATGGGAAAAAGCCAGCTTTCGATGCCAAAGGAATTGCAGACCCTCAGAAGATCTCACCAAGACCATTAGAGACTGGCATCGGCACCCCTACAACAGTGATATCCTCAACCACCTCTGGAGCCTTATCCCGGGGCTTCTTTTATGGTCCATCTGGAAGGAGCGCAATAAGCGAATTTTCAGAGATCAAATCACACCTCTGGAAGCTATATGGCAAACCTTCCATCACAACCTAGAAGAATCCCTCAACTTGCGCTCATGGGATGCAAATGATCTCCCCACCACGGCCAAGGAAAAGTCAATCTGGGACAATTGGAGATTTAACCTTCATTACTCTGAATCAAGAAGTAAATCTCCTCAAGTTGATAAAAGCAAGAGAACATGGATTCCCCCTCGGAAGCACACCTTCAAACTCAATTTTGATGGAGCTTCCAAGGGTAATCCAGGCAAAGCTGGGTACGGAGGCATTATCAGAGACCACAAAGGCACTCCCTCAGTCATATATATGGGCCAGATCGGTTGGGACACAAACAATTCGGCTGAACTTGAAGGTCTCCATCAGGGTCTGATTCTATCTCAACAACTAAACCTTCTTCCCCTGGAGATTGAAGGGGATTCTCAAATCCTCATTAACATGGCCCAAAAGCTTCTCAACGGAGTACCTGCACAGAAAATTGCCCAAAGTTGGAGATTGGAAACACGCTTGCAAAACATTGAGGATTGGGTCCTCAAAAACAGGGCTATCACTTTCAAACATACAAGAAGAGAAGGGAACAAGGTGGCCAATCTTCTAGCCAATGCTGGAGTTGACAGTGAACACTACCTTATCACAGGCACACCTGAGATTTTTCAAAATGAGGAACAAAGACAAGAATACTACTCACTGCTCCACAGTGATGCAGAAAACCCGGATGCGGGTGCTTAACATAGGAAACAAGAGGATGCCAGACGGCATTAAGGTTTGCAGCATGGCAAACATCTGGCGATTGTACTCAGGTGTGAAACATTTAAGTCGAAACTTAATGAGCGCGATTAACAAGTCTCCAAACGCAATTCGAGAGAATTCCAAGCAGGGTAACAAAGATCTGGTCATTACTCCATCCATGGCGCAGTTAATTTGTTGGGACGGCAACAGCTTCGAGGCATTTGATTGCAGAATGGAGAGAGAGCAGGCTTATAGCAGTTTCCCTCGGCCTTCTGCTGTGTATTGTTCGCCCACTGTGAGGCTCCCCTCCGTGAGAACCGTCACTGGCAAGCGCACCAATCTTCATGGTTGCATTGTCTTGGGCGACAATGTTCATTTCTCCATTGCAGGTAACTGTATGCATCAGTCCGGGAATTGGCTCAGCTTCCCCATAGCTCCCACGCGCTCTCACTCCACCAACGCTCAGCTTGGTTCTCCGCATTTCCCAAGCTTCTCTGCTACGACTGACAGCATGCCTCGTTTAAGGCACAGAATGCGATGCCGTCGGGGTCCTTCTAGGAGGGCTTACAGGTGCTCTTCCCCGTCTTCAAGCACCTCGGCTGCGGATTTTACTGGCTCGGCCAGCACTTCTCACGTTGTTCGTGGGCGAATTCTAAGGTCTGAGAGATGGAACACCATCGGCCAGAATGCTCCGGCTCACTCTCAAACCCGGCATTTTGTGTTTCAAAGTGCTTTGAATCGCCCATGTATTACAGCCACTGTCACCATAGTGTTCCGAGAAACCTCGTATGATGATGGGCGGGCTGGTCTGGGGGTGCAGATTGATGAAGAGCGGGTCGGTCTTGATGAGCAGCATGATGAAGAAATGCCGGCAAGGAACAGAGCCAGCACCGAGGATGTTGAGGAACAGGGCATTGGAGTGAATATGGATATCGAGATGGTTCAGGAAGAGCAGCATAATGCAATTCAAGACCGGGGTCATGCAAACGTTGCGCACCAGCAACTTCCGGGCGATGGACTGTGCACCCCTGATGCTAACAAGACCATTCACACAACTGCGGACCTCTACAACTCTGATGGAGAACCTGATGAGTTTGGGTGCAGAGTCGAGGAAGTGGAATCGGACGAGTGATCTTGCTCAGGCCCAGGTTTTTGTTTTTTTGCTTTGGCACTGTTTGAAGTTTGCAATTTGTCTCTGTATGGATCTAGACTTAAACATTGCCCCTGTGTGGGTCTTTTTGATGGAACTTGATTTGCACTGGTTTCCCTCAACGGGCAGTGCCAAGTTTTTGACTTTCTGATCTTCAGGCCTACTCAGGCCTTGCTCTGGTTTACTCCTGATGTACATACCGGTTACTGATTATCAATAGATTAAACATATTTAGAAAAAAAAATAATGGCTATGGAAATTAGAAAAGGAAAAGAGGAAATAATTGACATTTTAATTATGAAAATAAAGGAAAATAGGATAAAATGAAGGTGAAGAGGCACAGATTTTCATGCAAGGGAAACTAGAGGAAAAGCGAAGGAAAATGAAGAAAATAGAGGCCTCAATGATAAAAAGGATTCAGAAAAAAATTTAACATCATTTGGCTTAGCTTTTGTCAGTTCAGTATTGGTTCTCTGCTTTCATTCTCTCATTCTTGCATACTGTTTCAAACTTAGGGAATTTTTTGAGCATGCTTGGAGCACTCTAGTATTCACTTGGATTGGAGAAAGAAATCAAAGGAAAGAAATGGAGTGTAAGGGAACATTCGATCAATAGCTACAACAAGGATACTTGGTAGGTAACAAGTTGCATGTCTGATTTCCTTTCTGATTTTTGGATGCATGGTATATACATGTGATTCTTTGGTTATGTGTTGTCATTGGGAAGTATATTTTCCTAGATTGACAGTGGTTTCAACATTTCCTTTCCATTTTCTATATAGCCATGGATATTTTTCTAATTGGTGCTCAGGTTACGTATGGCTAGGTTGGAACAAATGCTCTAGAAGCCTTGTAACCATATGGTTTGAGTTATTATTTCTTGGAGCTATAGGTTCGGAAAAATGTTCTAGAGCCCTTGGTGGGTTGAGTTACTATTTCTTGGAGTTATGGTTGGAACAAACACTTTGAAGCCTTAGAAGGATTTTGGTTGAGTTAGTAGTTCCTAGAGCCCTGGAAAACCTGGGTGGAGACGGATCTGGTTGATGTTAGTGATTTATGGACTATATCGGTGAGATCATGATGGTTGAGGGTTGAGCTGTTTTAGCCTCTAGAAGCCCTGGTTTGGTTTTTTTTTTGTTTAACCCATGAGATGCCACATTCATGCTTGGAATATGCCGCGAGGGTGGTTGGAAGAAAAAAGAGTTTTGGTTCATCCCAATATATGGTTGGGTGGTACGTCGAAGTCTTTGACTTAGTTGGAATTTTCATATGTTAATATGAGATATTTCCTAATGTGATATATGAGAATTTGTGGTGATTATTATGGTGATTTTATGGTTGATTTTTAATGATTTATATTCATTTTATTTGTTGGTTATATTCATATGTATTTTTTGTAAGGATCTTCATATGTTTTGATAATTTCTTAAATGATTGATAAATGCATGGTCTAACAAGTGTTATTGTAGCTAGCTAGAGACAACTTGGATCCTTCTTGGTGATTCTTAGAGGAAATTCAAAATTTTATGATTAGATATGCATTCATGACCTATAGATTTCATTTTTACCATATGTTTTACGAAATGTCTGAGGTGTACTAGATTGTCTAGAGAAATTCCTTGCTTCAATTTAGAATGTTTGGCATTCTTTTCATGTTAATTATGATTCTAGAAAGTTACAGGAAGTTCTCGGCAGTGCACTAGAGAATAGCTTGGAAAAGTGGCTTAGATCTCGAAATCGTTGGCACTGAACTATATAATTTAGGTTGTAACCACATGGAAGAAGGATTATGAGAGCACTTATAGCCCCATAATTGCATGCATGTTGTGCTGTGGGTACAGTTAGGGGCTAATCTTGTGTAAGATAAGTTTCAGCTTGGGATATGGTCATCCAAGGTTGTGGAATAACTTTTGGGTGATTTAGTGTTGTTGAGGGATGTTTGTAATTTTTTGGTGTGTCAAACCCACTTCCATAACTAATAATTGGAGGTCGGGTCATGTCATAGTGACAATCATTTCATGTTTATCCTATCAAGCATAGAAAAATGTGTAAATGTGGGAGGAGGCAATGACAGGGTGCTCTCAGAGCGAGTTCCATTCTCTTTGGGTGATATTTTATACTATAGGGTGGTATTTGAGCTTCCAATTTCAAACACATGGACTGGATGTGCTATATGTGATTGTTATGCCGGCATGTTAGTCATATGGATGCATTGTAGTAGATATGGTTGTCATGAATGTATTCAGTGTTACAGTTTGTTTTATTATGCATGATGTGATATGTTTATAGACTAATGTCATTATATATATATACATATATACATACATAGATATATGTTATTATATTCTATATTTATTGTGCAGAAAAGATAGCCTCCCCTAAACTTCACATGGGAATGATTTTTATTATTTCTATATTGGGTTTATCTAACATGCCATGTTGGCACAAGGAATAAGGTTAGAGATGATGAGCATATTGTGGAATACAGTTCACATGACTCTCCTTACCGATCAAATGAGAAAAAAAGAGATGATTATTCTACCAATTTAGATGATACACTGAGAAGTCTAAAGGCATAAATAATAAGTGTATGGAAGATAATGACAAGATAATTGAGTCACAAGAAAGACTTTCCAAAGCTCAGGAAAGGAAAGTAGAGGTCAATACAGTGATCCTTCAGATATTAGAAGATTTATAGAGATAGGGACAACCAAGAATCATTCATGGACAAGAGGAAAGGTCTAATGGGGCATATGGCCGCAAGCCTAGATTGGGATACATGTTGGACATGGATGACATAGTCAGAGGATGCAGATAGTTGGATACACCTGACAGGAGAGGTATTTCTTATGGATTTTATTCTATTTCTAGTTTATATAGTCATCATGGTCATCATTACCACTAACATCCTTATAAGGGAAGTGAGAAGAAATATTTGCAAGATGATTTCAATAAATCCAAGCTTCCTACTTTTGATGGGGATGTGAAGAAATAAGAATATGTAGAAGCATGGATGCTTGGGATGAAGAAGTTATTTGGATTGCATGACTATTTGGAGAATAAGAAAGCCAATATTCATATTTCAGTCTCAAGGGAAGAGCAGATATCTTGGTGGAATATGTGAAGTGTGTCATAGGAATCAAGGTATAGGAGCGTAGGTGGCATGAATTCAAAATACCTTTTAGGAAGAATTACTTTTCTAAAAGGTATTATGAAGGAAAGGAAAATGATTTATATGAGTTGATGATGGGTTACATTACATATGAAGAGTACAAGAATAAGTTTCTAGAGCTATTGAGGAATGCTCCATATCTTAATGATGAGAATGCAAAGGTCTAATGGTTCATGAGTGGATTTCCTTTAGCGTTTAAAGATTAGATTGTGTATGATGAGCCTCGGTCATTAGAGGATGTCATTGGGAAGTTGAATACTTTTTATGAGTAGTCTAAGTGTAATTAAGAGCCTAAGCGGGCTTAGAAAGTGTTGAAGGTACTCGAAATCCTGTTTAGTCAACTTAGTGTCCTAAATTTCTTGCATAAATTATCAACCAGGATTTGTATACAGATGAAGTATGGGTGTACTATATGTACTTAGTTAACCTTTTTCTTACTTCGTTGTTTGTATTTTATGTTGTTTTTTTTGGGTATTTTGTTCCTTGATGTCTAAGAATGTTAATCTAAAATTATGGAAAGAATTAAATCAATCTAATAAACTTTTAAAAAGGAAGAAAGTGAAGTGTTCCTAAATTAATATAATTTTCATAAAAATAAACCAAAAACTGTTGACTAATTAAAAACCTAATTTGGAAAATAAATTATCTAGTTAATCTTATTGTTAGTCCTATTCCATGGATTTAAATCTTAGAGCTAAGAATGAAATTGCAATTCTTGAAAGTAAAGACAGAAAATGAAATCAACTACTGTACTTCTAGTTACTCCAACATTTAATTATGAAGTGACCTTCTTGAAATGATGTATTAAGAAACTTTCTGTACTTTAACGTCTAATGTCCTAGAATAGTAAGCAGAGGAAAAATTTCTAATGTATTCTTAGTTACTCCAACATTCAATTATGAAGTATGATATTCTTGAAATGGTGTTTAAGCAACCAATTATACTTGATGATCTAGAAAATAAAATAAGTCATGTAGAAGGTAACTCATTAATTGCATTCATTAAACATTCAATCATCCAATTTATGAAGTATGACCAAATCAATCTCCTTGGAATGATCTTTAGGAATATCAGTGATGCAACTAAGTGAGGATCTGAAAGAAAAATGTTAAAGCATAAAAAAATAATGTATATTTAACTTTCTACAACATTCCAATATGAAGTACTACCTTCTTAAAGCGTTGTGTAAGAAGTCAATTATGGCTTAGTTTCTAAATTCCTAGAAAGAAAATAACAATGTGGAGAGTAAATTCAATCACTATATGAAATAGATATTCAACCATTCAATTTAGAATCCTCATAATCTTGAAATGAATTTTGAAAACATCCATTAACACAATTAATTGACAATTCTATTCTAAGAAAATGAATGATAAAACTGTAAGGAAACTAGGCAACTGCGTGTTCTTAATTCCTCAATATTGATTCGATTCGAAAACATAGTTATCTATATTCTCGAAATATTTTAGAAGAGAAAGGCTTCACAGTTGTAATTTATTACTATGTTATTGATAAAAAACTAAAATGAAGCATAAACCTAATTGGTAAACAGATTTGTTGAAAAACAGAGTAATGAAATTAAGATAAAAAAAGAAATGAAAAACCTCCTTCAGATGCAGGGGCCCTCTGCAACTGATGTGGTTGAACTGCTAGCTTATTAAGGATGTAATCAAGCAATCATTGGCAACATGAAATTTTTATTATGATAAAGTGAAGTCTGAATATAGAGTATCAGCAAAAATCCTGAGTTTAACACATAATTCCTCAATTGCATTCTCGGTTCTATGCAACCAATATTTAAAGGAAAATTTTATAATTTTTTATGAGTTAAACTAGCTACATGTGGCTACTTCAAATTATAGTTTCAATAGGATTGTTAGACTTCTTGATTTGCTACGAATATCAAATCAAGAGTCCTATTGATTTCAGCTAACATACTTTGAGTCCATCCTTGACCATGATCTTCGGCTTGCTTTTCTGTTGACCTGGACCAAGTGAATAGTATAGAAGCCATGCAGGAATGATTCTAGAAACACCCATGTAGCCCAATTCTTCAATTGACACCTCGAACCTGCTAAACCATGAGAGAAGCTACGGAATCCACAGTTAGTTGTAGAACAGGCTGCATTTTGCAACTAATTTGTAAAAATCTATCCAAATAACAAGAGCATGAAAATATAATATGACAATAATTTTAATGCATCCTTAAGACAAAAAGTGGAATTTCTCACTGATTGGAGTCTCTAATATTTTGATAAAGTGAGGAAAAGAAGTCAGAAAAAGTTTCAAAGAGAGGGTAGTTTTGAGGTTCAACATATCCCCACTGCAAAATCATTGCATGTCCTCATGCAATTGAAAAATATTATTTCTTCTTCTCTACTGCATTTTCTCAAACACCTCTGCTAGCACATCTTATTTCCTTCTTTTGTTCTTCTCTAAAGTGACTGACATTTTGGGCCTTCTCATAAGAAGCTTGTACTTGAGATTAATGACTACTCTGTTCAATAACTTGTTCTTCCTCTTCAATTTCCTATTTTTCTGATACGAAAATCCTAGATGTAGAACAATATTATCACGAATTTCCTTGTCCAATTTGTTTTGTTCCTTCAAGGTCTCATTCTCCTGTTTGATATGTCTGTTCAATATCTCTAATTTATAAACATCTTTCTTAAGAGCATTAATTAGAGGTTCTTGTGGATTGACAAGAGGTTTTAGGTTCATTGAGGCACTTCTCCTCTCCAGTGATTCTACATAATCATATATATGTTGTTGGACTGGGTCTATACTAGGATATCTTCTACTAAGGCCTTCTTGAAGATGATAAATAGGAGAATTTTGAGGACTCTGTGCAAGAGAGATGTTAATAGGTTATGGAATTGGGGTTTCCTCATCTATATTTATAAGCTCTATCCCTTTCTATAATGTATTCTTCATGGTACCTTGGTGTCTAGAGCTCCTTCTCAGTTTTGGAAGACTTTCATTTCCCTCATCTATAACCTCACTCTCTTTTGTTTTCTTTCCTCTTGTCTTGATTTGTTTCCTGATTGTTGTTATTTCCTTAGAAATTATCTTTTCATCATTCTTCTGTAATGAAGTTTCAAGTATGTCTTTAACATTTATATCAGTCTTATTTCTTCTTCTTCTCCTGGCATTATCTTCCTTGGGTGGTGACTCTAGTGGTTCTTGAAAATGATTCCTAACAAGGAAATCCTCCCAAGTATCTCATATTCTTCTTAAATGAAACTCAATCAATATATTTACCAACCCATGATGATGCATGGTGGTATCTATGAACTGTATTCTCTTTTTCACATTTGAAGCCATCCTTCTTAAAATATTTAGCAGAAATAAAGGAAGATTGATTTCACCATTTTCTAGGAAATTCATGAGTAAACGGATATGGTAAACCTACATGCAACCAAAAATTCCTTCACAAGTTATAAATTTCTATAAAATTAGGAGCATATTCCTCCATTTACTCTTAAGAGATGAACTTGGGATTCCTTTTCTAAAAACAGATATATCCATACCTGGGTTTTTGAGTATCACTTTCCATGATTCACTGTGGAACTCCTTATTTTTTAACCATATTTCATCGTGCCTTGGAAGTTCTGTAGCCTCATCCATGAATCACTCAGTCACTGAAAACTTGATATCTCCAATTTATACTTTGGTTCCATCAAAATATTGAGCAAAGGATTTTTTAAACTCCTTATGAAAAACATTAAATTTCTCTATGAACCTAACCCATCCAACTTTCTGTAACAATTATTTAAGTTGTGGGTTTCTGTCCATGTACTTCACTCCAACTAGTTGTGATCTAATAATGAGCCCCATCCTTCTACTATGCAAAGTTATTCAACCTTCATAATTACCCTTCTATTTGATGGAAATGAATTGGCTGCAGATCTAATGGAAGATTATGGAGGGTTTCTAGGAATAAATAAATGGTAGGGTCTTGGAGAGACGTAAAAAAGCATGTCACGTCATAGATCATGATCATTAGTCATCAACGAGGGAAGTAATGATGGACCGTTATGCAACTTAATACGAAGGATGTGGCTGATATGTGGTATGATGGAGATTTCAATCAAATCAAATGATGAGTTTTCAAGGAAACATATGAATGTTCATATTATACATGTTTCATGTTTTTACCTTGCTATTAAAAATAAATTTTTTCAATTCACCTTTAGAACTTAACCTTTTCATTTAGTGCTTGCTTTGTTGTTGATCCTTAGGTACTCTTTCTAGCATGTTGGTCTTCAAAACATAATCCTTCAATTCCTTGCAATCATCATGTATCAAAACTACTGAAGTGGCTACAGAATCAAATTGGTTGTAGAATGGAATAAGCTATAGAATATAGTGAGCTATAGAATACAGTCAGCTACAGAATATAGTCAGCTACAGAATCTACTCTGTAAAAATAATTAAGTATGGAACATGAATGGAATGAATGTATGAATGGAATGGAAGTGCAATATGACTTATGGAATGGAATGAGTGTGAAAAATGGAATGTAAAATGATAGTGTAGTGTGATGGAATGAAACTAGAGAATGAAATGAATTTGCATATTATGAACTGAAATGAATGTAGTTTTGTGTCACTACTTATTACAAAAAAGAAGATGGAAAATATAGGATGTCAGAAATCTCTGATTTTCACCCTGTATTTTCTGTGTAAGTATGCCAATCATTGATTGGTTTTCATACTTATACAATTTTTTTTTTCTTTTTTTTATTAATTTTTTTTTTACTATTTTTTTTTTAATGAATGTAGGAAAAATAAAAGCTAAGTTACTGAAAAAGAAGGATTCTTCTCCACTAACTTCATATCAATGTTATTTTGAAATATATTGACAAAATCTTATTTTGAAATTGGTTTACGATATACTTTCAATCGATGACCATTCACAAGAAGAGGTACCCTTTCTTCATATATTGTCCTTATTTTCGCTGCTCCATTATCAAATACTTTTTCAATCTCATATGGCCCAAGCCAAAGGTTCTGAAAATTTCCTTCAAAATCCTTGAATTTTGAATCAAACAAAAGTGCCCAATCCCATGCTTGAAACTTCTTCTCCTTGATATAATTATCATGTCATTTAGCCCTTTGTTGCTGGACTATACTGGTTCTTTGAAATACATCTTGCTTGATTTCATCAAGCTCATTGACTTTCTCCAATCTATTTTTATGTGCTTTCGATAAATCAAGTCCCAATTGGACTACCATCTTGAAGGTTTGGATCTGAAACCCTATAGGAAATAGGACTTGCTTCCCATAAACAAGTTCATATGGAGTATGTCTTGTTGTGTTCCTCCATTTATTTTTGTTGGCCCGTAAGGCTTCAGGAATTATTTCTTCCCAATCTCTTCTATGTATATGTACATTCTTAGTGACAATTCCTTCAATCACCTTATTGGTAAATTCTACTTGACCATTTACTTGTGGATGGTAAGGACTGGAATTTCCATGTTTGATATTATATTCTTCCACAAGCTTGTTCACCACCTTGGATGTAAACTTAGATCCCTGATCTTTCACAATTTCTCTTGGAAAACCAAAACGAGTGAAGCTATCCTCAAAGAGAAAATTAACTACAAATTTCTCATTAGCAAAAAGTAATGCTTTAGCCTCTACCCATTTAGTGACATAGTCAGTGCATATCAAAATATAATTCTTTTGTTTGGATGGAAGATTGATAGGTCCAACAAAATCCAAGGACCATTTTTGCGAAAGGTTCAATCAATACCTGAGTTTGTAGTGGCTGAAGGAGCAAGTTTTCCTACCCTTTTGCAGTTGTCACACCTTTTGACATATTCTTTCGCATATTTGAAGATGCATGGCCAATAATATCCTAAATGAAGGATTTTATAGGCTATCCTCTTGTCAGCAAAGTGTCCTTCACAAGGTTCATCGTGACATGCCTTAAGAATTTTAGGCATTCCATCTTCTCGAACACATCTCCTAATAATGAGATCTGGACCTGTTTTATACAATTCATTAGTAATCCATGTGTATCTTGCACTTGTTTGAATGATTTTTCTTTTCTCTCTAGGAAACACATGTGAAGGTAATATCCATATGACTAAGTAATTATAAATATCTGCAAACCAAGCGGTCTGAGTAGTTACTGAAAAACGATATTCATTAGGAAATTTATCTTCAACTGTAGTATCATCTTTGGTATTTTGAATTCTAGACAAGAAATGAGCAACTGTGTTTTGTTTTCCAGGTCTGTCTAGAACAGTGATGTTAAAGTCTTGCAGGAGTAATAACCATATTGTAACTATGCCATTATTAATAGATTTATTCATTAGGTACTTAATTGCAGAGTCATATGTATGGATAAAGGTTTCATAACCTGTTATGTAATGTCTACATTTGTTGACAGCATGAACAACAACTAAGAATTACTTCTCAGTTACTCTGTAATTTAACTATGTGGGAGTCAAATTCTTGCTTGTGTAATAGATGGCATAGGGGATCAAATATTTTTGTCCTAACATAGTTCCCAAAGTTTTATCTGAAGCATCTGTTGAAATGCGAAAAGGTAGTTTCCAATTTGGACCTCTTAAGATGGGTGCTTCAGAAATTTTTCCTTTTAAGGTCTCAAATGCCAACTGGCAATTAGAATTCCAATTGAATTCACAATCTTTGGTGAGTAACGTGAAGAGTGGGGATGCTAGTTTAGTGAAATTTTCTATAAATTTTCTATAATATGCTATGAATCCTAGAAAACTTCTAACATCTCTTTGACAACTTGAAATTTATAATTTTGAAATGAATTCAAATTTAGATTTATGAAATTTAATTCCATCTCCTAAAATGTGATGTCCTAAAGCAATCCCTTCTGTAAACATCATAAAATATTTTTCAGGCTTAGTGAAAGGTTTTCTTCCTTACTTCTTTTAAGAACCTTTTCCAAGTTTTCTAAAGCTTCTTCAAATGTATTCCCATAAATTGTAAAGTCATCCATAAACCTCTACACAATGATGTATTAGATCAGAGAAAATTCGTAGTAATGTGTTTTGGAATGTTGCAAGTGCATTGCACAATCCAAAAGGAAGTACCCGGTAGGCATAAGTCCCCCATGGAAAGGTGAATGTGGTTTTATCTTGATATTTAGGTGCTACCTAAATTTTATTGCAACCACTGAAAGCATCCAAGAATCAGAAATACTTCTTACCTGCTAATGTATCTAACACTTGATCTATAAAGGGAAAAAGAAAATGATATTTTAGGGTGGCTTTATTCAATTCTCTATAATCAGTGCATACCCTCCATTTACCATTTTTTTTAGGCACAATCACTAAGGGGGAAACCCACTGGCTGTCTGAAATTGGGTAAATGAAGTTTATATTCAACATTTTTTGCAACTCCTCTTGCACAATTTCCCTAAGATTCGGATTCATCCTTCTTTGAGGTTGTCTAATAGGTTTACAATTTTCCTCAATGTAGATGTGATGTATGCAAGTCTTAGGACTAATTCCTTTCATGTCAGTGTATTCCCATGCATATGCAGAAGAATGTTGTTGTAATGTTTTGATTAGATTTTCCTGTTGTAATTTTTCCAAGTTATTGTTTACGTTCAAGGTTTTCCCTGGAAAGGTTTCAACTGTAGAGCTACCAAATTCTTCCATAGAGTAAAGATACATCTGCCTAGATGTCAAATATTCAATAGTGGTTTTTTCTTGAAATTGATCATGTTCATATTCTGGAGATGATTCATAATTTTCTATTGTATTTAAGATTCGAATATCTTCACTAATGGTTGAAATAGTAAAGAGAGGTTGTATATAATCTTCATCATCAATCCATTATTTTTCATCTATCTCTATGATTGTTCTTGCTGCAGGATATAGAGTGAATTTATTAGTTGAATTACCATCAGAAATATACATGTCACAAGATCTACAGCTAATGAAAGCATCAGTTGTAGCCAAACAAGGTCTTCCTAATATAAGTGAATGTCCTCCTAGATTATTATTAGGGATTAAGATCATAAAATCAACAGGGTACTCCCAAGAGTCTAATGACACTGAGATATCTCCTAACACACCATATGGTTTCATTACAAAACTATCTGCTAATTGCAATAATGTAGGTGTATAAAGAATATAAGGAAGCTTAATTTGTTCCATGGTTTGTTTGCTCATGATATTTATTGTGGCTCCTAAATTAATCAATGTATTTGGAATTTCAACTCCATTGATATGTGTTTCTACAGCTGGAGTTCCTAGGTCTAAATATTTTTGAATGACAATTTTTACCATCATTATGTCTTATTTTTCCTACAAGCTGAGTTATTTTTATTTGTTTTATTTTTATTATCAGTTTCTTCATAATCAATGCCTTTATTGTTTTAGCTAAAATTGGAGTTTCCATGATGGCTTATAACAAAGGGGTTTTGATGCACACATTTTTCAATTCATTTAGAAAATCATAATTAGGCAACATAATATTCTTTTCTACCCCTCTATCAACTTATAATCTTTCAGGAAAAGGAGGTGTATAAGTATATACTGGTGGTTGCTCTATGATAGGAGTTGAATTTATTGGTTCTTTTTGTTTTTGATTTTCAACATTTTGGTTTTGAAGACATATTCCCTCAAAACTTTTCTTGGGCTGTAAATAATATTCCTTAGAATTGTCTTGTTCTTGAATGATTACAAAAGGCCTTTTCTTTTCTAATATCCTACCAGATCTAAGTTGGACATCATTAAGATCTAGAGGAGTAACCATATAGGTTGGAAATTATTGTCCTTCTATCATATAGGTATTCTGAGGATTTTTATTGTTGGGGTTTGGTAATGGTTGGGCAGGTAATTGATTTGGTTTATGAGGGAATGGTAGTGAGAGTTGTGGATTTTGGTTTTGGTTTTTGAGTTGGGATCGTTGAATTTGCTGAGGAATTTAATGGGGAGGATAATTTCGATATGATGGAGGATATTGATGGTACTGAGAGAATCTTCCATAGGGATTTTTCATTCATTGAGCCCAAGGTTGAGATTGAGATTGAGATTCAGGGCAAGGTTGTTGCCAAGAATTCTAGTTTTGTGGGGGCAGAGTATACATTTGGTTGTTAAACCCTTGAGTCTGTGGCCCCTTCCATGGTATTCTAGAGAAAAAACAAAGAGATTCTGTTGGTTTTGAAGTTTTTTCTTCTTGAAAAACAGCCTTTAGACCAAGAATTGAAGGACAATTCTTAGTCTCATGACTTTCTGAAAAAATCATATAGGTCTCTATAAATTTTGCATCAAGAGGACATTCTCTTAAAGGATGCTTCTTTCTACATTTGGGACAGAAAATAGCTAAAGCATCAGTCTCGACTTTCTGATTGTTTTGTAACTTAAGGGTGTCTATATGTTCACAAATACTCCCTAAAATTTCTATTTTAAATTCATCAAGAATATTTCCAGTTTCTGCCCTACTCATTGTTCCAGTTGCAGATTCATTTACCCTAGCAAGAGCAGGATCTCTTGGAACTTTACCAGTTTTTGATTTTCCTCTTGAGAGATGAATACATAATTCCCCAATATTAGGTAATGGAAGTTTAGAGATGTCTCCCTTCCCCATCATGTTAAGGATTTCTATCCATTCATCTCTAATTTTTGTCAACAAAAGAGCTTTTAAAGTGTCTTGATCTCAATTTTTCATTTTTTCTCTTTATATGTTATAGTTGAAGCTTTCAAGTAAATCCTCTAAAATTTCATCCTCTCTTTGCATCATTTTAAACACTTCTTCCTTGTGATTAATAGGTATGCAATAATCCAAATACCTTTCTAAAAATTCTCTCTTCATATCATTCCATGTCATAATAGACCTACTGATTAGACTCATCTACCATTTTAGAGCTTCTCCTTTCAATGTTGAAGGAAACAGTTTGCGTTTTTTAGAGTCTTATAAATAATCATAAGTTCTGCACAAGACTTAAAATTCAAACAAAAAGGTTTCAGGGTCTTCACTTTTCAATCCATGAAAGTTTGGAGGAATAGAAGGTGAGATATTTTTCATGGTAGAATTTGTATCCTCATCAACTACAAGGAATCCAAAAGAACTCTCAATTACCCTATTTCTTCTACCTCCTTCCAATTTTCCTCTACCTCTTCCTCTATATCTTCATCTACCTATAGCTCTATCTTCTCCTCCAAATATTACATTTTCTCCATTTAGGATTTTTCCTTCTCCTTATTCTCCTCTTCTTCCTGCCATTATAGATTCTTCAGAGCTGATATGAGAGTCAACTTATAAGGTTAACTGCTCTTCCTCCGGTTCTTCTATCAATGGTGTGTTGAAGAAAGGTTCTTCTTCTTCCTCTCCACTAGGAATTTATAGCTCTTTAGCTAGAATATGTTCCCCTGTAGAAGTGGAAAAGGTTACTCCTTTTGTTGGAGGCCTAGGATCTTCTTCCTCTAAGACTGCCTCAGTGGATGAAGTATGAGATCCTCCTAATTGGATTTCTCACCTTAGAACTTCAAGAAGTCTATGGCTAGTGAAATATGGAATATGGGTTTGAGATGGAGGTGTATCAATTATTAGTCTTGGTGGAGTGAGTGGTGTTGTAGGGATTAAAATCCTACGACTAGCTATGAATCTTCCCCTAGAGTCTCTTTCTCTACGCATATCATTGTTTTTTTTTTAATGTAAGAAATGAGGTTACCTAATTAAACTTCCCCAATGATAGTGCCAAAATGTTTAGTCAATTTAGTGTCCTAAATTTCTTGCATAAATTATCAACAAAAGTTTGTATACTGATGAAGTGTGGGTGTAATATATGTACTTAGCTAACCTTTTTCTTACTTCATTGTTTGTATTTTATGTTATTTTTTTTGGGTTTTCATTTCCTTGATGTCTAAGAATGTTAATCTAAAACTATGGAAATAATTAAATGAATCTAATAAGCTTTTAAGAAGGGAGAAAAGGAATTGTTCCTAAATTAATTTAATTTTTATAAAAATAAACCAAAAACTATTGACTAGTTAAAAACCTAATTTGGAAAACAAAGTATCTAGTTTATCTTATTGTTAGTTCTATATGAGGGATTTAAATCTTAGAGCTAAGAATGAAATTGAAATGCTTGAAAGTAAATATAGAAAATGAAATCAACTAATGTACTTCTAGTTACTCCAGCATTCAATTATGAAGTATGACCTTCTTGAAATTATGAATTAAGAAACATTATGTACTTTAACTTCTAATGTCTTAGAAAAACAAGCAGAGGAAAAACATCTAATGTATTCTTAGTTACTCCAACATTAAATTATGAAGTATGATATTATTCAAATGTTTTTTAAGAAACCAATTATACTTGATGATCTAGAAAATCAAATAATTCATGCAAAAGGTAACTCATTAATTTCATTCATTAAACATTCAATCATCCAATTTATGAAGTATGACCAAATCAATCTCCTTGGAATGATATTTAGGAATATCAATGATGCAATTAAGTGAGGATATGAAAGAAAAATGTGAAATCATAAACAAATAATGTATAGATTTCAGATTTTTATGGTGTGAGTTTTGAGTTGTTGAGTTCGGAATCTTTGCAGTGAGCATTTGCGTCTACGTTTCGAGTCTAGAACAAGACCCATCATCAGGACAGATCCTGTTGAAAAGAGAGGAGGATAGATATCACATATATACAAAAGAGTGCAAGATGAAGGTCGACCAACCATAAAATAATCAGTATTTTCTAATAAATTAAATTAATTTAAGGTTTCAGTTTTAGTTATATGCAAAGTTTATCAATTTTAAATAATGATTAGCCTTAATTCTTGTAATATATTAAAGATTAATTAAACCTAAATTAAGGATAATGTATTCATATGTTATATGTATTATTAATGTATTGTTAATATTAAACTAATCTAAATTAATTTAAGATATCTTAAAAGGCGGGGTTAGTTAATTTTATTATGCTTATATTAAAGATTATTTCTATTTTTATAAGGATATTTAGAATTAATTATTAGTGGGAATATAAGGGCCCACTAGTTATAATTTTTATTAATTAAAGTTTTTTATACGGTTTAATGTTCAAAGGATACCTCATTAAATTAATGTCAATTTTTAATTTAATAAAACTAGTATTAGTTAAATGTAAGTATTACTAATGATATTTAATTAAAAATTGATATAAATGTATTAAATTCATTATTACTTATTAAGAAGGATGTAAAGGTTTAAGGGGGTATTGTAAGGTGAATGATTATAGATTAGAATTTAGGGGGGCCTTATACTAAATAACTAGGATAGGGTTAATTCATGACAATTATCTTTAAAGTTTAGTAATTTAAAATTAATATTAAGTATTTAGATTCCTAATTGTATAAGATATAAGTAAAGGTTTTAAGGGATTAATTTAAGTGAAGGAAGGGTTATTATATGTTAAGGGAAGGGAAAGATGAAAGCAAATAAGGGGGCGTTTATTAGTCAGCAAGGTGTTTTATACAAGGTAAGGGAAGAGTCCATATGAGGTCATTCTAAGTTATAAAGGAAGGAAAGGTGAGGGATGTGACGAGAAGAGGAACGAAGAGTAAGACTAGGGTGAAAACATGGAAAATGACAAGTTTAAGAGTGGGAAAACAAGGGAGCCCAATTTTTTCTGACTTCTAAACCTCCATCCCTATTAACGTTTTCTGGATGCTTGATGATTTCAAGTGCCTCTCGTATTTTCCTTTTATAATAGTGATTTTAATTGGCTATTACTTTAGCATCTTCTAGGAAAATGTGGTGGAGTGTTTTATTTGAGTCATCCGCCAGCGCTAATTTTTAGTTCTCCCAATCCTGATGTCAGCTCCATGCTCTTTGAGCCTAATCTTGAAATATCTTCCTGTTTCTCCGATATAACATTTCCCGCATGAGCAATTTATATAGTAAACACCTTTTTGCTGGAGTGGATCGGGGTTGTCTTTGACTGATTTCATCGTATGCCTGATTTTCCTAAGCGGCTTAAAGGAGATTTCGATGTTATTTTTAGCGAGAATCTTGGCTAGCTTGTCAGTGAACCCTTGGATGTAAGGGATGTATGCTTTAGATTTTAGGGTTTCATCACAAGGATTTCTTTTGTTTCCAGATCTGGATCTTTGTATGGATTTGATTATGTCCCTGTTTCTGTATCACATATTAGTGAATGCCTTTTTTAATTATGCAATCTCCTCTTCTAAGTGATTGTCATCGGAAATTGTGAGGGCTTGCATGAAAAAAGTCACAAGTACCCCCATCTTCTGTGCCAGATGATGGTGTGAGTTAGCATGGAGATAATTATCTGTGTGTGCCTTTTTTCTAAATACCTTATGTCCAATGGAACCATCTTTATTCATGATGAGAAGTATTTCCAAGAATGGAATATAGTTTTTTTCTTCATCCTCCATGGTAAACTGCATATCCTTGGATAAGTTTTTAAGGTGGTTTTGGAACTTTTTAAGCTCTTCATCTACATGAGGCCAATATACACTAGTTTCATCCACGAATCTAATCCAGAATTTAGGTTTAAGAGGGTACGAGTCCAGGGCCCTTTTCTCAAATTTTTCCATGAAGATATTAGCCACTATGGGGGATAGCGGAGACCCCATGGCTACTCCTGATGTTTGCTCAAAAATATCTCCTTGGAATGTGAAGAAAGTCGAGCGCAAACATATTTCTGCTAACTTAGCAGTCTCGGGATCCACAACTTCCTTGACAATGTCCACAGTTTCATATAAGGGTATCTTTGTAAAGAACTGGACCACGTCAAAAATTACTATTTTGTCACCTGGTTCCATATTAGCATTTCTAATGAAATCCACATAATTTTTGGAGTCTTTAATGTATGAGCTAGTTTTTCCTACTAGAGGTGCTAAGGTATTAGCTACGTATTTCGCTAAATCATACGTTGGAGCCCCAATAGTGTTAAACATGGGTCTTAGGGGGACTCCAACTTTGTGAATTTTTGGTGCTCCATAGATCCGGGGGGTTATTTCACTATCTGGTGAGAAACAATTTTTTATTTTTATCATCCAGGTTAGACTCTTTGATGGCTTTCTTGACAGTTCTTATAACCTTAGAGATAGGGGTTTCTATAAGTTTCTTATAAATACCACTATTCTGGAGGTGTTCTCTCATCTTTCTAATATATTCTTCCTTGTCCATGACCACCGTCACCCCTCCTTTATCAACCTTAAGTATTACAATGTTGTCATTTTGCCTAAGGTTTTTAATAGCCTTCAGATGCTCTTTATTTAAATTTCTTTTGGGGGGTCTTTCTTTTTTGAGTATAATGGCACATTCCTGCCTTATTAGATCTTTACCATTGTCTTCAAAGTTCTTGATACCATCTTCAATGCTGCATACTATCTCCTCATTAGGAATTAGAAACGGGGCTAAGGAAAAATTCAACCCTTTTTCTAGGACCTCCGTTTCTTCAATTTTAAGTTCATGAGAGGAGATGTTAACAACTGTTTTATTATTTCTACCATTTTTGTTAAACCCATTGGTTATATTATTATTATATAAAATGTATTTAATATTGCGTTTGTGATTATTCGATGGTTGGGAAAAATATGGTTGTGCGAAAGTGAGCGATCCCATTGAGGCTCGGGTTTCCACGGAAGCTGAAATACTACCTCCTTTCATCACCTGCGGGTCAGTAGTTGTGGTTATGTTATCAGGTTTCGTTGCTGAGGTAGTGTTACTATCTTCATATTGGGTTACCACCCACGGAATTTTATTAATAGCCTACAGTGTTTCAACCTTATTACTGTGGTCCATCAGAGCGGACAGATGTGGTTGCATGCGCTCCACCCAAACACTTTTCACCACGAATGTACTGTCCACTATCTTCTGGAAGTAAAATGGGTGTGGGATTCCGGATACCATGTCTACAGCTCCTTTCGTCAGTGTTACCTTTGGACCTACGATGTAAGGGGTAACGAGATTGCATTTCATATTGTTGCGGGGGGTGGTATCGAAGCGGAATGGGGAAGATGTAGAGCCAGTGTTGGAAGGTATGCTGTGGGTCGTGGCTATGCCATGGATGGGAGAAGACTTATTGTTGCAGGGGAAGGCTTCATAGTGTCTTGGGGAGGATTATGCATGAGTGCGGGTTGTGGTAATGTTGTGCATAGGAGCGGTTGGTAACATTATGTAATGGAGTGGTGTGGTTTTCCTGCGTGGGGTGGTATCGTAGTGGAATGGGCCGGATGTATAGTAAGTGTTAGATGGTGTGTTGTGGTCTATGGCTATGCCATGGATTGGAACAGACTGCGTGTTGTGGGGGGAGGCTAGATAGTGTTTTGGGGAGGATGATGCGAGAGTGGTATAAGGCGTGTTGCAGGCTGTGGTAATGGTGTATTTTTCTTCTAAGATTTCAGCATTCGTCCAACTCATCGCGCCTTGTTTCATTTCTTGCATTTTTTTTAGCTTATTTTCTTGTTTAATCCTAGTTGCATTGCCTTCTCTACTTTCCTTTAGCACCACAGATGCTTCAATGACATTCCATAGGTCACCCCGGATGCTCTCAGCAAGTTTCAGGTGATTCTTGAATGCTGATGTTGCAAGTTTATCTAAATTGTATCTGGTTTTCCTAATTTCATGATGAATGAGGAATTTACTTAGTCGCTCGAATGCTCTGAGCGTGTGTTGGTTACAAATTCTGTGTTTTACCGATGCGAAGGTTGGTGTAAGATCTAGATCATGGCATTGCTTCAAGAAAAATGTATCTGCCACCCTTTTCCAAATTTTAACCCTTGTATGATTTAGATATTAAAAAATTCAATTTAGGATCATCATAATCTTGAAATGGATTTTTAAAAATTCCATTAACATAGTTAATTAACAATTATATTCTAATAAAATGAATGATAAAGCAGTAAGGAAACTAGGCAACTGTGTGTTCTTAATTATTCAATCTTGATTCGATTGGAAAACAAAGTTATCTATCTTCTAGAAATATTTTAGAAGAGAAAGGCTGCACAATTGTAATTTATCACTGTGCTATTGATCAAAAAACTCAAATGAAGCATAAACCTAATTGGAAAACAGATTTGTTGAAGAACAGAGTAATGAAATTAAGCTAAAAACATAAATGAAAAAACTCCTTCAGATGCAAGGGCCCTCTGCAACTGATGTGGTTGAACTGCTAACTGATTAAGGATGTAATCAAGAAATCATTGGAAAAATGAACTTTTTATTATGATAAAGTGAAGTCTGAATATAGAGTATCAACAAAAATCTTGATTTTCACACTTAATTCCTGAACTGCATTCTCATTTCTATGCATCTAATATTTAAAGGAAAATTACATAGTTTTTTAGGATATAAACTAGCTATGGGTGGCTACTTTGAATTATAATTTTAATAGGACTTTTGGAATTCTTGATTTGCTACGAAGAGAAAATCAAGAGTCCTACTCAGTTCAGCTAACTTACATTGACTCCATCTTTGACCATCGTCCTAGGCTTGCTTTTCTATCTACCTGGACCAAGTGAATAAGATAGAATCCATGTAGGAATGATTCTAGAAACACCCATGTGGCCTAATTCTTTAGTTGACACCTAGAACCTTCTAAAACATGATAGTAGCTATTGAATCCATAGTTAGTTGCATAATAGGCTGCATTCGGTAGCTAATTTGCAAAAATCTATCCAAATAGCAAGAGCATGAAAATATAATATGGAAATCATTTTAATGCATCTTTAAGACAAAACCTACCATTTATCATTGATTGAGGTCTGTAATCTTATGAGAAAGTGAGGGAAAGAAGTGAGAAGAACTGTCAAACAGAGGGTAATTATGAGGTTTAACAAATCCGTCAAAAAAGGGGGTATCCTCGATGTGAAGTCCCAATTAGACCTCACATTATTTGGAGTAGGAGACCCATTCATATTATCTACCCTGCCATGTATTCTTGTAGATATGCCTTCACTAAAAATTTCATCAAAAGAGAGTAATACACATGTATCTTTGAAGCAACAAGTTGGTATGCCTTGTGAAATGTTCAGCTACAGAAAGTATCAATGTCCTTCTACTGAAAAAGGAATAAGAAATGGTCCCTTTAAAGACAATTTATAGTAATAATATAGAAAAGGAACATGAGCATATACATATTAACGAATCGTTGATATACCAGCGAAATAGTTCACAAGGAAGCAACAATTGTTAAGTAAAATAAAACACATTTTCAACAAGATAAGTACCAATGGCACCAAAATGGTTCAATTTCCTTAGTACAAATGTAAAAAAAGATACATCACAAAAATTTAAAGAATAGTCTTACAATATTCACAACATATGTATGAAAGTGTTCTAGCTCAACGAGCTTCTGAATTAAGTAAAAGTTCCAAGATACATCAAGACAATGAGCATCAGTAGCCCCAATAATGAAGCATTCGAGTAGTCACTTTCTCCTCCAAAACAACTAGCTTCCTCTCCAATTATTGATAGGAGGAGTCAAGGTGAAGAGTCTATTTCATGAACAATGAGAATGTATATATAACAAATGGTGTGATCATTCACCTCCCTTGTGACTCTTGGACTACCCTCATGACTGTTTGACTTATCTATGACCTTTCGACTCCCACATGACTTTTCACATTACATGTATGACTCTTGGACTTACAATATCCATTAAATTTTCGAATAAATAATTTACATAATCCACAAATGATGTGGAATATAATGACCAATCAGATTGCATGACATGACACTAATGACATGGACTGCATAATAACATGGAAATGTCAAGTCGTGATTTTATGCTACTATATTTGAGTCTTCTTAAGAGATATTTCATATTATTCTTCTTCCTCCTCCTTATGAATTGAATATAAGGAGTCTTAAATTTGATCTTGATCATTTTCCTTATGTTGTAATCTAGTGTTCCTTCGTCTTCTCGCTTGATGATCAGTTGGTCTTCTTCATCTCCATAAATTCCTTCTAGGATGGTCACCTTCTCTTTTTCCTCCATCATCATCCTTTCATGATAAGATAAAGTACCTGCAATTGAAAACCATTCATGAAAAGATGACATTTGTACCAAAACCCCATAATATTACATGCTCCATGAAATCACTAGTTAGGGATGCAACTGCTGACTGGTTGAGTGATTGACTCAAGCATTGCACAGTTACAAAGGGAAAGGTTTTGGACTGAGGCTTGAGATTGTGGAATGCAAAGTTCATGATGGCTAGGATCAAAGGATTTCATATTTAAGGGGTCCAAGAGCTAAATACTGGCGCTTGACACTTCAGGTTTCCCAATGTGTAGTTTTGAGAGACGAGGCTAGGTGAGTATGCAATTAGGGGGCTTACAAGCTCAAGGTTGAGGCTTGAGGCTTGAATTTTCCTAATGTGCAGTTATGGTAGGAGAACATGCTGAGAGATTGCATAGTTGAGGGGCTTAAGAGCTCAAGCCCGAGGCATGAGGTTTGAAGTTTCCCAATGCATAGTCTTGTAGGGATAAAATTCTCATATATTGTGCAATCCCACATTTCAAGGAGTTGGGATGGAGGTTGGATGCTTGACACTGCGCAATGTGAAGTTAAGACTGGTTGGGAGACAATAACTACATAGTTGTGGAGCTCAAGGGTTAAGGTTGGGCACTGTTATTTCACACTGTGCAGTTCAAAGAGGTAAGGCTAGGGATTGAGCGATGATGCTATGCAATGTGCAGTTTAGGAGGGTTGAGTGAGGTCGAGTTTCTTGGGAGTTGATTTTCTCGGATGAGGTTGAGTGTGGAATAAATGAGACCAAACTGAACAAGGAAACAAATTGAGCGTGATCACACAATTATAAAATTTTAATACACAACATTTATCACTTGAAATACATTAACAACATACTTCTCCTCAATGTGACGAAATTGCGACAACTTACCCCAAGTGCGACACTAAAGGTACAGTTTATGACGATAGTGATGACACATGCAACAATTCATAAAACTTTTCGAATGAGTCTAAAACACATCTACATGACTAACGGGACTCATCAACACCAAAATTACCCTTTGAAACAATCCAAAACTCCACTTTACATGATAAGCAACACTTGTCATGCCAAAATATGACATTTTCTATATGAAGAGAAAAGTGTGAACGACACTTGTAATATGTGAATGATGATGAAAGTGACACATAACAGAGAAAATATAACATGAAAATGACACTAATTAGAGTGAAAAAAGAAAAAGAAACAATAAAAAAAATGAAAATGCCACTAATTAGAGTGAAAGAAAGAAAAATAAAGAATCAAAAAAATGAAAATGACACTCGTGAAAGCAAAGGTGCACAAAAGTGTTAGTTTGAAAAAATCATTGAAATATAATTCCAAACACAGCCATAAGTGATAGAATGCCAATGAAAATTCGCACCAACTGTCGATATGAATTGAACAATACATAGGCACTATCTTGGTGGAATTTTATAGGCCTGTTCAAGCTTATGTGAAGGAATGCGCTCATGATTTTTTTACAGTCCTAGCATGTGTGAGAAGGTGACTCAGACACTCAAAATCCAATAAGGGAGCTCAAATAATTAATATAATATCAACTAAAAAAGAAGTGACTATGGAATGACCAATCACAAGATCCATAGTAGGCTCCAAAGTTCAAGTATAGGTAAAAATTTGGAGGGTGTTGTCAAAATGAAAACAAAAAGGTAATGAGAATAATAAAGGAAATTGGGTTAAGAAGTGAGGAAGAAATAAAGATGCAGGTGATAAGGAGAATGTGGAACTTTATAATAAGCTCAATTTAGTTGACATTGGAAATGGATTTCAGTCTGAGGAGAAGAAAAAAGGCAATGGCAGGAATCCATTGTAGTGTTGGAATTGTGGCAGAGAGCATAGCATGAGAGATTTTCCACAACACCAGGGTGGAAAACCTCATATTTTCAATTTTTGGGAGGTGAAAAAAATTGGGGATGTTGGCTATATCATTACTTATTTTTATGTGGAACTAGATAACAACAAGGTGAATTATCAGGCATCCATTATTGAGATGGAAGGTAAACTATGTGATCGAGTTGTTTCCCTTTTTATTGATCATGGATCTAATTATAGTTATGTTAGTCCTAACTTGGTGAATAAGTGTGGATTTAATAAAGAAGTGCATGCAGAGTCTTGGTTATTGAATTTTACTACAAGGATCAAGAAAATATTTCATCATTGGGTGAGAGATTGTGCATTTGAGCAGAACACATCAGCACATCTAAATGTGCTTCCTTTGGGAAAATACGATATCCTTTTGGGCATGGATTAGTTGTTTACTCACATGACCAAGGTATATTTTTATGATAAGGATATTGAGTGTCTAGATGATGATGGATAAAAGGGAATCTTGTAGATAAAGAGGAAGCCTGCATTGGTGAAAATGGTTACAACTATGCAAGTAAAGTGTAGTTGGAGGAAATTGTGCATATTATTTGCAATCAATATTTCCAATGACAAAGGAAACGATGTTGGGGATGATGAATTTCTGAAAAGGTATCCAATTTTATAGTATTTTTAGGATGTGTTTCTAGAAAATGTTTGATAGTTAACGCCTCATAGGGAAGTGGATTTCTCTATTGAGTTGGTACCATGAGAAACACCAACATCTAAGGCACCGTATAGGATGAGTACTCTAGACTTGTTGGAATTAATTTTTTACCATAAGGAAATTCCTGATAAGGGATACATAATACCAAGTGTGTCACTTTGGGGTGCACCAATATTGTTTGTAGAGAAGAGGGACAATAATCTCATATTGTGCATTGATTACACACAGTTGAACAAGGTAACTATCAAGAACATGTATCCTTTGCCACATATTGATGCCTTGTTTGATTAATTGAAGGGAAAATCAATGTTCTCAAAGGTTGATTTGAGATCAGTATTTCATCAGGTGTGAATTAAAAAAAGAACACATTTACAGGACCACATTGTCTACCACGTATGGGAATTATGATTTTGTAGTGGTTCCTTTTGGTATTAAAAATGCTCCAGATATTTTTAGGTGTTTGAAGAACAAAGTGTTGCATCCTTATCTGGACAAGTTTGTGATAGTTTTCATTTAGTATATATTAATATATTCTAAGAATGAGGAAGAGAGTGTAGAGAACCTCGCAGTGGTGTTGATATGTTGAGAGAGAATCAGTTGTATGCCAAGCTCAGTAAGTGCAGTTTCTTTGAGTATCATATTCAGTACTTGGGACATGTTGATTCCAAGGAAGGTATAGCAGTGGAACTAGAAAATATTAAAGCTATCATGGAGTGGCTATCTCCTAGGAATGTGGATGAGGTCAGATAATTCATGGGACTAGTAGGTTAGAAAAGGAATTCCATCAAGAACTTCACATAGATTTCCTATCCAATTACATCTTCCCAGAGAAAATGAAATAAGTTTGAATGGACTGAGGAGTGTGCCTATATTTTTGATAAGGTGAAGCATTTTCTTACAAATTATATAGTGTTGAAGATTGGAGATCTTGATAAATAGTTTGTGGTATGTATAGATTCTTGTAAGAGAGAACTCAGTGGAGTAATTATGTAGGATGGGAAGGTGGTATGTTATGATTCAAGGATGTTGAGTGATCACGAGAAGAACTATGTGACTCATTATCTTGAATTAGTATATGTAATTCATGCATTGTACATGTGGATACTTTGTGTTCTTGGAAGGAGGTTTATTTTGATGAGTGATTACAGTTGGCTAAGGTACTTGTTTGACCAAACCAATCTAAATTCTAGGAAATGTAGATGGTTGGATACTCTCTCTAAGTTTGATTTCGAGATCAAGGACATCAAGAGAAAGGATAATAGGGTTGCATATGCTCTTAGTAGAAGAGTGCAAGAAAATAATTTTGTAGATGTGAGATCTCATGGGACAAATTTATAGGAGCAGACCTTGCAGGAAGGATAACATCATGACAATTATTAGTAGTTGACACATAGTTACAATAGTAGGGTGAATATGATAGAGATGAGGAGTATTTCCTCACAATAGATGGCTTGGTCATATTTAGGAATAAGATCTATGTTCTAGTTAGTAGTGAGCTTAATAAGCTTATCTTGAGGGAGTTTCATGTTAATCTATATTCAGGTCACCTTGGATATCAGAAGACTTTGACAACACTTAAGAGGTTATACCATTGGAAAATTTTGAAGAGAGAGGTGGTTGAGTTTGTTGCAAGATGTTTGGAGTGTCAAAAATTGAAATTTGAGTGTAATCACCAAACTATTTTATTGCATCCTATTCTGACTCCAGAATGGAAGTGGGAGGTCATTTCCGTAGACTTAATTATAGATTTTCGAAGGAAATATAAGAAACATGATTCAATCATGGTTGTGGTTGATAGGTTGAGCAAGGTAGCTCACTTAATTTCAATTAAGTCTACTAATTCAGCTGTGAGGTAGCTCAAATCTCCATCATGGAGATAGTGAGGTTTCATGGTGTTCCTAGGAAGATTATATCAAACAGAGATGAAAATTTCACTTCCATGTTTTGGAAGGAGTTATTTGCAGATGTTGGGAAAAAGTTTTATTTTAGTACAACTTATCATCTGCAGATAGATGGATAGATAGAGAGGGTTAACATGGTTCCTGAGGAGATGTTGTGGATGTATGTCGTGTATCAGCAGAGGAAGTGGGAGGAGAATACTCCACTAGTAGATTTTCAATATAAGAATGGGTATCATGAATCCTTTACGATAATTCCAATTGAGGCTCTCTATGGGTGGAGTAATAATACTCCTATCAGCTAGACTGATCTAGTGAAAAAGGTGTTGGTTGGACCAGACATGTTGGTTGAGATGGAATAAGAATTATAGGTTATTAATAGGAATTTAAGGGAAGGACATGATAGGAAGAAGATTTATGCATATCAACATAGAGCATTAAAGGAGATTCAGATTGGGGAGAATGTCTACTTCTGCATCGAGCCCAAGAATGGCTCCTTGAGGATTGGGTCATGTTCCAAGCTGACACCTTGGTATTGTGGGCCTTTTGAGATCCTTGAGAGGATTGGACCAATGCCCTACATACTTATATTGTTGCCAACAGTGAAATTCCATGATGTGTAGTGGAAATAACTCATGTTCTGGAACAAAGCAATCGAGTAATTTAAAGTGAACTGGAAGCACTTTGGGCCCGATGAAACTAGATGGGAGATGGTTGATCAAATGTAGGCATTACATCCTTCTTTATTTTCTCGTTGAGAATATGTTTTTGGTATATGTTTTTTGGTTTATGTTTGTATATGCATATATGAATTTTAAATATTGTAATGAGTTGTGTTATAAAGATGTAATAGGAAATATGGTGTTATTGGTTTCAACAGTTTAGTTTGATGTAAATGGTGCCTCAAGTTGTGTTATAAATCTCCATGAGAAGCATGTTTTGTTGGTTTAAGCATTATTGAACATTTAGGACGGTGTTACCTTAAGGGGGAGGCTTTTTTAACATCCCTTGGTTGATTTTCCATGTAAATAAAATAAGACCAAGGTCATGTCACACGTATTCCAAGCTTAATGGTGGGTAAACATTATAGTGGGAATCACTAGTGGATTAATAATGGATACGAAAATTTTCAATGGCATTGGAAAAGGAAAAGAGGAAATAATTGGAATACTAATTATGAAAATAAAGGAAAATAAGAGAAAAGGAAGGTGAAGAGACAAAAAATTGAATGCAAGGGAAATTAGAGAAAAAGTGATTGAAAATGAAGAAAATAGAGGCCTCGGTGACAAAAAGGCTTAAGAGAAATAGTTCAGATATTTTGGCTTAGCTTTTGTTAGTTCATTTTTTCTTCTCTCCTTTCATTCTCTCATTCTCTCATACTCTAGCATATGGCATTTTTGGAGCATGCTTTGAGTACAGTAGTTTTCAATTGGATTGGAGAAAGAAAGTAAAGGAAAACAAGGGAGCACCAGAGAAAAGTTGGATCAATGTCTACATCAAGGATACTATTCAGGTATCCAGTTTTATGTGTGATTTCCTTGATGATTTTTGGATGCATGATATATGCATGTGGTTCATTTGTTATGTGTTGTCATTGCTTTAGAAATTGCAAGAAATTTTCTACTTCTAATGAAATCGAACTGAAATCAAGAGACAAATTTCTTCTACTATTCTTCGGAAAGGAAAGCATAATATAGAAACGTATGAAATAACATTCAACCATCAAAACACAAGGAACACAATGATTTTACATTGGAACCCAACTGGGAAAGACCCCTCTTTTGTTTTTCATTAATACACATGAATAAGATAAACAATTAAGATGTCTTACTTCAAGTCTGATGCACACCCTTCACTGTAAAATTGTTCTCCTGGTTCTTGACCAGATCTGGCCAACACTTAACCAATTCAAGCCTCAACCAACCTCCTAATTCCTTGCACAATATTAGAGGAATTGAACTCTTAAATAATATGGAAATTCCATATTTCCTTGCGTAAATCCAATGGGAATTGATCACCTTCTTAGTGAAAATGCATTGTACACTCAATAGTATACAATTATAAATACAAATGTTCATTTTCCATCCACTCAACTAGGAAATTAAAATTCCATGCATGATTGGGTCTATTTTTATTTGATTAACTAGTTAACTGAGAGATCAATGAGTTAACAATAGTCATAACTACTTAATTGACCTTCCACTAACTCAACTAATGACCACAGCTGAATTAAATGCGTTTAACTAAAAATAATTGAACTATATTGCTAAATTTTAGCAATCATTGCATGCACAACTCTAATTCTTTCCTATAAATCTAATTTACTAACTTAAATAGTAGACAATTCCATGTCACTCTAGCTAACTGTTATCAAAGTCATTATGCTGATGTGGAAAATCAAATTTTCTCCATTTGAATAAGCCACTAGTCAAATGAAGCATTTTCTTGTTGAGATTTTGAAATTTGACATGTATATTTTCCTTGATTGACAGTGGTTTTAGCCTTGCCTTTCCATTTCCTAGATAGCCAAAGTGTTATGGGTTTCCCAATAGTTTTTATGATTGGTCCTCAGGTTCCCTATGGCTATGGGTTGGAACAAACTCTTTGGAATCCTTGGAACAATTTGGGTTGAGTTACTAGTTCTTGGAGCCATGGGTTGTGACAAAAAATCCTGATCCTTTAGTTGGCTGAGTTACTAGTTCTTGGATTCATGGTTGGAACAAATTATCTAAAGCCCTGGAAGGTTGTGCATTCAGTTACTAGCTCCTTGAGCCCTAGAAATCTTGGGTAGAGAGAAATATCACTGATTTCAGTGATTTCTAGACCACATAGGTGAGATCACTCTCGTTGATAATTGAGGTGGTTTGGCCTTTGGAAGCCCTGATCTAGATTTGTTTCAGTTTAAACTGTTAGACTCCTATACCAATAGGTGTCATTTTTCATGGTTGACTTATTGAACTATGCAATATGTTCAAACCTTTTTCTTGTGTAAAGGTGTTCCATATTCTTGAAAAATCAAAAAAATAAAAAAATAAAAAAATTTTAAAAATATAAAGAGGGTATACCCTAAAAGAAAAATCAAAGGGTAAAAAGAATAAAATGGTCAAAAAAGTGAAAGAAATGAACCCCAAACAAAAATAGACCAAGAAAGTGTGCAAGTTTAAATGCCACTATTTTTTTGCTCTGATGTAGTAAATAAAATTGTGTTCAACTTGTCAAACTTTTGCCACAATTTATGAAGAGTCAAACTGTTTAAACTTGACGCATTCATTTTTCAATTTCGTGTTGTAGAATAGAGAATAAATATCTGGCCAAACAGTTTAATCTTGGCAGATAAGTAGATAGGTAGAGTTAATAAAAGGTGCTCAACAGTTTAATCTGAGCCCTTGGATGTAATAAGTGTAGAATTAGATATATTTTCCATGTAAAATAAAAAAATATTTATAAGGGTTTGCCAGTCTAAGTGCACCCTAATAAAGAAGAGAAAATAGTAGAGTATAGTAGATAGGGTAGGTAGATGGTGTTTCAAATTTTCATGTGATGAATGATGATGCTAAATGTGTTTAATCCTTTACTTTCATCACAAGTACTGAAGCAGATAATACATTGGAAGTATTTTTTCACAGAAGGCAAAGTCAGAATCATTAACTTCCCCTCTCACTTTCTCCCTAAAAGTTTTACTAATTTCCCCAAATTACTAAGGAATTTGAAGATTAAAGGGGCTCAAGGCATTTCCTTGACTTTTGGAGGGACTGGACCCTCGGCCTAATAATTGAAAAGACCTTAGTACCTAAGATTATTCATCATTATACTCATTCACTGTTAATCTTTTCCTAAGTAAAATCCCATTTTACTTAGGAAAATCATGCAAAATTCCATAATAATCCCTCAAAATAACTTACTATTCTAAGTTTAAGTGTTGAAGTTGAGATAATGCAATTTACTTCAGAAATTTTCACTTTCCTAGTTGTGTAAAGTATTTTGAGTTTTCCCTTGCTTCCTTTGTCATATTAACATTTAACTTTAATTATTAAATCCTCATACAAATTACCTTTCCCTATATGTATAACTCCTCCTATGTAATATCCCCAAAACCCTCTTACTATAGATTTTTAGCCAAAGTATTTAAACCCATATAATAAAATCAAATTCCCCCATTATAAACCCCTTTGGCTAAAAAAATATCTTTATAAACTATTCCCCCCCCCTATGGTTAATAAATTGCATTAATTTATTACCATATAATAAAAATAAGCGAAAAAAGGTTTTAAACATATGTTTTATGTTTTAAATGGAAAAAACAAATAAAACCAAAGCCTCGCCGCAACCCCAACTCTCATTAAAATACGATATTAATTAATCATCCGGATTAATTAATAACCAACCCCTCCACCAATAAGATCCCGCCCGGAATAGGTTAATTAAATGTTAATTACTTTGAAAACCCATCGGGCCCGCGCATTATCTCCCCTGCCACTTCCCTTTCAAAACACCGTTCGATCGCTCCAATAAAGATCTACAGCCCACGATGATTCTGTTGGCCATCCTCTGTACGAGAATTAACGCGCGAAATCGCGACGGTTTTCAAACAGTGCGATGGCTACGTGGCATTGAACCAGTGGAATCGCTGCCTCCCCACGGAAAACCACCAACTCTCGAAAGCGGTGCGGAAATTACCGCTTACCGCCCAACCCCGGTGACGTGTCCTCCCATACATGGATGAAGTCATTCTCAAAAATAATAAAAAATCCCGTTGACTTTGCAAATAAAACAAAATTTCGTGTATTTTCTATCATTTTGTCTGGTGAAAGTGACTGCGTCCTCCACTAAAAATTTGAAAAATCCGCTGTTAAACTGTTGTCGACCAAAATTGTTGAACGCCATTGTTATACCAGTGCCCGAGCATTCATCCGCCGTTAACCAGTACCTGTAAATTTTGACATTATCCATAAAACAGGTATTTATCCGATTTCTTGCTGGAACTCTTTGAAAAATCTGCATTCTAGTGTTGAATTCATGCCATAGTCTGAAGAGAAGGTTAATGATTGGTATTTTTTATTTCCTGCAACTGAAATCAAACTTCCAAAACTAAAATTGCGCCCATTCTGTGAAAACCCCCGAAACTTCCACTTTGAATACACAAGAACCAAAATGGAAGTCCCGGCAGCCCTAAATGTAGCCCCATTAAATGCCCCTCACAGAGAATTGGAATACTTGCCACTAGTGGATAAATATTTTCAAGTTAAAGACTTAGCTTTTAATGAAAATCCCCTTCGAAGTTATTCTCGCTGCAGAGATGATTATTCGAAAGGTTTGGATATCATTGGGTTATGGGAATCCAATTTTCCAAGATATCTCATCCCCTCAGTCCGTATTTTCCTAGAAATTATCCATTACTGTCATTCCAATTATGATCCAACTCAAAGAGCAGTGTTATCCCTGGACCAGAGTATCCTTTTCCCCATTAATCCTCAAGCTATCAATACAATGCTCCATTTTGAACCTGATCAAAATATTACTCCCTTGTCCATGGAAGAACTACTTGAAAATTCTACCCAATTGTCCAAAAAAAAATTGAAATGCATTTGCAAAACCTTTATGTTACCTCAACATCAACCTAAGGGCCCTCCTCCCTATGGTTTTGCTTATTTTACTGAATTAGGCAAGCTCATCCTGAATATGATATCCTTTGTACTAGGTTTTAATACTAGTGAGTATGTTGATGAATTAGCCCTAGTATTATTATCCATCTTCACTCCTGGACAGCCTCATGCTGTGAAATATGGCTTTGCATCTTTCATTGCAAATAAAATCCATGACCAGTTCATGAGGTTATATAATGATAAAGTGTTTAAGTATTCCTCAGTCATGTACCATCTCATCATTTATTATCAATCAGAGAACTTCCCTTTTCCTGTTCAAAAGCTTGATGCCAAGGGAAACCCTAGATCTGTTATATTTTGGTCTGCCATAACTCACAGTTTCTATAATTCTCCCTATTCTTATGCTGAGTTCATTGATATTTTCATACATCCTGCAACTACCTTGTTGACAGGAGTTTCTCCTCCAAGGCTCAGCAATGAGATTAAGAAAACTATACAGCTTTCAAGGACATACAAAGATGGAGACTGGTATTTGTACCAAAATTATTCAGAAATCAGAATATATGGATGTGAACTTTGTCCATTCAAGCTGCCTAAATATGTGCCTATGAGACTTTTTTCCTTAGAGTATTTTAGGCAAATGAATAATTCTGATGTTATTCATTTTTGTAACGCTAAGAAGAAAGCCCAACTCAGAATCAAAAGTAAGTTAGGTCCCTTTATATGCAATTCTGGGGATGCTGAACAAGAAGCAGAAAATATATTGCAAAACCATTTCAAGTTACAAAAGAGTTTCCGTTGGATTCCCTATGATCCATTCAGTTTTATTTGTGACAAAAGAATGAAGAACAAATCAGCACCCTACTTTCACCACGGAATTCCAGAAATAGAACAATATGCTAATCAAAATGAGTGGATGGAAGGAACATTAGTTGAACAAGATAGTGAAGAAGTCAATATGAACAAAGTTATGAAAGATCTTGAGAAAAAGTTTGACCTAGAATATTTTGGGCAAGTGCAGGTACCTCATATTGGCACTTCTTCAGCAGGAAATATTCAACAGGGATTAAAGGAAAACATCCCATCAATTGCAGTTGAGTCTAAAGGCAAAGGGAAAGAACCAGAAGTACAAGTCATTGAAACTTTCATCATGACATAAAAGCCTCAAACTTCCAAGGCACCAGATCAAACACAGGTTTCTCCTATTCAAGTTAATCATCCTGAAGTTTCAGAATTGCAGACTCCATCTATTATGGAAATAGGCGAGAAAATACAGGTTACAAATCCCACTCCTCCCAAATAATCTTCACAACAACATCAGGCTAAAAGGTAGAAACTGAATCCACTTCCAGAAGTGGAATCTATAAATGAAATCTTTGATGATGAAAGAGGGGATAGTCAGCTAACTGGTTCAGTTAGTGAAACACACACAGGTCATAAAGGAAAGGAATTACAAAGACAGTTGAGCATTGAGGTGTCTTCCTTTAAACATCCAAAGACAGATGGAGGTGATATAAAGAAGACTTTCATTAATATAAAAGCAAGGAATGACCCATTGAGGATGCAGGTATATGATCAGTATCTTAGAATGGCTCCACACAATCAAGAAAGATTAATTTCAGCTTTTGACATTCAGCAAGGGAAAATGATGATGAGACATTTCAAATCCAAAGTGCCATAACCCAAGATAGCATCTGATTACATTAGGACCAATTTTGAGGTCCTAGCAAAAGACATTCATCCATTGGACCAGATAGAATTACATAAAAAAACTGGGGAAATGATATATTCTACCCTTACTAATAAAGCAATGGCAGCCCATAGATTGCAAGATTCTTTAAATAATACAAATACCCAGTTGCAAATTGAGAAAGTTTATTCTCAGCCAAAGGATAACAGAATAAAATCTCTGGAGGAAATAATCATCAGTTTGGGTCATAATCCCAAAGATATAAAAAGCATTGAGGCATTGATTAAAAATAAGGATGATGATATTGCTGCACTAAGAAAGCAATTGAAATTGCCAGCTTCAAGGCATCCCCAAACTCAAGAAGTTTTGAAGGAAAATTCACAAGAAGAAATGATGGAGTTGCTCCTGAAAATGACTGAGCAATTGAGTAAAACAGAAAAAGAACTGGAGCAGGCATTGAAAGAAAAGCAAACTATTATGTAGACATCCACAACAGAGGCTACTACAGGTACAACGGTAGCATACCAACAAACAGATCCATCACAGGTAAATACTTCTAGTTTAAGTTCCGATGAATTAGCAAAACAAATGGAAAGTTTAAAACTCAGAGTCACAGAACTTCAATCTACAAAATTACAGCTGGTGAATTTGGAACAAAAATATGATATGTCAAAAAATCCTTTTGCTGATAATACAAGAGAAATGAAAAGGCTGGAGAAATTGGTTAAAGCTTTAGAAAAAAATCTCTCATTAGAAAAGCCTTTGAGAGAAATTAATGAAATTCTTTGGAATAATATTATTGATTCAATAAAGAGTATTTGGTCCTTTGTTCAAATAATCTTTGAACAAAATGACTTGGTCAAAGTAGCTATGGAAGAAATTGACAAAACAAGAGAAGAATTAAGGGACAGACCTTAGCAAGCAAATCAACTTATACAATTTTTGAACACCTAGACCAAACAGCAGCTTGCAGAGCTTGGAATTGAGGACAGGACAGGTACTATTTTAGAAATAAAAAGAGTTTTTACCAAGAGAACTCTTATGCAAAATCTGGAAAGAAAATGCTCAGATATTCAGGAAGAGATTAATACCTTCAAAGAAAAGTTTCAGGTTTTATTGAACAGTGGGTTGCCCAGTCCTATGATTTCAGAAGACAAAATAATGGACTTGGGAACTTATGTTAATAGACTGGATATACATGCTCATAACACAACTGCTCACTCTATCAGTTCGTCAGAATCAACATTGCCAACAGGGAAGAATCTCTACGATAGGTTAAAGAATTTGTTTCATCTTGAGTATGAAATAAGGTATTTGTTCCCAAACCGGCCCACTTTCTTCAGATACACAGAGGCCGATGAAGCATTAAGAAAACTCAAACGAACCATAATAGCAGAAGACAAATGGTGGGAAGACCTATTAGAAATTTTGTGAAATTCATCCTCAGGTAGAGAATTTTTCCTTTTTCTATCATGTAAAGGATAAATAGATGAGAAAAGGTTAAAGAATATCAGTTTGGGAGTTGAAAGTGTATCAGTAGAAATAAAGAGTATCAGACAAGCAAGGTAGTCAAAAAATAATTACTCAAAAGGACGGCATCGAGCCATATTGTAGGACCTGCCTCCAGCTTATGCATAAAAGGAGGAAACAGCACACCAACAATTATCTTTTTTCCTATCTACGAGACCATCTGTCTCCTCTTTTATTGTAACTTATTCATTAGTCCTCCTAGATTATTTCCTAGGTTAGTGTGAGATATTTTAAATCATTTTTTGTATAAACAAACCCTCGAATAAATTATTGGGGGTGGATTCTACTAATTTGCTGTGACATTGATGTTTTTGGAATAAAAGTGTTTTAGAGAAATTTATTTGTGGCTTGCTGGATGACAATTTGAAGCTCAGGACTTTTTGCAGGATTCATGTGTCGGACTATAGTTCAATAAGTCTTTCTATCTTATGTCTTAAATTTTATATCTGTTTATATTATCATCGTGTCCATTTCTAAATAATTGACATAAAAGAATAAATCAAAATTTACTTAATTGTACTCTGATTTCAATTGTAATTATTCTAAATGTTTTCCTCTAAATTAGTTATAAGCAACGAATTCTTAATTGCTCTTGCTTCGCTAATTTAAGCATATTTATTACTATAGTAAAGAATTCTTCACTGCTCTTTATTTGTAATCATTCCATTTCTTTCTTTTGAACATGTTGAAAGATTCTTGAGTGCCTTTCATCCCTTCAAAACCCATTCCATCCACTTTAATTCCTAATTTTTTTTTTATGTTTGGCTATCTTGCCCTGCAAAGCCATCTTGTGTGTAGAAGATTAATCCAGTAAAGCCATCATTTGACTCCATAGCCCAATGGCCTGAAAATATTCAACCTTGCCCTTAGTTAGCGAATTCCACCATTTTCAAACAAACTCTTGGATTTATAACTAGCCTAAAACTTTCTAAGAACAAAGATAAATTATAAAGAGAGAGCCCTCTCTGGATGCAGATTGGCTAGATTCTGCATCTGAAGGTTGGTTTGTGGTTACCTCGGGTATACTTTCCTTTTGCACAACTTCAAGGAAAACCTGAGTGATAACACAGTGGCGACCATACTGGGGAACTGAATCATTTTAATTGTTACTATTGTTTTTTTATAAGCTATAGACAGAGTCTGAAGATCAGCCAGGTAGCTTTTGAAATGCTTTTGCTCTACAACTGCATAGTAAATAAATGTTGCTTCAGTCCATCTCTGGTTTAGCTTATAAACTGAACCTTAGTTTCAAAAATTTAATCAGACTCTCTAGTTCAATAAATCTTTGAGAAAATTTTAATCAAAAATCATTATTTCTTAAAGAATTTGTAGAAGTTGTACTTTCATATCAATTAAAACCAAAAATCCAAAAGCATATATCATCTAGGAAAACTGGCTTCAAAAAGGATTCGTGATACTAGGTCAAATCCTGACCCTAATCCACCACCGATATTTAAAAATCCAAATCTGATTCCGAGAATTCTTAGAAGACAAGGAAGTTAAGAAAGCTCTGAGAGAGAAAGTTAAGAAAGTTCTGGAAGTTCTCAACCTCTTTCTAGATCTGCATCCTGTCCCGTGAAGATTATATATGTTGATGAAATCCCTTTTGATGAGCGATTTGAAACATCCTTATTTGTAAATTTTTCTGAAACTGAATTATCAAGATTAGTTCCAGATCCATTGTTTTTTAAAGATTTGCAATTCAGATTTGTTTCATATCACCTTGACGGACATTTACAAAACTCCATTCAATCTGAACAGACCTTTGAAGAAAGTTCAAACATTTCTGTAATTACTGAAGCTTCTCCAAGTTCAGTTACCTTTCCTCAAACTCCTCAAAACCAAGCCACTCCTTCTACCCCTCCACTCACTCCCTCCAGACCATCACCACCTGTTATTCCATTACACCTTCCAATGGCCAATAGATATGCTCCGTTACAGTTGCCAGCCAACCCTACTGCTTTGACCCAAGATTATCAAATTAAGATCACACCTTTTGATGGATCCGGTGCTTATACTGCTCAACAACATACCAAAAGGATGACTGATTACTTTGAATTTTATGAAATTGACACTGATGATGTCCAAATGAGAATTTGTGTTCAAAGTCTTACTGGAGAAGTCAGGACATGGTTTAGGGCCCTTGCTCCAAACAGTATTGCTGATTTACCAGCTTTGTATAGGTCATTTTTGAATAGATGGGAGAAGAAAAAAGACCCTCTTTAGATCATATCAGAATTTTAAAATTAAGAAGAAGACCTAATGAAACAATGCAAGATTACATAATAAGATTCAACGAAGCATATAACGCTGTTCCCCAGAACCTTAGACCCCCTCCTGACTCAGTATTAGTTAAATTCCTGGATGGTTTTGACTCTGACATAGCCTATTCACTCAGGGAAAGAGCCCCCCAAACCTTAGAAGAGATGCAAAGCATAGTGGTTAGCGTGGAAGCAAACCTTATAGAAAAATGAGATAGAGCTAGGGCCGAAAGAAGAATGCCTATGACTGAAGAACCTTCAGCTTTTGAAAGAAAGATGGATGCAATCATAAAAGGTATGGAAAGACTAGGAGACAGAGTGGAGAAAATCGAAAGAAAGTCTTCTGGTGATAATCAAAATGTTGTGAGAAACCCAAACTTTAGAAGAAATCAGAATCCAAATATTGGGAAAAATGTCCCTGACCAAAATATCAGGCCACCTTTCCAAGAAAATTTTGTTGAAGGTTCAACTTCTGAAGAACCTACTGAGGATGTTGAAATAAAAAACGTAACTGAGGACAAAAATGAACCAGAAGTTTTCCTATCTCAAGATGATCAAGAGAATCACATCCTTGAAACATTTCAAACTCATTCAGGAGAAACTTTTGATTTTAAAGAAGGCTATGACACAGCAATTTATGAGGTTCATAAACAGTACAATTTAAGAAGAAGACGGATTGATGTGCCAGAGAATAGAAAACAGAAAGTGGTAAAACAAAATTTCAAAGGTAAAGTTAACATCCCTCCTGTACAAAGCATTCCCCCTATACAAATTCTGTCTAGGACAACTCCTAACCCCTCAAATCCAATAATTGAAGATGTCTCTGACAACCAACCAAATAATAAACAACTATCTAATACTTTTCCTCCTATAGGAAACATAGAAGAAACAGTAGAAGTTAGTTCAGAAACACCTTCAAATCATAATCCCACTCATGAAAAAGAGAAAAATGTTGAAGACCGAAAAAATAGAGAAAACCCAACTGTCCAGAACACTAGAGCTCAAACAGAAAAACCTTTCAATCTAGAGGCTGAAATAGGCAAACTAAAGATAGTTGTTCCTTTATCAGAATTGGCTAAACATGATGTCTATAGAAGTCAAATCAGCAAATCCCTTAACATTAACATTACTGGAATGGATGATTCAGTGAATATTCTTGATGATCAACCCAAACTAATTTTTGGTCCCGAGGTAAATGGCAAACCAGAAAGTGGAGGAACTCCTCCATTTTATGTGAGCTTGAACGTTCATGAAAAAATGCTCCATAATGCTATGCTTGATTCTGGAGCATCCCATAACTTGATGCCAAAAGCTGTGATGGAAATATTAAATTTAGACATTACCAGACCGTATAAAGATCTGTTTTCTTTTGATTCTAGTCAGGTAAGATGTTTAGGTTTGATTAAAGATTTTTGTGTTACCTTGGTGCAATACCCTGCGAAGTCTGTTTTTATGGATATAGTAGTGGCTGATATTCCTCCTAAATATGGTATGTTGTTGTCTAGATCCTGGGGTGATAAACTTGGAGGATCTATTCAATTAGACATGTCATATCTCACTATTTCAGTATTTGGTCAACCTAAAAGATTATATAGAGAGACCTTGATGAAATATTTAGTCAGTAGCCATGAGAAGCCTGAAAAATTCCCTGTCTATTCAGTACATTCTGATATGGACTCTTTCATCCTTTATAATGCTGAAATGGACCTTCCTACTGAGCTAGAAGCACCTGAAACAGAAACTACGAATAAATTCACTGTTCAGATCGAAGAGATTTCTGAAAACAAAGAAACACCAGATAATCAAGAAATACCAGAAAAAGTTAAACAACTAGCTCCTGTTAAGAAACATGTTAAAACCATTGATGAAGATTATGAACATGAAATTCTGTGGCATTTAGAATTTGATGGCTTAGTAAACAAGTTAGGAGCAGGGGCTGGAATTTGGTTACATAATGTTGAAAATGATCATGCTGAAGGTCATTCTTATAGATTAAATTTTAAAGGCACTAACAACATGGCTGAGTACGAAGCTCTTTTGCTAGGGCTTAAACATGTCAAAAAGTTAGGAGCAATTAGAGTATCAATAATAGGAGACTCTGAATTAATTATCCAACAGATTAATGGTGAATGTTCAACAAAAGATCCCATATTGAAACAATACAGAGAAACAGTTGTGGAAATTCTCAACACTTTTCTACAAGCTCAACTTGCCAAGATTCCCAGGAAACAAAATTTGCATGCTCACAGTCTTGCAATGTTTGCTAGCACATGTAAATTGCCTTTTGGACCTAATCATCAGTTCATAGCTGAGATTAGGCATAGACCTGCTATACCGGACAATCAAATGAATTGGCAAGTATTTGTAAATAATAATCAGATCAATAGTTTTTTGACACTAGAAAATGAGTTTTCTAACAGTAATATAGATGAAGACATAAAAATCAATGAATCTGATCAAGTAGATGAACAAGAAACGAATATTTCAGAAAAAACTGCAATTCACATGCTTCACCCAACCAAATTCACTGAAAAAGATATGCAAGATTTGAAACAAATGGAATTCGATGAGATCATAGAAGATGAAACTGAAATCATTAATCTGAAAGATAATAATTTACCCGAAGGATTAACTCCTTTGGAAGATATTTTTGACTCAAATGACATTCCCTTAAAACCCAAAATGGAACCTGTTAAAGCTGATATTGAAGAATGCAATTTAGGAACACCAGAAAATCCCAAAATGGTTAAGTTATCCAAATCTCTGCCAGCAGATCAAAAGGTTAAATATGTTGAACTCTTAAAATAATTCCAGGATGTTTTTGCCTGGAGTTATGAAGATCTTAAATCATCTGATACATCAATAATTCAACACACAATACCTTTGAAACCAGATCAGAAACCTTTTAAACAGAAACTTAGAAGGATCAATCCTGTTTTACTACCTTCAATTGAAAAGGAAATTAAAAGAATGTATGAAGCAGGAATTATAGCTCCTATTAGGTTCTCTGAATGGGTTTCTAATTTAGTACCAACAAGAAAAAAGACTGGTGAGATTAGACTGTGTGTGGATTTTAGAAATTTGAATAAATTTTCTTTAAAAGATAACTATCCTTTGCCTAAAATGGACCATATCCTACAAAGGGTAGTGGGATCTTCAAGGATATCTCTTCTGGATGGATTTTCAGGGTATAACATGATTCTGGTTCATCCTGATGATCAAGACAAAACAACATTTACAACACCATGGGGTACTTTTAAATATGTCAAGATGCCATTTGGACTTAAGAATGCAGGAGCTACATTTCAAAGAGCAATGGACATTGCTTTTGCTAAAGAAATACATGATTTTCTGGTTATTTATCTAGATGATTTAACTATTTTTTCCAAAACAGATCAGCAACATTTAGATCATCTAAGGCAAGTGTTTATAAAGTGCAGAAAGTATGGTATTTCCTTAAATCCTAAAAATTCATTGTTTGGTCTGGAAGAAGGAAAGCTCCTAGGTCACATTATTTCTAAAGATGGCATTAGAATTGATCCTGAAAGAATACAAGCAATTTTGCAGATACCTCATCCCAGAAACATTAAAGAACTTCAAGCTTTCATAGGAAAGATTAACTTTTTGAGAAGATTCATTTCTAGTTTAGCTGAATTACTTAGACTGCTTACTAACATGCTAAGAAAAGATTCAAGCATTGACTGGACTGTAGAAGCTAAGCAATCATTTGAAGAAATCAAAATGGCTTTAACAAGAACACCAATTCTTACTAGTCTAAAATTTGATAGAGATTTCATTATTTTTTCATTTGCTTCTGAACATACAGTTGCAGCTGTTTTACTACAAAAAGATGATCATGGATGTGAAAAACCAATAGCATTTTTTAGTAAAGCACTTAGAGATGCATCTTTGAAATACAATATCATGGAGAAACAAGATTTTGCACTTGTAAAAGCAATTAAAGATTTCAGAGTTTATATATTATATTCTCATGTGATAGCTTATGTACCTAATGCTGTCGTTAAAGACATCTTGACTCAAGATGGTATTGAAGGCAAAATGGGTAAGTGGATAGCTACCATATTAGAATATGATATTGAAATTAAACCAACACAACTCATAAAAGGTCAAGGTTTGGCTCAACTCATGACTGAAACTAATTGCCAAGCCTTGGACATCAACGAACTGGATGACGAACAGGAGATGGCGACTCCACAAATTAGTCAAACCTTCTTAGACTCACCCTGGTACACTGATATTATTTATGTTTTGTTAAACCTGCAAGCTCCTCCAGGGTTGTCCAGAACGAAACAAAGATTTTTGAAAATGACATCTTTAAAATATTGTATTTTAGATAATGCTCTTTTTTGGAAGAATCATGATGGAATCTTATTAAGCTGTTTATTGAAAGATGAAGCTGACAAAGTACTTAATGAATTTCATGCAGGGGATTGTGGTGGACATCTCTACTAGAAGTCAACTGCAGATAAAATCTTAAGAGCTAGTTTTTACTGGCCAACCTTGTTTTCAGATTTTAAGAAATTTGTAACAGCTTGTCATAAGTGTCAGATCTTTGAGGGTAAAAGAAAGTTGTTACCTTTACCATTAAAACCAATTTCCACAGAGAGACCCTTTCAACAATGGGGATTGGATTTTATTGGAGAAATCCATCCCTGTTATTCTGGGCAACACAGATGGATTCTTACTGCCACAGATTACTTTACTAAATGGATTGAAGCTATCCCATGCAGACAAGCCAATGATTCTGTAAGTATAGGGTTTCTAGAAACTAATATACTTTCAAGATTTGGCTGTCCAGAGAAAATTATAACAGATAATGCTGCTGCATTTAAGTCTAAGAAAATGATTAGTTTCTGCAATAAATATCACATCACTTTAGGCCATTCAACAACCTATTACCCTCAGGGTAATGGACTGGCAGAATCTTCCAATAAAAGCCTTATTAATATCATTAAAAAATTATTGGAAGAAAATAAAAAGAATTGGCATAAGAAACTTACCAATGCATTATGGGCAGACAGACTTACAACTAAGAAATCAATTGGGACCAGTCCATATGAATTAGTTTATGGCATTGAGGCAAGATTCCCATCATCTTTAGGAATTCTTGTTATGAAGTTACTTCAGGAGGCTCAAGTGGAACCAAATGATATTCAGAGAAGAATTAACCAAACAATTCACTTGCAGCAAACCAGAGAAGAAGTGTATCAACGATCCCAAGTCTTGCAGGAAAAGTTAAAGAAAATTTTTGACAAAAGAACTAAAGCAGAAGATTTTCAACTAGGAGACAAAGTCCTAAGATGGGATTCTAGAAGGGAAGATAAAGGAAAAGATGGGAAATTTGATTTCTTATGGAAATGACCTTACACCATACATGCTTTACAGGGAAATAACACATACTTTTTGAAAAATTTGGACAATTCAGAAGCTGAGGAAGGACCAGTCAATGGTCGAATGCTAAAGCACTATTTTGATCCTATTTACTAGGATGTTCTGATTTTTTCTAACTTGTACATAATATATCATTTCTAATGCATCAGTTTTGATTGGATGGTGACTTCTTGGAGTTGAAGCCCGAAGTGAAGGCCCTAAGCTTCAAAAGTTTCACTATCATATGTACAATAAAGCTACCAGAAGAAGGAGATTACATAGTTCAGTTTGAAGACATTTTGAGGCATCTGACCTGCTGTTCTTGACTTTCCACAAGGAAAAGCCATCCGCAAGTGGAGCCAGTGTTAGCCTCCTATATCAATAGGTTTCATCTTTCATGATTGTCTTGATTGAATTATGGAATATGTTCAAACCTTCTTACTTGAGCAAAGGTGTTCCATATTCTTGAAAACCAAAAAATCAAAAAATTTAAAAAATGTAAAGAGGGTATACCCTAAAAGAAAAATCAAAGGGTAAGAAAAATAAATTGGTCAAAAAAGTGAAAGAAATGAACCCCAAACAAAAATAGACCAACTAAAGTGTGCAAATCCAAATGCCACTACTATTTCATTTTTTGTAAATAAGTAATTGTGTGCAGCTTGTCAAACTTTTGCCACAATTTATGAAGAGTCAAACTATTTAAACTTGACTCATTCATTTTTCAATTTCATGTTGTAGAATAGAGAATAAATATCTGACCAAACAGTTTAATCTTGGCAGATAAGTAGATAGGTAGAGTTAATAAAAGGTGCTCAACAGTTTAATCTGAGCCCTTGGGTGTAATAAGTGTAGAAATAGCTAGATTTGCCATGTAAAAGAAAAGGAAGATTGATAAGGGTTTGCCAGTCTAAGTGCACCCTAATAAAGAAGAGAAAATGGTAGTGTAAAGTAGATAGTGTAGGTAGATGGTGTTGCAAAGTTTCATGTGATGAATGATGGTGCTAAATGTGTTTAATCCTTTACTTTCATCACAAGTACTGGAGCAGAAAGTACATTGGAAAATTCACAGAAAGCAAAGCCAAAATCATTAACTTGCCACATCACTTGTTCCTTAAAAGTTTTACTAATTTCCCCAAAAGTACTAAGGTATTAGAAGATTAAAAGGGCTCAAGGCATTTCCTTGACTTTTGGAGGGACCGGACCCTCGGCCTAATGATCAAAAAGACCTAAGTACTTGAAGTTATTTATCATTATAATCATTCCCTTTTAATCTTTTCCTAAGTAAAATTCTATTTTACTTAGGAAAATCATGCAAATTTCCATAATAATCCCTCAAAATTACTTGCTATTCTATGTTTAAGTGTTGAAGTTGAGATGATACAATTTACTTCATAAATCTTCACTTTCCTAGTTGTGTAAAGTATTTTGAGTTTCCCTTGTTTCCTTTGTCATATTAACATTTAACTTTAAATATTAAATCCTTATACAAATTACCTTTCCCTATATATATAAATCCTTCTATGTAATATCCCCAAAACCCTCTTAATTATAGATTTCTAACCAAAAGTATTTACTTCCATATATTTGAAATAAAAACCCTCATTACAATTCCCTTTGGTTAGAAATATATCTTTATAATATATCCCCACCCCTATGGTTAATAAATTGCATTAATTTATTACCATATAATAACAATATTGAAAAAAAGTTTTTAAACATATGTTGTATGTTTTAAACGAAAAATGAAATAAAAACCCGAAGCTTTAATTTAAACCAAAGCTTCAAAAACCCCGAGCTTCCATAATCCAACCCCCCTCATAAAGCCATTGGGATTAATTAATCGCTCGGATTAATTAATAACCGACCTTTGCACCAATCGAAAGCCGCCCCGTAATAATTAATTAAATGATAATTATTTTTAAAAACGCGTCGGGCCCGCAGACGTTAATTCCCCCACCATCCTCCCCCGTCGGGTCTACTGTTGGATCACTCCACCCAGAAGATCTACGGTCCACGATGATTCCGCCGATCTGTCTCACACCCGAAGGTTAACGTACGAAATCCAAATGGTTTCGAAACGATTGCACCGCTACGTGTCGACCATTGAATGGATTCGCCGCCCTCCCCGCGGAAAACCTCCTTCTCCCGAAAGCGGTACGGAATAAAACCGCTACCCAGCTCATCCCCGATGACGTGTCTTCCCGTACCACGATGATGTCATTCCCGAAAAATAATAAAAAAATCCATTGAATTTGTAAATAAAACATAAAACCCTCCCGCGTATTTTCTATCATTGCGTCCAGTGATAGTATTTCGCGTTCTCAACGAAAATTTGAAAATTCATGTTAATGCTGTTATCGACCAAGATTGCTAAACTCCATTGCTATACCGCGCCTGGGAACATTCATCCGCCATTGAATAGTACACCTGTAAATCTCGACATTTTCCATAAAACAGGTATTTATCCCATTTCTTGTCTGGAACTCTTTGAAAAAATCCGCATTCCCAAGTGTTAAATTCAAGCCATAATTTGAAAAGAAGGTTTATATTGGTATGTTTTTAGTTCATGCAACTAAAAGAATACTTTTAAAGCGTAATTGCACCCATTTCCGTCAAGAAACCCCAAAGCTTCCACTTTGAATACACAAAAACCAAAATGGAAGTCCTGGTAGCTACTGAGCGTAGCCCCATTGAATGCCCCTCAAAGAGAATTGGAATACTTGCCATTAGTGGACAAAGACTTTCAAATTAAAGACTTAGTAGTCTGATGAAAAATTCCCTTCAAAGTTATTGTCGTCTGCGAGATGATTATTCAAAAGGTTTGGATGTCATTGGGTTATGGGGAATCCAATTTCCCAAGATATCTCATCCCCTCGATCCGTATTTTCCGCGAAATTATCCACTACTTGTCATTCCAATTATGATCCAACTCAAAGAGTAGTGTTATCCCACGGACGCGAATATCATTTTTCCCCATTCTTGCTCAAGCTATCAATACAATGCTCCATTTTGAACCCGATCAAAACCTTACTCCCTTGTCCATGGAAGAACTACTTGAAAAATCTACTCAATTGTCTCAAGAAAAAAATTGAAATGCATTTCCCGACCTTTATGTTACCCGAACATCAACCTCAAGGGCCCTCCTCCCCTATGGTTTTGCTTATTTTACTAATTTAGGAAAACTCATCTTGAATATGATATCCTTTGTCTTGGGTTTTTAATACTAGTGAGTATGTTGATGAATTAACCCTAGTATTATTATCCATCTTCACTCCTGGCCAGCCACCCTGTTGTGAAATATGACTTTGCCTCTTTCATTGCCAATAAGATCCATGACCTGATTCATAAGGGTAGATAATGAGAAAGTGTTTAAATATTCCTCGGTCATTTACCATCTCATCATCTATTATCAATCGGAGAAGTTCCCTTTTCCTATTCAAAAGCTTGATGCCAAGGGAAACCCTAGATATGTTATATTTTGGTCTACCATAACTCACGCGTTCTTATAATTCTCCCTATTCTTATGCTGAGTTCATTGATCTTTTCATACATCCACAGCAACTACCTTACCGACGGAGTTGCTCCTCCAAAGCTCGATAGTGAGATTAAGAAAACTTTACAGACTTTCAAGGACATACAAAGTTGGAGGCGGTATTTATACCAAAAATTATTCGGAGATCAGAATATATGGATGTGAACTTTGTCCATTCAAATTGCCTAAATATGTGCCCATGAGACTTTTTGCCTTAGAATATTTCAGGGCAAATGAATAATTCTAATGTTATTCATTTTTTTAATGCTAAAAAGAAAGCACAACTCGGAATCAAAAAGTCAGTTAGGTCCCTTTATATGCAATTCTAGGGATGTTGAACATGAAGCGAAAATATATATTTCAAAACCATTTCAAGTTACAAAAGAGTTTCCATTGGATTCCCTATGATCCATTTAGTTTTATCTGTGACAAAAGAATGAAGAACAAATCAAGACCCTACTTTCACCACGAAAATTTCGAGAAATAGAACAATATGCTAATCAAGATGAGTGGATGGAAGGAACACTAGTTGAGCAAGATAGTGAAGAAGACAATATGAACAAAATTATGAAAGATCTTGAGGAAAAGTTTGATCTAGAATCTTTTGGGCAAGTGCGGTACCTCATATTGGCACATCTTCGACAGAAATATTCAACGGGGATTACAGGAAATCGGTTCATCAATTGCAATTGAGTCTAAAGGTAAAGGGAAAGAGCCTCGAGGTACAAGTCATTGAAACTTTCTATTATGACGAGAAAAGCCTCAAACCCCCAAGGCACCGGATCAAACACGAGTTTTCCCCTGTTCAAGTTAATCATCCCGAGAGTTTCGAATTGCATACTCCATCTAATATTGAAATAGGCAAGAAAAGACGAGTCGTCGGATCCCCACTCCTCCCAAAGAATCTTCATAGCAACACCAGGGGCTAAAAGCGGCGAATCCACTTCCCTGAAGTGGAATCTATAGATGAAATGTTTGATGATGAAAGAGAAGATAGTCAACTAAATAGTTCAATTAGTGAAATACACACGAGTCATAAAGGAAAAGAATTTCAAAAAGCAAACTGAGCACCGAGGTATCTTCCTTTAAACGACCCAAAGAAAGATGCGGGTGATATAAAGAAGACTTTCATTAATATAAAAAGAAAAAAAATGACCCATTGAGGATGCGGGTATATGATCGAGTATCTTAGAATGGATCCACACAATTAAGAAAGATTAATGTCAACCTTTTTGACATTAAGCAAAGGGAAAAATGATGATGAGCCATTTTAAATACAAAATGCCAAAGCCCAAGACATCATCCGATTACATTAGAACCAATTTTGAGGTCCTAGAAAAAGACATTCATCCGTCTGGACCGGATAGAATTGCATAAACAAACTAGGGAAATGATATATTCCACCCTTACCGATAAAGCAATGGCAGCACCATCGATTGCAAGATTCTTTAAACAATACAAATACCCAGTTGCAAATTGAGAAAGATTCTTCTCGGGCAAAAGAGATAATAGAATAAAATCTACCGGAAGATATAATCATCGAGTTTGGGTCATAATCCCAAAGATATCAAAAAGCATTGAGGCAACGATTAAAAAGAAGGATGATGATATTGTTGCACCGCAGAAAGCAATTGAAATTGCCGACTTCAAGGCATCCCCAAACTTAAGAAGTTTTGAAGGAAAAATTCACAAGAAGAAATGATGGAATTGCTCCCCGAAAATGATCGAGCAATTGAGTGAGACCGAGAAAGAAGCTCGGAGCACGCATTAAAAGAAAAGAAGCTATCATGCGGACATCCACCAGAGGCTACTACAACTATAGGTACCACAACGACGGATCAACAAACATATCCATCACGGGTAAATACTTCCAATTTAAGTTCGATGAATTAGCAAAAACAAATGGAAAGTTTAAAACTCGAGTCACGAGAACTTCAATCTACAAAATTACAATTTCGGTGAACTTGGAACAAAAAAATATGATATGTCAAAAAAAGCATTCAGTCGATAATACAAGGGAAATTAAAAGACCGGGAGAAATTGGTTAAGGTTTTAGAAAAAGATCTCTCATTAGAAAAAGCCTTTAAGAGAAATAAATGAAATTCTTTGGAATAATATTATTGATTCAATAAAAGAGTATTTGGTCCTTTGTTCAAACAATCTTTGAACAAAATGACTTGATCAAGCTAGCTCGGGAAGAAATTGGCAAAACAAGAGAAGAATTAAGACACATGACATGAGCAAGCGGAATCAACTTATACGAGTTTTTGAACACTCGAGACCAAGCGACAACTGAGCAGAGCTTGGAGATTGAGGGCCGGGACGATGGTACTTATTTTAGAAATAAAAAGAGTTTTTACCAAGAGAAATCTTATGCAAAATTTGGAAAGAAAATTTTCAAATATTCAGCAAGAGATCAATGCATTTAAAGAAAGGTTCAATGTTTTATTAGCCAATGGGTTTCCCGATCCGATGCTCTCGGAAGACGTAATAATGGAATTGGAAACTTATGTCAAAAAATTGGACATTCATGCTCACAATGTCACATGTTCCTCTACCAGACTCATCGAATCAACATTACCAACGGGGAAGAATCTCTACGACGTGTTAAAGAATTTGTTTCATCTTGAGCATGAAATGAGGTATTTGTTCCCTAATCAGCCCACTTTTTTCGGATACACAGAGGTCGATGAAACATTAAGAAAACTTTAAAAAGAACGCGTAATAGCAGAAGACAAATGGTGGGAAGACGTATTGGAAATTTTGTAAAATTCATCTTCGGATAGAAAAATTTTTCCTTTTTACTATTGTGTAAAGGATAAATAGATGATTAAAGGTTAAAGAGTATCAGTTTGACGGTTTGAAAGAGTATCAGTAGAAATGAAGAGTATCGATAAGCAAGGATGTAAAAAAGACTTACTCAAAAGGACGACATCGAGCCCTGTTGTAGGACTTGCCTCCCAAGCACATCCACAAAGGGAGGAAGCAACGACACCAATGAGTTACTTTTTGTCCTATCTACGAGACCATCCGTGTCATTTTTTTATTGTAACTTATTCATTAGTCACCCTAGATTATTTGCTAGGTTATCGTGAGATATTTTAATCATTTTTTCTATAAATAGACCCTCGGAGAAAGTATTGAGGGTGGATTCTAATACTTTGTCATGTGACATTGATGTTTTTGGAATAAAAGTGCTTTGGAAAAATTTATTTGTGGCTTAGTCGGATGACTATTTGAAGCTCAAAAACTTTTTTTGCGAGATTCATGCGTCGAATTGCGCTTCAATAAGTTTTTCTATCCTATGTTTTAAGTTTTTATATCTGTTTATAATATCATCTGTGTTTCCATTTCGAGTAATTTCCATAAAAGAATAAATCAGAACTTACTTAACTATACTCTGATTTCTAATTGCAGTTATTCCAAATGTTTTCTTCCAAACTAGTTATAAGTAACGAATTCTTAACTGATCTTGTTTCGTTGGTTTGAACATCTTGATTACTATAATAAAGAATTCTTAACTGCTCTTTATTTGTAATCATTCATTTTATTTCTTTGAATATGTTGAAAGATCCTTGATTGCCTTTCATCCCTTCAAAACCCATTCCATCCACTTGAATTCCTTAAAATTGTTCTCTGTTTGGCTATCTTGCCCTGCAAAGCCATCTTGTGTGTAGAAGATTAATCTAGTAAAGCCATCCCTTTGACTCCATAGCCCAATGGCCTCGAAAAATATTCCAACCTTGCCCTTAGTTGGTGAATTCCATCATTTTCAAACACATTTCTTGGACTTATAACTAGCTCTAAAACTTTCTAAGAACAAAGATAAATCATAAAGAGAGAGCCCTCTACGGATGCTGATTGGCTAGATTGCATCCGAAGGTTGGTTTGTGGTTACCTCGGGTATACTTTCCTTTTCCACAACTTCAAGGAAAACACGAGTGATAAACTATAGCGGCGACCATACTAGGGAGATACGAATCATTTTTATTGTTAATATTGTTCACTTATAAGCTATAGACGAGTCCGAAGATCGACCAGTAGCCTTTGAAATTACTTTTTTCTCTGCAATTGCAAAAGTAAATAAATGCGCTGATCATATCTCGATTTAGCTTATACACCGAACTTAGTTTCAAAATGTTTAATCGGACTCTCTAGTTCAATAAATCTTTTGAGAAAATTTTAATCACAAATCATTATTTCTTGAAGAATTTGTAGAAAGTTGTATTTATATTTCAATTAAAACCAAAAATCCAAAAACACATGAGTACTAGGAAAATTGGCTTTAGAAAGGATTTGTCACACTAGGTCAAATCTCGACCCTAATCCACCAACGATATTTGAGAATCAAAATCGATTCCTAGGATTCTTAGAAGACAAGGAAGTCAAGAAAGTTCCCGAAAAGAGGAAGTCAAGAGAGTTTTGGATGTTCCAAACCTCTTTCTGAGATCACGATCCCCCGCCTGTAAAAATTATATATTTTGACGAAATCCCCTTTGGACGAGCGATTTGAAACTTCTCTGTTGTGAATTTTCCTGAATCCGAATTGTCTAAACTCGTTTCGGGACCCACTGTTTCATGAGGATTTACAATTGAGATTCATTTCATATCATCTTGGCTGTACATTTACAAAACTCCATCCAATCCGAACAAACCTTTGATGAAAGGTCGGACATTTACTGTAATTACCGAAGCTTCCCTCAAGCTCGGCTACCTTTCCTAAAACTTCTCAAAACCAAGCCACTCCTTCCACTCCTCCACCCCCTCCTACTAGACCATCAACCCTTGTTATCCCACTATACCTTCCAATGGCCAATAGATATGCCCCGTTAAGGTTGCCCAACAACCCCTGTCGCTTTGCCTCCCGGATTATCGCAGTAAGATCACCCCCTTTTTGATGGTTCGGTACTTACACAACTCAACAAACACACCAAAAGGATGACCGATTACTTTGAGTTTTATGAAATTGATGTCGATGATGTTCGCGATGAGAATTTTTGTCCGTAGTCTACTGGGAAGTCGGGGACATGGTTTAGGGCCCTTGCCTCGACACGATATGCTTGATTTACCGACTTTATATAGGGAATTTTTGAATAGATGGGAGAAGAAGAAAGATCCTCTTCGAATCCCGTCTTAATTTGAAAAATTGAGAAGAAGACCTAATGAAACAGATGCAAGATTACATCATTAGATTTAAGGAAGCCTCACAACGCAGTTCTCAAAATCTTAGACCACCTCCCGACTCAATATTGAGTTAAATTTCCCGATGGTTTTGACTTAGACATAGCATATTCATCGAGGGAAAGAGCCCCTCAAACCCTAGAGGGAATTGCAAAGCATAGTGGTTAGTGTGGAAGCAAACCTCATAGAAAAACGAGCGGTAGCTGACCGAAAAGAAGAATGCCTATGAATGAAGAGCCTTGACTTTTGAAAGAAAAGCTGGATGCAATCATTAAAGGTATGGAAAAGACTGGGGAGATAGAGTGGAGACCATTGAAAGAAAGTCTTCGGTGATAATCAAAATGTTGTGAGGAACCCAAACTTTAGGAGAAATCGAACCAAAATATTGGGAAGAATGTCCCTAACCAAAACATCGGGCCACCATTCTAAGAAAATTTTGTTGAAGGTTCAACATCAAGAGCCTACCGAGGAGGTCGAAATAAATAATGTGATCCGAAGAACAAAATGAACCGTAGTTTTCCTATCTCAAGATGATCAAGAAAAATCATATTCTTGAAACATTTCAAACTCATTCGGGAGAAAATTTTGATTTTTAAAGAAGGCTATGACACAACAATTTATGAGGTTCATAAACAATATAATTTAAGAAGCAGCGACAGTTGATGTGCAGAGAATAGCAAATTGATAAAAGTCGTAAAACAAAATGTTAAAGGTAAATTTAACATCCCTCTTGTACAAAACATTCTCCCGTACAAATTACATGCCTAAGACAACTCCCTAACCCCTCAAATCCAATAATTGAAGATGTGTCGACAACCAACCAAACAATAAACAACAATCTAATATTTTTCCTCCTGTAGGAAATGTAGAAGAACTCCGTAGAAGTTAGTTAAGAAACACTTTCAAATCATAATTCCACTCATGAAAAAAGAGAAAACGTTGAAGACTCAAAAAATAAAGAAAACCCTACGTCCTGAACACTAGAGCTCAAACGAGAAAAACCTTTCAATTTAGAGGTACAAATAGGCAAACTAAAGATAGTCATGTTCCTTTATCGAAATTGGCTAAACATGATGTCTATAGAAGTCAAATAAGCAAATCCCTAAACATTAACATTATTCGGAATGGATGATTCGATGAATATTCTTGATGATCAACCCAAAACTCCTTTCTTTGGCCCACGAGGGTAAATGGCAAACCAGAAAGTGGTGGAACTCCTCCATTTTATGTAAGCTTGAATGTTCATGACAAAATACTCCATAATGCAATGCTTGATTACGGAGCATCCCACAATTTGATGCCAAAAGTCTGTGATGGAAAGATTAAATTTAGACATTACTGAATCGTATAAATGTCTGTTTTCTTTTTGATTCTAGTCATGTAAGATGTTTAGGTTTGATTAAAGATTTGTGTGTTACTTTGGTGCAATGCACTCTGACAATCTGTTTTGATGGATATAGTAGTGGCGAGTATTCCTCCTAAATATGGTATGTTGTTGTCTAGATCCCTAGAGTGTTAAACTTGGAGGGGTCTATTCAATTAGACATGTCATATGCTGCCCTCGTTTTAGTATTTGGTCAACCTAAAAGATTATATAGAGAGACCTTGATGAAGTACTTAGTTAGTAGTCATGAGAAACACGAAAACTTCCCCTGTCTATTCGAGTGCATTTCCGATATGGACTCTTTCATCCCTTTATAATGCTGAAATGGACCTTCCCTACCCGAGCTAGAAAGCACCCGAAATAGAAACTACAAATAAATCCACTGTTCAGATTGAAGAAATTTCCGAAGATAAAGAAACACCAGAAAAACAAGAAATTCCAGAACAAACCAAGAAACTAGCTCCTGTGAAGAAACATGTTAAAACAGTTGATGAAGATTATGAACATTAAATTCTGTGGCATTTAGAATTTGATGGCTCAATAAACAAATTAGGAGCAAGGGCTAGAATTTGGATTCATAATGTTGAAAATGATCACGCCGAAGGCCATGCTTATAGGTTGAACTTTAGATGCACTAACAACATGGCAGAGTACGAAGCTCTTTTGCTAGGGCTTAAACATGTAAAAAAGTTAGGAGCAATTAGAGTGTCAATCATAGGAGACTACCGAATTAATTATCCGACGAGATAAATGGTTAATGTTCAACAAAAGATTCTAGATTGAAACAATACGGAGAGAAACAATTGTGGAAATTCTCAACACTTTTCTACAAGCTCAACTTGCCAAGATTCCCGGAAACAAAATTTGCATGCTCACGATCTTGCAATGTTCGCTAGCACATGTAAATTACCTTTTGGACCTAACCATCGGTTTTCAGCTGAGATTAGACATAGACCTGCTATACCGGACAATCTCATGAATTGGCAAGTATTTGTAAATAATAATAAGATCAATAGTTTTTTGACACTAGAAAATTAATTTTCGAACAATACTATAGATGAAGACATAACAATCAATGAATCTGATCAAGTAGATGAACAAGAAACAAAAATTTCAAAAGAGACTGCAATTCACATGCTTCACGCAACCAAATTCACTGAAAAAGATATGCAAGATTTGGAACAAATGGAATTCGATGAGATCATAAAAGATGAAACTGAAATCATTAATCTGAAAGATAATCATTTACCCAAAGGATTAACTCCTTTGGAAGATATTTTTGACTCAAATGACATTCCATTTAAACCCAAAATGGAACCTGTAAAAGCCTGACATCGAAGAGTGCAATTTAGGAACACTAGAAAAATCCCAAAATGGATAAACTATCTAAATCTGCGATGAAGATCAAAAGGTTAAATATGTTGAAATTTTTAAAAAGAATTCCCGGGATGTTTTTTCCTCGAGTTATGAAGATCTTAAATCATATGATACACCAATCATTCAACATAAAATACCTTTGAAACCGGATCGAAACCTTTCAAACAAAAACTTAGAAGGATCAATCTTTGTTTTTACTACCTTCAATTGAAAAGAAAATTAAAAGGATGTATGGACAGGGGATTATAGCTCCTATTAGGTTCTCTGAATGGGTTTCTAATCCGGTACCAACAAGAAAGAAAAGCTGGAGAAATTAGATCGTGAATCGATTTGAGAAATTTGAATAAAAGTTTCTTTAAAAATATAACTATCCTTTGCTTAAAATGGATCCATATTCTACGGAGGGTAGTGGGATCTTCAAGAATATCTCTTCGGACGGATTTTCGTGGTATAACTGAGATTACGGATTCATCTTGATCGATCAAGATAAAACGACGATTTACAACACCATGCGGGGTACTTTTTAAATATGTCAAGATGCCATTTGGACTCAAGAATGCAAGAGCTACATTTCAAAGAGCAATGGACATTGCTTTTGTTGCTAAAGAAATACATGATTTTACTGGTAGTTGTCTAGATGATTTAATGAGTTTTTTTCCAAAAACGAGATCAACAACATTTAGATCATCTAAGGCAAGTGTTTATAAAGTGCGAAGAGTATGGTATTTCTTTAAATCCTAAAAAGTCATTGTTTGGTTTGGAAGAAGGAAAAGCTCTTAGGTCACATTATTTCTAAAGATGGCATTATAATTGATCCCTTTGAAAGAATATAAGCAATTTTTGCGAGATACCTCATCTCGAGAAACATAAAAGAACTTCAAGCTTTCATAGGAAAGATCAATTTCTTGAGAAGATTTATTTCAGCTTTAGCCGAATTACTTAGATTGCTTACTAACATGCTTTAAAAAAAGATTCAAGCATTGACTGGACTATAGAAGCCAAGCAATCATTTGAAGAAATCAAAATGGCTTTAACAAGAACACCAGCTCTTACTAGTCCAAAGTTTGATAGAGATTTCATTATTTTTTCATTTGCTTCTCGAACATACAATTGCGATTGTTTTACTACAAAAAGGATGATCAGGGGATGTAGAAAATAAATAGCCTTTTTTTAGTAAAGCACTCCGAGAGATGCATCTTTAAAATACAATATCATGGAAAAAACGAGGCTTTTGCACTTGTGAAAGCAATTAAAGATTTTAGATTTTATATATTATATTCTCATGTGATAGCTATGTACCTAATGTTGTCGTTAAAGACATCTTGACTCAAGATGGTATTGAAGGGAAAAAAGAGGTAAGTGGATAGCTACCATATTAGAATATGATATTGATATTAAACCAAAAAAACTCATAAAAGGTCAAGGTTTGGCTCAATTCATGACTGAAACTAATTGCCAAGCCTTGGACATCAACGAGATGGATGACGAATAGGAGATGGAGACTCCACGGATAAGTCAAACCTTCTTAGACTCACCCTGGTACAACGATACATTTATTTATGTTTTTTAACACGCAAGCTCCTCCCGGGGTTGTCCGAGAATGAAACAAAGATTTTTGAAAATGACATCTTTAAAATATTGTATTTTGGATAGTGCTCTATTTTGGAAGAATCATGATGGAATCCTATTAAATTGTTTATTTGAAGATGAAACCTGACAAAGTACTTAATGAATTTCATGCAGGGGGATTGTGGGGGACACCTTTATCGGAAGTCAACCGTAGATAAAATCTTAAGGGGTCATTTACTTGTCAACCTTGTTTTCAGATGTTAAGAAATTTGTAACTTCTTGTCATAAGTGTCGGATCTTTGAGGGTAAAAGAAAGTTGTTACCTTTACCATTAAAACCAATTTCCCTACGTAAATACCCTTTCAACAATGGGGGATTGGATTTTATTGGAGAAAATCCATCCCTTTTTCTTCCCGGGACAACACGGATGGATTCTTACTAACACAGATTACTTTACTAAATGGATTGAAGCTATCCCATGCAGGATAAGCCAATGATTATGTAATTATAGGGGTTTTTAGAAACCAATATACTTTCAAGATTTGGGACATCCGTGAGAAAATTATAACATGAATAATGTCAGCGCATTCAAGTCTAAGAAAAATGATTAGTTTGCCAATGAATATCACATCACTTTAGGCTATTCAACAACCTATTACCCCTAGGGTAATGGGATCGTAATCTTCCAATAAAAGCCTTATTAATATCATTAAAAAAATTATTGGAAGAAAATAAAAAAGAAACTAGCATAAGAAAATTACCAATGCATTGTGTGCGACAGACTTACAACTATGAAATCAATTGGGACCAGTCCATATGAATTAGTTTATGACATTGAGGCAAGATTCCCATCATCTTTAGGAATTCCGTTATGAAGTTACTTCAGGAGGCTCAAGTGGAACCAAATGATATTCGGAGAAGAATTAACCAAACAATCCACTTGCGACAAACTAGAGAATAAAGTGTATCAACGATCCCAAGTCTTGCAGGGGAAGAAAGTTAAAGAAAATGTTTGACGGAAGAACTAAAGCGGAAGATTTCCAATTAGGAGACAAAGTCCTAAGATGGGATTCCAAAAGGGAAGAGAAAGGGAAACATGGGAAATTTGATTTCTTATGGAAAGGACCCTACATCATTCATGGATTTACGGGGGAACAACACATACTTTTTTGAAGAATTTGGACGAGTTCGTAAGTCGAGGAAGGACCGATCAAATGGTCGAATGCTTAAGCACTATTTTGATCCTATTTACTAAGATGATCTGATTTTTTCTAACTTACATAATATATCCTTTTCTAATGCATCCGTTTTGATTGGATGGTGATTTTTTTGGAGTTGAAGCCCGAAGTGAAGGCCCTAAGCTTCAAAAGTTTCACTATCATATATACAATAAAGTTACCAAAAGAAGAAGATTACATGGTTGAGTTTAAAGGCATTTTTGAGGCATCTGACTTGTTGTTCTTGACTTTTCACAAGGAAAAGCCATCCCCAAGTGGAGCCAGTGTTAGACTCCTATACCAATAGGTGTCATTTTTCATGATTGTTTTATTGAACTATGCAATATGTTCAAACCTTTTTCTTGTACAAAGGTGTTCCATATTCTTGAAAAATCAAAAAATCAAAAATTTTTAAAAATGTAAAGAGGGTATACCCTAAAAGAAAAATCAAAGGGTAAGAAAAATAAGTTGGTCAAAAAAGTGAAAGAAATGAACCCCAAACAAGATAGACCACAGAAAGTGTGCAAGTATAAATGCCACTACTATTTCATTTTTTGTAATAAAGTAATTGTGTGCAGCTTGTCAAACTTTTGCCACAATTTATGAAGAGTCAAACTGTTTAAACTTGACTCATTCATTTTTCAATTTCATGTTGTAGAATAGAGAATAAATATCTGACCAAACAGTTTAATCTTGGTAGATAAGTAGATAGGTAGAGTTAATAAAATGTGCTCAACAGTTTATTCTGAGCCCTTGGATGCAATAAGTGTAGAATTAGATAGATTTGCCATGTAAAAGAAAAGAAGATTGATAAGGGTTTGCCAGCCTAAGTGCACCCTAATAAAGAAGAGAAATGGTAGAGTAAAGTAGATAGGGTAGGTAGATGGTGTGGTGGAATTACATGTGATAAATGATGGTTCCAAATATGTTTAATGTTTTACTTTCATCACAAGTACTGAAGCAGATAATACATTGGAAGTATTTCACAGAAGGCAAAGTCAGAATCATTAACTTCCCATCTCACTTTTTCCCTAAAGGTTTTACTAATTTCCCTTAAGTACTAAGGAGTTTGAAGATTAAAGGGGCTCAAGGCATTTCCTTGACTTTTGGAGGGACCGGACCCTCGGCCCAATAATTGAAAAGCCCTTAGTACTTGAAGTTATCCATCATTGCACTCATTCAATTTTAATATTTTCCTAAGTAAAATCCCATTTTACTTAGGAAAATCAAGCAAATTTCCATAATAATCCCTCAAAATTACTTGCTATTCTATGTTTAAGTGTTGAAGTTGAGATGATACAATTTAATTCAGAAATCTTCACTTTCCTAGTTGTGTAAAGTATTTTGAGTTTCCCTTGTTTCCTTTGTCATATTAACATTTAAATTTACATATTAAATCCTTATACAAATCACCTTTCCCTATATGTATAACTCCTCCTATAGAATATCCCCCAAAACCCTCTTATTATAGATTTCTAACCAAAGTATTTAATTCCATATATTTGAAATAAAAACCCTCATTAAAATTCCCTTTGGTTAGAAATATATCTTTATAATCTATCCCCGCCACTATGGTTAATAAATTGCATTAATTTATTACCATCTAATAACAATATTGAAAAAGTTTTAAACATATGTTGTATGTTTTAAACGAAAAATGAAATAAAACCCGAAGCTTTAATTTAAACCAAAGCTTCAAAAAACCCCGAGCTTCCGTAATCCGACCCCTCATAAACCATGGGATTAATTAATCGCTCAGATTAATTAATAACCGACCTTTGCACCAATCAAAAGCCGCCCAGAATAATTAATTAAATGATAATTATTTTTAAAAACCGTCGGGCCCGCACGTTAATTCCCCCACCATCTCCCCGCTGGGTCTACCGTTGGATCACTCCGTCGAAGATCTACGGTCCACGATGATTCCGCTGACTGTCTCCCGCCCAAAGGTTAACGTGCGAAATCCAAATGGTTTCGAAATAGTGCACCCACTACGTGTCGACCATTGAATGGATTTGCTGCCTCCCCGCGGAAAACCGCCTGCTCCCGAAAGCGGTGCGGAATAAAACCGCTTACCGCTCATCCCTGATGACGTGTCCTTCCCTACCACGATGACGTCATTCCCGAAAATAATAAAAAAAGCCCGTTGAATTTTTAAATAAAAAAAAACCCTGCGTATTTTCTATCATTCTGTCTGGTGATAGTGACTGCGTTCTCCACTGAAAAATTTGAAAATTCCGCTGTTAAACTGTTGTCGACCAAGATTGCTGAACTCCATTGCTATACCAGCGCCCGAGCATTCATCCACCATTGACTAATACCTGTAAATCTCGACATTTTCCATAAAACAGGTATTTATCCCATTTCTTGCTGGAACTCTTTGAAAAATTCACATTCCAGTGTTAAATTCAAGCCATAATCTGAAAAGAAGGTTTATATTGGTCTGTTTTAGTTCCTGCAACTAAAAGAATACTTTTAAAACTGTAATTGCGCCCATTTCCGTCAAGAATCCCCAAAGCTTCCACTTTGAATACACAAGAACCAAAATGGAAGTCCCGGTAGCCCTAAGCGTAGCCCCATTGAATGCCCTTCACAGAGAATTGGAATACTTGCCATTAGTGGACAAAGACTTTCAAATTAAAGACTTAGTGTTTGATGAAAATCCCCTTCGAAGTTATTGTCGCTACAGAGATGATTATTCGAAAGGTTTGGATGTCATTGGGTTATGGGAATCCAATTTCCCAAGATATCTCATCCCCTCAGTCCGTATTTTCCCAGAAATTATCCACTACTGTCATTCCAATTATGATCCAACTCAAAGAGCAGTGTTATCCCCGGACCAGAATATCCTTTTCCCCATTACTCCTCAAGCTATCAATACAATGCTCCATTTTGAACCTGATCAAAACCTTACTCCCTTGTCCATGGAAGAACTACTTGAAAAATCTACTCAATTGTCTCAAGAAAAATTGAAATGCATTTGCGAGACCATTATGTTACGTGAACATCAACCTAAGGGCCCTCCTCCCTAGGGTTTTTCTTATTTTACTATTTTAGGCAAACTCATACTGAATATGATATCCTTTGTACTGGGTTTTAATACTAGTGAGTATGTTGATGAATTAACCCTAGTATTATTATCCATCTTCACTCCTAGACAACCACCTACTGTGAAATATGACTTTGCCTCTTTCATTGCCAATAAGATCCATGACCAGTTCATAAGGGTAGATAATCAGAAAGTCTTTAAATATTCCTCAGTCATTTACCATCTCATCATCTATTATCAATCAGAGAAGTTCCCTTTTCCTGTTCAAAAGATTGATGCCAAGGGAAACCCTAGATCTGTTATATTTTGGTCTGCCATAACTCACAGTTCTTATAATTCTCCCTATTCTTATGCTGAGTTCATTGATCTTTTCATACATCCTACAACTACCTTACTGACAGGAGTTGCTCCTCCAAGGCTCAGCAGTGAGATTAAGAAAACTTTACAGCTTTCAAGGACATACAAAGTTGGAGACTGGTATTTATACCAAAATTATTCAGAGATCATAATATATGGATGTGAACTTTGTCCATTCAAATTGCCTAAATATGTGCCCATGAGACTTTTTGCCTTAGAATATTTCAGGCAAAAAGCACAACTCAGAATCAAAAGTTAGTTAGGTCCCTTTATATGCAATTCTAGGGATGTTGAACATGAAGCAGAAAATATATTGCAAAACCATTTCAAGTTACAAAAGAGTTTCCGTTGGATTCCCTATGATCCATTCAGTTTTATCTGTGACAAAAGAATGAAGAACAAATCAGCACCCTACTTTCACCACAGAATTCCAGAAATAGAACAATATGCTAATCAAGATGAGTGGATGGAAGGAACACTAGTTGAGCAAGATAGTGAAGAAGACAATATGAACAAAATTATGAAAGATCTTGAGAAAAAGTTTGATCTAGAATCTTTTGGGCAAGTGCAGGTACCTCATATTGGTACATCTTCAACAGGAAATCTTCAACAGGGATTACAGGAAATCAGTTCATCAATTGCAGTTGAGTCTAAAGGTAAAGGGAAAGAGCCTGAGGTACAAGTCATTGAAAATTTCATTATGACAGAAAAGCCTCGAAGCTCCAAGGCACCAGATCAAAAACAGGTTTCCCCTGTTCAAGCTAATCATCCTGAGGTTTCTAAATTGCGTACTCCATCTAATATGGAAATAGGCAAGAAAATACAGGTTGCAGATCCCACTCCTCCCAAAGAATCCTCACAGCAACACCAGGCTAAAAAGCAGAAACTGAATCCACTTCCAGAAGTGGAATCTATAGATGAAATGTTTGATGATGAAAGAGAAGATAGTCAACTAACTGGTTCAATTAGTGAAATACACACAGGTCATAAAGGAAAAGAATTACAAAAATAGCTGAGCATTGAGGTATCTTCCTTTAAACAGCCAAAGACAGATGCAGGTGATATAAAGAAGACTTTCATTAATATAAAAGCAAAAAATGACCCATTGAGGATGCAGGTATATGATCAGTATCTTAGAATGGATCCACACAATCAAGAAAGATTAATGTCAGATTTTGACATTAAGCAAGGGAAAATGATGATGAGCCATTTTAAATCCAAAGTGCCAAAGCCCAAGACAGCATCTGATTACATTAGAACCAATTTTGAGGTCCTAACAAAGGACATTCATCCACTGGACCAGATAGAATTGCATAAAAAAACTGGGGAAATGATATATTCCACCCTTACTGATAAAGCAATGGCAACCCATCGATTGCAAGATTTTTTAAACAATACAAATACCCAGTTGCAAATTGAGAAAGCTTCTTCTCAGGCAAAAGATAACATAATAAAATCTCTGGAAGATATAATCATCATTTTGGGTCATAATCCCGAATATATCAAAAGCATTGAGGAACTGATTAAAAATAAGGATGATGATATTGCTGCACTGAGAAAGCAATTGAAATTTCCAGCTTCAAGGCATCCCCAAACTCAAGAAGTTTTGAAGGAAAATTCACAAGAAGAAATGATGGAATTGCTCCTGAAAATGACTGAGCAATTGAGTGAGACCGAGAAAGAACTGGAGCGGGCATTAAAAGAAAAGGAAGCTATCATGCAGACATCCACCACAGAGGCTACTACAACTACAGGTACCACAGCAGCAGATCAACAAACAGATCCATCACAGGTAAATACTTCCAATTTAAGTTCTGATAAATTAGCAAAACAAATGGAAAGTTTAAAACTCAGAGTCACAGAACTTCAATCTACAAAATTACAGCTGGTGAACTTGGAACAAAAATATGATATGTCAAAAAAGACTGTTGCTGATAATACAAGGGAAATTAAAAGACTGGAGAAATTGGTTAAGGCTTTAGAAAAAGATCTCTCATTAGAAAAGCCTTTAAGAGAAATAAATGAAATTCTTTGGAATAATATTATTGATTCAATAAAGAGTATTTGGTCCTTTTTTCAAACAATCTTTGAACAAAATGACTTGATCAAAGTAGCTCAGGAAGAAATTGGCAAAACAAGAGAAGAATTAAGACACAGACCTGAGCAAGCGAATCAACTTATACAGTTTTTGAACACCCAGACCAAGCAGCAGCTTGCAGAGCTTGGAATTGAGGACAGGACAGGTACTATTTTAGAAATAAAAAGATTTTTTACCAAGAGAACTCTTATGCAAAATTTGGAAAGAAAATGTTCAGATATTCAGCAAGAGATCAGTGCATTTAAAGAAAGGTTCAATGTTTTATTATCCAGTGGGTTTCCCAGTCCGATGCTCTCAGAAGACAGAATAATGGAATTGGAAAATTATGTCAACAAATTGGACATTCATGCTCACAATGTCACATGTTCCTCTACCAGCTCATCAGAATCAACATTACCAATAGGGAAGAATCTCTACGACAGGTTAAAGAATCTGTTTCATCTTGAGCATGAAATGAGGTATTTGTTCCCTAATCAGCCCACTTTTTTCAGATACACAGAGGCCGATGAAACATTAAGAAAACTTAAAAGAACTGTAATAGCAGAAGACAAATGGTGGGAAGATGTATTGGAAATTTTGTAAAATTTATCTTCAGATAGAAAATTTTTCCTTTTACTATTGTGTAAAGGATAAATAGATGATTAAAGGTTAAAGAGTATCAGTTTGACAGTTGAAAGAGTATCATTAGAAATGAAGAGTATCAGACAAGAAAGGCTGTAAAAAAGAATTACTCAAAAGGACAGCATCGAGCCCTATTGTAGGACCTGCCTCCAGCACATCCACAAAGGGAGGAAACAACACACCAACAGTTACTTTTTGTCCTATCTACGAGACCATCTGTCTCCTTTTTTATTGTAACTTATTCATTAGTCACCCTAGATTATTTGCTAGGTTATTGTGAGATATTTTAATCATTTTTTGTATAAATAAACCCTCAGAGAAAGTATTGAGGGTGGATTCTACTACTTTGCTGTGACATTGATGTTTTTGGAATAAAAGTGCTTTGGAAAAATTTATTTGTGGCTTGCTGGATGACTATTTCAAGCTCAGGACTTTTTGCAGAATTCATGCGTCGAATTGCAGTTCAATAAGTTTTTCTATCCTATGTTTTAAGTTTTATATCTGTTTATAATATCACTGTGTTTCCATTTCTGAGTAATTTCCATAAAAGAATAAATCAGAACTTACTTAACTATACTCTGATTTCTAATTGCAGTTATTCCAAATGTTTTCTTCCAAACTAGTTATAAGCAACGAATTCTTAACTGCTCTTGTTTCGCTGGTTTGAACATCTTGATTACTATAATAAATAATTCTTAACTGCTCTTTATTTGTAATCATTCATTTTCTTTCTTTGAATATGTTGAAAGATCCTTGATTGCCTTTCATCCCTTCAAAACCCATTCCATTCACTTGAATTCCTTAAAATTGTTCTCTGTTTGGCTATCTTGCCCTGCAAGGCCATCTTGTGTGTAGAAGATTAATCCAGTAAAGCCATCCCTTTAACTCCATAGCCAATAGGCACGAAATATTCAACCTTGCCCTTAGTTGGCGAATTCCACCATTTTCAAACACATTTCTTGGACTTATAACTAGCCTAAAACTTTCTAAGAACAAAGATAAATCATAAAGAGAGAGCCCTCTCTGGATGCAGATTGGCTAGATACTGCATCCGAAGGTTGGTTTGTTGAATCATTTTTATTGTTAATATTGTTCACTTATAAGCTATAGACAGAGTCTGAAGATCAGCCAGGTAGCCTTTGAAATTGCTTTTGCTCTGCAATTGCAAAAGTAAATAAAAGCTGCTTCAGTCTATCTCTGATTTAGCTTATACTCTGAACCTTAGTTTCAAATGTTTAATCAGACTCTCTAGTTCAATAAATATTTGAGAAAATTTTAATCATAAATCATTATTTCTTGAAGAATTTGTAGAAGTTGTACTTTCATTTCAATTAAAACCAAAAAATCCAAAAACATATATCATCTAGGAAAACTGGCTTCAGAAAGGATTCGTCACACTAGGTCAAATCCTGACCCCAATCCACCACCGATATTTGAAAATCCAAATCTGATTCCTAGGATTCTTAGAAGACAAGGAAGTCAAGAAAGTTCTGAAAGAGGAAGTCAAGAGAGTTCTGGAAGTTCCAGACCTCTTTCTAGATCACATTCCTGCCCTGTAAAAATTATATATTTTGATGAAATCTCCTTTGACGAGCGATTTGAAACTTCTCTGTTTGTGAATTTTTCTGAATCTGAATTGTCTAAACTTGTTCCAGACCCACTGTTTCATGAGGATTTACAATTGAGATTCATTTCATATCATCTTGACAAACAGTTACAAAACTCCATTCAATCCGAACAGACCTTTGAAGAAAGATCAGATATTTCTGTAATTACTGAAGCTTCCCCAAGCTCAGTTACCTTTCCTCAAACTTCTCAAAACCAAGCCACTCCTTCTACTCCTCCACCCCCTCCTACCAGACCATCAACTCCTGTTATCCCACTATATCTTCCAATGGCCAATAGATATGCCCCTTTAAGGTTGCCCAATAACCCTGTTGCTTTGCCTCAGGATTATCAGAGTAAGATCACCCCTTTTGACGGTTCAGGTACTTACACAGCTCAACAACACACCAAAAGGATGACTGATTACTTTGAATTTTATGAAATTGATGCTGATGATGTTCGCATGAGAATTTTTGTCCAGAGTCTTACTAGGGAAGTCAGGACATGGTTTAGGGCCCTTGCCCCGAACAGTATAGCTGAATTACCAGCTTTATATAGGGCATTTTTGAATAGATGGGAGAAGAAGAAAGATCCTCTTCAGATCCTGTCAGAATTTGAAAAATTGAGAAGAAGACCTAATGAAACAGTACAAGATTACATCATTAGATTTACTGAAGCCTACAACGTAGTTCCCCAAAACCTTAGACCACCTCCTGACTCAGTATTGGTTAAATTTCCTGATGGTTTTGACTCATACATAGCATATTCACTCAGGGAAAGAGCCCCTCAAACCCTAGAAGAAATGCAAAGCATAGTGGTTAGTGTGGAAGAAAACCTCATAGAAAAACGAGCCAGAGCTAGGGCCGAAAGAAGAATGCCTATGAATGAAGAGCCTTCAGCTTTTGAAAGAAAACTGGATGCAATCATTAAAGGTATGGAAAGACTGGGAGATAGAGTGGAGACCATTGAAAGAAAGTCTTCTGGTGATAATCGAAATGTTGTGAGAAACCCAAACTTTAGGAGAAATCAGAACCAAAATATTGGGAAAAATGTTCCTGACCAAAACATCAGGCCACCATTCCAAGAAAATTTTGTTGAAGGTTCAACTTCTGAAGAGCCTACTGAGGATGTCGAAATAAATAATGTGACTGAAAAACAAAATGAACCAGAAGTTTTCCTATCTCAGGATGATCAAGAAAATCACATCCTTGAAACATTTCAAACTCATTCAGGAGAGACTTTTGATTTTAAAGAAGGCTATGACACAACAATTTATGAGGTTCATAAACAGTATAATTTAAGAAGCAGACGGATTGATGTGCCAGAGAATAGCAAACAGAAAACTATAAAACAAAATGTCAAAGGTAAAGTTAACATCCCTCCTGTACAAAACATTCCCCCTGTACAAATTCTGTCTAGGACAACTCCTAACCCCTCAAATCCAATAATTGAAGATGTGTCTGACAACCAACCCAAACAATAAACAACAATCTAATACTTCTCCTCCTGTGGGAAATGTAGAAGAACCAATAGAAGTTAATTCAGAAACACCTTCAAATCAAAATCCCACTCATGAAAAAGAGAAAAATGGTGAAGACCCAAAAAATAAAGAAAACCCAACTGTCCAGAACACTAGAACTCAAACAGAAAAACCTTTCAATCTAGAGGTTGAAATAGGCAAACTAAAGATAGTTGTTCCTTTATCAGAATTGGCTAAACATGATGTCTATAGGAGTCAAATCAGCAAATCCCTTAACCTTAACATTACTGGAATGGATGATTCAGTGAATATTCTTGATGATCAACCTAAACTCCTTTTTGGCCCTGAAGTAAATGGCAAACCAGAAAGTGGAGGGACACCTCCATTTTATGTAAGCTTGAATTTTCATGACAAAATACTTCATAATGAAATGCTTGATTCTGGAGCCTCCCACAATTTGATGCCAAAAGCTGTGATGGAAAGATTAAATTTAGACATCACCAGACCGTATAAAGATCTGTTTTCTTTTGATTCTAGTCAGGTAAGATGTTTAGGTTTGATTAAAGATTTGTGTGTTACTTTGGTGCAATATCCTGCGAAGTCTGTTTTGATGGATATAGTAGTGGCTGATATTCCTCCTAAATATGGTATGTTATTGTCCAGATCCTGGGGTGCTAAACTTGGAGGATCTATTCAACTAGACATGTCATATGCCACTATTTCAGTATTTGGTCAACCTAAAAGATTATATAGAGAGACTTTGATGAAGTACTTAGTTAGTAGCCATGAGAAGCCTGAAAACTTCCATGTCTATTCAGTACATTCTGATATGGACTCTTTCATCCTTTATAATGCTGAAATGGACCTTCCTACTGAGCTAGAAGCACTTGAAATAGAAACTACAAATAAATCCACTGTTCAGATTGAAGAAATTTCCGAAGAAAAAGAAACACCAGAAAAACAAGAAATTCCAGAACAAACCAAGAAACTAGCTCCTGTGAAGAAACATGTTAAAACAGTTGATGAAGATTATGAACATGAAATTCTGTGGAATTTGGAATTTGATGGTTCAGTAAACAAGTTAGGAGCAGGGGCTGGAATTTGGATTCATAATGTTGAAAATGCTCACGCCGAAGGCCATGCTTATAGGTTGAACTTTAGATGCACTAACAACATGGCAGAGTACGAAGCTCTTTTGCTAGGGCTTAAACATGTCAAAAAGTTAGGAGAAATTAGAGTGTCAATCATAGGAGACTCTGAATTAATTATCCAGCAGATAAATGGTGAATGTTCAACAAAAGATTCTAGATTGAAACAATACAGAGAAACAGTTGTGGAAATTCTCAACACTTTCCTACAAGCTCAACTTGCCAAGATTCCCAGGAAACAAAATTTGCATGCTCACAGTCTTGCAATGTTCGCTAGCACATGTAAATTGCCCTTTGGACCTAATCATCAGTTTTCAGCTGAGATTAAACATAGACCTGCTATACCGGACAATCTCATGAATTGGCAAGTATTTGTAAATAATAATCAGATCAATAGTTTTTTGACACTAGAAAATGAGTTTTCTAACAGTAGTATAGATGAAGACATAACAATCCATGAATCTAATCAAGTAGATGAACAAGAAACGAAAATTTCAAAAGAGACTGCAATTCACATGCTTCACCCAACCAAATTCACTGAAAAAGATATGCAAGTTTTGGAACAAATGGAATTCGATGAGATCATAGAAGATGAAACTGAAATCATTAATCTGAAAGATAATCATTTACCTAAAGGATTAACTCCTTTGGAAGATATTTTTGACTCAAATGACATTCCATTTAAACCTAAAATAGAACCTGTAAAAGCTGACATTGAAGAGTGCAATTTAGGAACGCCAGAAAATCCCAAAATGATTAAACTATCTAAATCTCTGTCAGAAGATCAAAAGGTTAAATATGTTGAAATTTTAAAAGAATTCCAGGATGTTTTTGCCTGGAGTTATGAAGATCTTAAATCATATGATACATCAATCATTCAACATACAATACCTTTGAAACCAGATCAGAAACCTTTCAAACAAAAACTTAGAAGGATCAATCCTGTTTTACTACCTTCAATTGAAAAAGAAATTAAAAGGATGTTTGAAGCAGGGATTATAGCTCCTATTAGGTTCTCTGAATGGGTTTCTAATCTGGTACCAACAAGAAAGAAAACTAGAGAAATTAGACTGTGTGTCGATTTGAGAAATTTGAATAAAGTTTCTTTAAAAGATAACTATCCTTTGCCTAAAATGGATCATATCCTACAAAGGGTAGTGGGATCTTCAAGAATATCTCTTCTGGATGGATTTTTAGGGTATAACCAGATTCTGGTTCATCCTGATGATCAAGATAAAACAACATTTACAACACCATGGGGTACTTTTAAATATGTCAAGATGCCATTTGGACTCAAGAATGCAGGAGCTACATTTCAAAGAGCAATGGACATTGCTTTTGCTAAAGAAATACATGATTTTCTGGTAGTTTATCTAGATGATTTAACAGTTTTTTCCAAAACAGATCAACAACATTTAGATCATCTAAGGCAAGTGTTTATAAAGTGCAGAAAGTATGGTATTTCTTTAAATCCTAAAAAGTCATTGTTTGGTTTGGAAGAAGGAAAGCTCTTAGGTCACATTATTTCTAAAGATGGCATTCAAATTGACCCTGAAAGAATACAAGCAATTTTGCAGATACCTCATCCCAGAAATATAAAAGAACTTCAAGCTTTCATAGGAAAGATTAATTTCTTGAGAAGATTTATTTCTAGTTTAGCTGAATTACTTAGATTGCTTACTAACATGCTTAAAAAAGATTCAAGCATTGACTGGACTGTAGAAGCCAAGAAATCATTTGAAGAAATCAAAATGGCTTTAACAAGAACACCAGTTCTTACCAGTCCAAAGTTTGATAGAGATTTCATTATTTTTTCATTTGCTTCTGAACATACAATTGCAGCTGTTTTACTACAAAAGGATGATCAGGGATGTGAAAAACCAATTGCCTTTTTTAGTAAAGCACTTAGAGATGCATCTTTAAAATACAATATCATGGAAAAACAGGCTTTTGCACTTGTGAAAGCAATTAAAGATTTCAGAGTTTATATATTATATTCTCATGTGATAGCTTATGTACCTAATGCTGTCGTTAAAGACATCTTGACTCAAGATGGTATTGAAGGCAAAAGAGGTAAGTGGATAGCTACCATATTAGAATATGATATTGAAATTAAACCAACAAAACTCATAAAAGGTCAAGGTTTGGCTCAACTCATGACTGAAACTAATTGCCAAGCCCTGGACATTAACGAACTGGACGACGAACAGGAGATGGCGACTCCACAGATCAGCCAGACCTTTTTAGATTCACCCTAGTACACTGATATCATTTATGTTTTGTTAAACCTACAAGCTCCTCTAGGGTTGTCCAGAACGAAACAAAGGTTCTTAAAAATGACATCTTTAAAATATTGTATTTTAGATAGTGCTCTTTTTTGGAAGAATCATGATGGAATTCTATTAAATTGTTTATTGAAAGATGAAACTGACAAGGTACTTAATGAATTTCATGCAGGGGATTGTGGTGGACACCTCTACTGGAAGTCAACTGCAGATAAAATCTCAAGGGCTGGTTTTTACTGGCCAACCTTGTTTTCAAATGTTAAGAAATTTGTAACTTCTTGTCATAAGTGTCACATCTTTGAGGGCAAAAGAAAGTTGTTACCTTTACCATTAAAACCAATTTCAACAGAGAGACCCTTTCAACAATGGGGACTGGATTTTATTGGAGAAATCCATCCCCCTTCTTCTGGGCAACACAGATGGATTCTTACTGCCACATATTACTTTACTAAATGGATTGAAGCTATCCCATGCAGACAAGCCAATGATTCTGTAATTATGGGGTTTTTAGAAACCAATATACTTTCAAGATTTGGCTGTCCAGAGAAAATTATAACAGATAATGTTGCCGCATTTAAGTCTAAGAAAATGATTAGTTTCTGCAATAAATATCACATCACTTTAGGCCATTCAACAACCTATTACCCCCAGGGTAATGGACTGGCAGAATCTTCCAATAAAAGCCTTATTAATATCATTAAAAAATTATTGGAAGAAAATAAAAAGAATTGGCATAAGAAACTTACCAATGCATTGTGGGCAGACATACTTACAACTAAGAAATCAATTGGGACCAGTCCATATGAATTAGTTTATGGCATTGAGGCAAGATTCCCATCATCTTTAGGAATTCCTGTTATGAAGTTACTTCAGGAGGCTCAAGTGGAACCAAATGATATTCAGAGAAGAATTAACCAAACAATCCACTTGCAGCAAACCAGAGAAGAAGTGTATCAACGATCTCAAGTCTTGCAGGAAAAGTTAAAGAAAATGTTTGACAGAAGAACTAAAGCAGAAGATTTCCAATTAGGAGACAAAGTCCTAAGATGGGATTCCAGAAGGGAAGAGAAAGGGAAACATGGGAAATTTGATTTCTTATGGAAAGGACCCTACATCATTCATGCTTTACAAGGGAACAACACATACTTTTTGAAGAATTTGGATAGTTCAGAAGCTGAGGAAGGACCAGTCAATGGTCGAATGCTTAAGCACTATTTTGATCCTATTTACTAAGATGTTCTGATTTTTTCTATGTACATAATATATCCTTTCTAATGCATCATATTAATGATGTAAATTTGGAGTCAGCTTCAAAAGCCATGGCCTCTAAGCTTCAAAAGTTTCCAACACTGCATGTATAATGTGCTACCAGAAGATTTTCTGCTATCTGGCTTAGCAGTATTTTTGAGGGCATCTCACTGTTGTTCTTGATCTTTTCAAAAACCACCCTAAGCTGGATGTTGTTAATTCATAATTAATATAGTCATTTTTTCATGAGATTATTCTGATACTTTATGTAACATATGTCAAACCTTTTTCTTGTTGCAAAGGTGTTCCATATTCTTAAAAAATCAAAAAATTTAAAAAATGTAAAGAGGGTATACCCTAAAAGAAAATCAAAGGGTAAAAAGAATAAAATGGTCAAAAAAGTGAAAGAAATGAACTCCAAACAAAATAGTCTGCAGTTGTGCAATTCCCAAATGTTATCAATATTTCATTTAATAAAGCATCTGTAAATAGGTCAAACTTTTGCCACAATTTATGAAGAGTCAAACTGTTTAAACTTGACTCATTCATATTTCAATTTCATGTTGTAGAATAGAGAATAAATATCTGACCAAACAGTTTAATCTTGGCAGATAAGTAGATAGGTAGAGTTAATAAAGGTGCTCAACAGTTTAATCTAAGCCCTTGGATGTAATAAGGGTAGAATTAGATAGATTTGTCGTGTAAAAGAAAAGAATATTGATAAGGGTTTGCCAGTCTAAGTGCACCCTAATAAAGAAGAGAAAATGGTAGTTTAAAGTAGATAGGGTAGGTAGATGGTGTTGCAAAGTTTCATATGATGAATGATGGTGCTAAATGTGTTTGATCTTTAACTTTCATCACAAGTATTGAAGCAGAATATACATTGGAAAATTCACAGAAAGCAAAGTCAAAATCATTAACTTCCCACATCACTTTCTCCCTAAGAGTTTTACTAATTTCCCCAAAGTGCTAAGGAATTTGAAGATTAAAGGGGCTCAAGGTATTTCCTTGACTTTTGGAGGGACCGGACCCTCGGCCTAATGATCAAAAAGACCTAAGTACTTGAAGTTATTTATAATCATTCCCTTTTAATCTTTTCCTAAGTAAAATTATATTTTACTTAGGAAAATCATGCAAATTTCCATAATAATCCCTCAAAATTACTTACTATTCTATGTTTAAGTGTTGAAGTTGAGATGATACAATTTGCTTCAGAAATCTTCACTTTCTTAGTTGTGTAAAGTATTTTGAGTTTTCCTTGTCCCTTTGTCATATTAACATCTGATTTATTTATTAAATCCTTATTGAAATACCTTATCCTATTATCTATAATTCCCTTTTATAATAATAACCCAAAAACCCATTTATTCTAAGTTTTGGCCAAAGTTTATTTAATCCCTTTTATTAAATAAAAAATCCCACAATAAAAACCCTTTGGCTAAAATATACCTATAGATACTATCCCCGCCCCTATGGTTAATAAATTTCATTAATTTATTACCATATAATATAAAATATATGAAAAACAAAGTTTAAACATATATTATATGTTTAAAACGAAAAAACATAAATAAGAACCGAAGTCCGTATGTAACCCCGACCTTTCCATAAACCAAAGAAATTAATTAATCAACTGGATTAGTTAATAATCTTACCCCTCCGCAAATCAGAAGCCACCCGAAATGATTAATTAAAAGTTAATTATGTTGGGGCCCGCGCATTAACCTCCCCGCCACTTCCGTTTCGGATCACTGTTTGATCTTTCCATTCGAGATCCACGGTCCACAAACATTCTGCTAGCCATCCCATGTACGATGATTAACTCGCGAAATCGCGGCGATTTTCAAACAGTGTGATGGCTACGTGTCACGCGCTCTATGGATTCGCTGCCTCCCCGCAGAAAACCCCCTGCTCCCGAAAGTGGTGCGGAAATTACCGCTTACCACCAGATCCTGATAACGTGTCCTCCCGTACTATGATGACGTCACTCCCATAAATAATAAAAAACCCGTTGACTTTGTAAATAAAACAAAATTACGCGTATTTTCTATCATTTTGTCTGGTGAAAGTGACTGCGACCTCCACTGAAAATTTGAAAATTCCGCTGTTAAACTGCTGTCGACCAAGATTGCAGAACTCCATTGCTATACCAGAGCCCGAGCATTCATCTGCCATTAGCCAATGCCTATAAATCTCGACATTTTCAATAAAACAGGTATTTATCGGATTTCTTGCTGGAACTCTTTGAAAAATCCCCATTCCAGTGTTAAATTCACGCCATAGTCTGAAGAATAGGTTAATATTGGTCTGTTTTAGTTCCTGCAACTGAAATCAAACTTCCAAAACTCAAATTGCGCCCATTCTGTGAAAAACCCTCGAAATTTCCACTTTGAATACACAAAAACCAAAATGGAAGTTCCGGAAGCCCTGAGTGTAGCCCCATTAAACACCCCTCACAGAGAATTGGAATACTTTCCACTAGTGGACAAAGATTTTCAAATTAAAGACTTAGTTTTAAATGAAAATCCCCTTCGAAGTTATTGTCGCTGCAGAGATGATTATTCAAAAGGTTTGGATCTCATTGAGTTATGGGAATCCAATTTTCCAAGATATCTCATCCCTTCAGTCCGTATTTTCCCAGAAATTATTCACTACTGTCATTCCAATTATGATCCAACTCAAAAAGCAGTGTTATCCCCGGACCAGAGTATCCTTTTCCCCATTACTCCTCAAGTTATCAATACAATGCTCCATTTTGAACCTGATCAAAATCTTACTCCCTTGTCCATGGAAGAACTACTTGAAAAGTCTACCCAATTGTCCCCAGAAAAATTGAAATGCATTTGTCAGACCTTTATGTTACCTGAACATCAACCTAAGGGCCCTCCTCCCTATGGTTTTGCATTTTTTACTAAATTAGGCAAGCTCATCCTGAATATGATATCCTTTGTACTGGGTTTTAATACTAGTGAGTATGTTGATGAATTAACCCTAGTATTATTATCCATATTCACTCTTGGACAGCCTCCTGCTGTGAAATATGACTTTGCATCTTTCATTGCAAATAAAATCCATGACCAGTTCATGAGGTTAGATAATGAGAAAGTGTTTAAGTATTCCTCAGTCATTTACCATCTCATCATCTATTATCAATCAGAGAAGTTCCCTTTTCCTGTTCAAAAACTTGATGCCAAGGGAAACCCTAGATCTGTTATATTTTGGTCTGCCATAACTCACAGTTCCTATAATTCTCCCTATTCTTATGCTGATTTCATTGATCTTTTCATACATCCTGCAACTACCTTGTTGACAGGAGTTGCTCCTCCAAGGCTTAGCAATGAGATTAAGAAAACTTTACAGCTTTCAAGGACATACAAAGTTGGAGACTGGTATTTGTACCAAAATTATTCAGAAATCAGAATATATGGATGTGAACTTTGTCCATTCAAGCTGCCTAAATATGTGCCTATGAGACTTTTTGCCTTAGAATATTTCAAGCAAATGAATAATTCTGATGTTGTTCATTTTTGTAACGCTAAGAAGAAAGCCCAACTAAGAATCAAAAGTCAGTTAGGTCCCTTTATATGCAATTCTAGGGATGCTGAACATGAAGCAGAAAATATATTTCAAAACCATTTCAAGTTACAAAAGAGTTTCCGTTGGATTCCCTATGATCCATTCAGTTTTATATGTGACAAAAGAATGAAGAACAAATCAGCACCCTACTTTCACCACAGAATTCCAGAAATAGAACAGTATGCTAATCAAGATGAGTGGATGGAAGGAACATTAATTGAACAGGATAGTGAAGAAGTCAATATGAACAAAATTATGAAAGATCTTGAGAAAAAGTTTGACCTAGAATCTTTTGGGCAAGTGCAGGTACCTCATATTGGCACTTCTTCAGCAGGAAATCTTCAACAAGGATTACAGGAAAAAATCCCATCAATTGCAGTTGAGTCTAAAGGCAAAGGAAAAGAACCTGAGGTACAAGTCATTGAAACTTTCATTATGATAGAAAAGCCTCAAACCTCCAAGGCACCAGATCAAACACAGGTTTCCCCTGTTCAAGTTAATCATCCTGAGGTTTCAGAATTGCAGACTCCATCTAATATGGAAATAGGAAAGAAAAGACAGGTTGCAGATCCCACTCCTCCCAAAGAATCCCCACAACAACACCAGGCTAAAAAGCAGAAACTTAATCCACTTCTAGAAGTGGAATCAATAGATGAAATGTTTGATGATGAAAGAGAGGATAGTCAACTAACTGGTTCATTTAGTGAAACACACACAGGTCATAAAGGAAAGGAATTACAAAAACAGTTGAGCATTGAAGTATCTTCCTTTAAATAGCCAAAGACAGATACAGATGATGTAAAGAAGACTTTCATTAATATAAAGGCCAAGAATGACCCATTGAGGATGCAGGTATATGATCAGTATCTTAGAATGGATCCACACAATCAAGAAAGATTAATGTCAGCTTTTGACATTCAACAAGGAAAAATGATGATGAGCCATTTTAAATCCAAAGTGCCAAAGCCCAAGACAGCGTCCGATTACATTAGGACCAATTTTGAGGTCCTAGCAAAAGACATTCATCCATTAGACCAAATAGAATTACATAAAAAAACTGGGGAAATGATATATTCCACTCTTACTGATAAAGCAATGGCAGCCCATAGATTGCAAGATTCTTTAAATAATACAAATACCCAGTTGCAAATTGAGAAAGCTTCTTCTCAGGCAAAAGATAACAGAATAAAATCTCTGGAGGAAATAATCATCAGTTTGGGTCATAATCCCAAAGATATAAAAAGCATTGAAGCACTGATTAAATATAAGGATGATGATATTGCTGCACTGAGAAAGCAATTGAAATTGCCAGCCTCAAGGCATCCCCAAACTCAAGAAGTTTTGAAAGAAAATTCACAAGAAGAAATGATGGATTTGCTCCTGAAAATGACTGAGCAACTAAGTGAAACAGAGAAAGAACTGGAGCGGGCATTAAAAGAAAAGCAAGCTATCATGCAAACATCCACAACAGAGGTTACTACAGGTACAACAACAGCAGATCAACAAACAGATCCCTCACAGGTAAATACTTCCAGTTTAAGTTCTGATGAATTAGCAAAACAAATGGAAAGCTTAAAACTCAGAGTCACAGAACTTCAATCTGCAAAATTACAGCTGGTAAATTTGGAACAAATATATGATATGTCAAAAAAGACTGTTGCTGATAATACAAGGGAAATCAAAAGACTGGAAAAATTGGTTAAAGTTTTAGAAAAAGATCTCTCATTAGAAAAGCCTTTGAGAGAAATAAATGAAATTCTTTGGAATAATATTATTGATTCAATAAAGAGTATTTGGTCCTTTGTTCAAATAATCTTTGAACAAAATGACTTGGTCAAAGTAGCTATGGAAGAAATTGCCAAAACAAGAGAAGAATTAAAGGACAGACCTGAGCAAGCAAATCAACTTATACAGTTTTTGAACACCCAGACCAAGCAACAGCTTGTAGAGCTTGGAATTGAGGACAGGACAGGTACTATTTTAGAAATAAAAAGAGTTTTTACCAAAAGAACTCTTATGCAAAATCTGGAAAGAAGATGCTCAGATATTCAGGAAGAAATTAATGCCTTCAAAGAAAAGTTTCAGGTTTTATTGAACAACGGGTTACCCAGTCCTATGCTCTCAGAAGACAAAATAATGGACTTGGGAACCTATGTTAACAAATTGGATATACATGCTCATAACACAACTGTTCACTCTATCAGTTCATCAGAAGCAACATTGCCAACAGGGAAGAATCTCTACGACAGGTTAAAGAATTTGTTTCATCTTGAGTATGAAATAAGGTATTTATTCCCAAACCGGCCCACTTTCTTCAGATACACAGAGGCCGATGAAACATTGAGAAAGCTTAAACGAACCATAATAGCAGAAGACAAATGGTGGGAATACTTATTAGAAATTTTGTGAAATTTATCTTCAGGTAGAGAATTTTTCCTTTTACTATCATGTAAAGAATAAATAGATGAGCAAAGGTTAAAGAGTATCATTTTGGCAGTTGAAAGAGTATCAGTAGAAATGAAGAGTATCAGACAAGCAAGGCCGTAAAAAAGAATTACTCAAAAGGACAGCATCGAGCCCTATTGTAGGACCTGCCTCCAGCACATCCACAAAGGGAGGAAACAGCACACCAGCAGTTACTTTTTGTCCTATCTACGAGACCATCTGTCTCCTCTTTTATTGTAACTTATTCATTAGTCACCCTAGATTATTTCCTAGGTTAGTGTGAGATATTTTAAATCATTTTTTGTATAAATAAACCCTCGAATAAAGTATTGAGGGTGGATTCTACTACTTTGCTGTGACATTGATGTTTTTGGAATAAAAGTGTTTTGGAGAAATTTATTTGTGGCTTGCTGGATGATAATTTGAAGCTCAGGACTTTTTGCAGGATTCATGTGTCGGACTGCAGTTCAATAAGTCTTTCTATCCTATGTCTTAAGTTTTATATCTGTTTATAATATCACTATGTTCCATTTCTGAATAATTGACATAAAAGAATAAATCAGAACTTACTTAAGTGTACTCTGATTTCAATTGTGATTATTCTAAATGTTTTCTTCTAAACTGGTTATAAGCAACGAATTCTTAATTGCTCTTGTTTCGCTGGTTTAAACATTTTGATTACTATAGTAAAGAATTCTTCACTGCTCTTTATTTGTAATCATTCATTTTCTTTCTTTGAACATGTTGAAAGATTCTTGATTGCTTTTCATCCCTTCAAAATCCATTCCATTCACTTTAATTTCTAAAATTGTTCTCTGTTTGGCTATCTTGCCCTGTAAAGCCATCTTGTGTGTAGAATATTAATCCAGTAAAGCCATCCTTTTGAATCCATAGCCCAATGGCCTGAAAATATTCAATCTTGCCCTCAGTTGGCGGATTCCACCATTCAAATTCAAACCAAATTTCTTGTACTTATAACTAGCCTAAAATTTTTTAAGAACAAAGATAAATTATAAAGAGAGAGCCCTCTCTGGATGCAGATTGGCTAGATTCTGCATCTGAAGGTTGGTTTGTGGTTACCTCGGGTATACTTTCCTTTTCCACAACTTCAAGGAAAACTTGAGTGATAACTGATTGCACCATGTGTTGAGGGAGACTATTCAAGGATGAGGCTTGAGCATAGAGGGCATTAGGAAAATAGAAGGGGAATCATTGATGCTTCATGGTGCACCATGCACTGGGAAGAAGAGGAAACTAAATGGCCAACACAGTTTCACTAAAGAGTAAGGTTGTTGCATCATTGAGACCCATAAAAAGGTTAGGCTCATCACTTGGTTATAGGATTAATACTTTCACAACTTACACTAAGCAGGGGAACAAAGGAGAGCTCCCAAAATAGATAATTGTGGGACCAACAGATTAAGAGAAACAAATGCATATTAATAGGGCTTTAATATGGATCACAAAATAAATTCCATCAATCCAAGATAGGGGGATGCATAGGACTCATGAATACATTCAATTTTTAAAATGAAAACAAAGCGAAAACATTTTCTACGTGTGACAGCTGAAACAACACATTACACCACTTAGAACACAAGTTACATTGGAAGTGAAAACTATGACCAAAAGGTGTACTAAGCTATAGGAATGTGTATATTTAATATTCCAATGATATGTAGGACAATGTAATGTAGAAAGGTGCACCAAAAATAACTTTGGTGATATGAAAAGGTGTGACACATGCAAGAGTGAAACCAAAAGCGACACATGTAACATGAGTAGAACATGAAGATGGAACTTGAAAAATTCAAACGACCTTGAAGTGACACATGCTACAGTGAAGATAACATAAAATAAATACTTATTAAAATGAAAGTGAGAAAAATTTACAACCGTAAATGTAAAAGTGCCACTTGTGAGTTAGATGGCATGCAAAAGCATCAGTTAAGAAAAATTACCTATCTAAAAGTACAATTTTAGTCAAAGTAATGGAAAATTATAATGGAATAGCACACTAACTATTGAAATGGGTTGAAATTTTCATTGACACTCTCTTTATGGACTGTGTTATGCTTGTTCAAGCTTTCATAAAAGAAGCACATTTATAGATTCAACAAAGACTGAGCATGTGTGAGCAAGTGATTTAACCATTAGAATCAAAGAAGAAAACTTAGAAACTTAATACAAAATCAATTGATGATGAATAGACCATGGAAGATAGATAGTGATATCCTCCATAGGCTCAAAAATTCAAGTGTGAGCAAAATTTTGGAGGGTGTTGATCGTAGTGTCAACACTTGGTAAAACGCTAATAGAATTCCAACTTATGTGTTAAGGTTTTACCTTTAAGTGCAAGGTCTCAATATACCAATAAGTATTGATTGACCATGTGTATCACCTTGGATTTTCTACTTATCGTATTTAAAGATATAGTCTCTCATATTCCTTGCTCAACTTGAAATGCATTAATACAGACTAGTCATACCTAAACTATTTTGATAGGGGAAAAGGATAGTAAGTATTGTTAGTGTAAAATATTTCGGAAAGTATGCCAAAAATACCTTACTTAATCTATGGATGACATATATCCTTATATAAAAAAATAGATGTAAAACCTTTTAGATCTGCAATAGACAATCCAAACAAATCCTGCAAAAATCCAGATCTTTGCAGTAAAAGCAGTTAAAAAACAAAATGAAATAGTAACTGATGCAAAAATAACTCCAAGTAAGCAATGGAAAAGAAAAGTTTAAATAATTATTTTTCTATTACGTAACACTTGGTGAATGAAACAAGTAAATGTTACCAGTCCCCCTCAATGGGATGGGTTCTTGGTTATCCTCAATGCTTTAGATTCACGGGTCTCTCTTTCTCAATGATGTAGAAAACCCAAATATGTGATGAAATCAAGTGGGAGCTCAAATGACAAAAGAAAATGATAGCAACAATGAGAATGATGAAAGTGAAGAATAAATTGAAAACCCCTCCTATTTATAAAAAAATATTGAGTTATCCTCGAAAATGGAGAATAATAAAATATTATTAACCATAATCTAGATATAACCGCTTGGAATATTTTATTATATTTTTTTGGAGGGAAAATGTATTTAAATTGGTTAAATATATTTATTTAGAAATAATAAACAAATAAATTATTTATTTATCATTTCAAGAATTTGGTTGAAGAATAATAAACAAATAATGGTTGTTTAATTATTCCTAGGTGACTTAGTCAAATTTAACAAGGAATAATAACTAAATAATGATTTAATTAATTATTCCTAGAAAAAAATAAGAAAAATAATTATTTATAGAATTATTTCTCATAATTGAGTTAAATATGACCAGAAATATTATTTAAACAATGATTTAACTAATTATTCCTATAGGAAAATCAAATAAATAATGATTTATTTAATTATTCCTCATGTGATTTCCTGCTTTAATGAGAAATAGCTTAATAAAATATGGTTTATTAAATTATTTCTTATAGTGAAAGACATTTTACTATGGTAAAGTTGGTCTTGCATGGTGTACCTTGATCCATCTAGTTAGGAATGGCTAGATGATCAATTTTTGGTGATAACAGATTGCCCCCAAACATACAATTGTTAGGAGAAAATCGTATGACCGAAGTACATTGTAAGAACACAATCATTGGACACCAAAGGGGAGTCAAAGAGATAGACCTAAATGAAGTGAAGTGAGAGAAGACAGTAACTGAGGCGTTGAGACCTACGAAGTGATATAAGTATCCTCTTATGTGGGAGTACCTATTCTCAATGAGGCGAGGAGGCATACCCATACTCGCTAAGATGACAAAGTACAAAGGATAATGGTGAGCCTAGCAATGTGGGACTGAGCTACAAAATTTATAATACATGATACATGACATGCTGGCATCAATGGGACAGAAAATAATATAATGAATCTCACATACTTAATGCGCCTGGAAAAGCATGGGCCAGGACTAAATACAATAACACCTGAGTACATGAGACATAATGTCCCTCCATATGACATGGGGAGGGTTGGTGGGTATAACAACAAAATAAGCCCTAATGAACAGGAAAGGGCTCTAAAGATCCCAATGGATCAAATAAATGAGACATGCATGCTGTGGCAATGCAAGCGGCTGGAATCGAACCCATCAAATTTGTGGAACTGCATAAGAGGTTGTAGCATAATCTGAGGACATGTGGGCATGTGGGGGGCTACCTAGAGGGCCACCCCCTCATGATGTTTGGAACATCTCACAAACACCCGAGAATCACTGGTACAATCAACTGGATCACCGAACCATCAAGTGCATGATCCTCAATCATGCAGTAATGAGTTGGGGTCGAGAATGTGAGAAACAACCAAGGAAAATGGAAATAGTGATTCCATTTTCTTGATTCGAGGCATCAAACAATAATGAAATCTGAAACCAAGGAACACCTCCCTCTAGACCTTTCTTCTTGAATGAATGTGCTAAAGTCAACAAAATAGGGTCTACCATATTTTTGGCAAAGAGGAATCCTCAACTAAGGTGCGAGGGATCATAATAGAGTGATTTATGCACTGACACCATGGATAATGATGGAATGGGGGAAAAATGGGGTGCAAAATGATTACTTCCCTTGTCAGAGCATAAAAAGCATGGTTGACCTGGCAATGAGTGATTCAACTTGAGAGGGGATGAGGGACAATATGACTAGAGTCCAAAATGGGTAACACATGATGAATGCGACACAAAGATGGATAAAGTACTGTAACTGGAGATAAAGGGACTCGGGACAAACTCCATGAATGCGATGATGACTCAACTCGGATGCTCTAAACAAGGGTGACTCAATGATGCTGCCACATAGGTGTTACACAATATTTTATCATCGTCCCTTCAATCCCCATCATAAACATTGGAGGACCATTTCAATGACCCTTGTGTATTGTCATACATTTCCATAAATGTCCTTGCACCCATTAACATGTCAGGAATATAATATCTGTTGATCTTTCCTCAAGTAGACCCTCAAAAACCTATTATTTTGGGTCGGTGTTGGTAGTTAGTTATTTCCTCGCGCCCATGAACAAATTAACACTGAGCCTCTCGCTAATAGGCTCTTTGTCTCAGAAGGGTACTCGTGCGAAGCTGCATTTGGAATTTTAAAAAAAATAGAAACGAAGCTTCTATGGTTTAACAACTTTGTGAGCGGGGTCATGGTTGTTTGTTCGACTGGATCAAGTCGAGTCTCTCCATTTGGCCTATTAGTTTCTACAAATGTGTAACTCCAAAAAGGGATAGACCTCTCCTCCACCTTATGTGGATCCCAAACCTCCTCCTCCTCTCCTATAAATTCTTCTTCCTCACATTGATTTATCTAGCTGAACAATGATTAGTTATAGCTAGTGTATTGAAGAGAATAGAGAAGAGCCCATTGTTGTGAGAGAGAGTTTAAGCCCATTGCCTCATTGGGCCGAATGACGGGTGAATTCTTGAGATGTGCCTGACTGAACCCGTCGAAGGAGATCTACAACATCAAGACATAGTTTGTAAACTTATTTTTCATATATCAATACCACATGACTGGTTTTTGGTTCCAACTTTATTTTCATTTATATTCAAAGTGTTTAACTTTCTTTGAGTAGTTGAGTAGCTGTAGATGAATATATATGTTTGTATGCTGTCAACGTTTGTTGGATCTTTATTCAGGTGCATGGACATCGTCACCAACGGAGCACAAAATGTGAAGAAAAATATTGAAGGATCACTGCCGCGTGCCATGAAAAAAGCATTGGACTGAGGTAGGATATCTGTTCCAGTCCATATTTCATTTACAAGCTAGGAATTTAGGAATTCAACATTTTCCCGTGTTGTTAGATCCACCCTAGGGCTAGAGGGATCACCTCTGTCCGCAGAGGAGATTTCCTTGCTCAACATGTTGGCGACTCCGCTGGGGACTTAGTGTGCCTGTCATTTCTTGTTGTTCATTTTGAAGTTTTTCTTGTCTGTACAAATTTGGTCGTATTTTCATTTCTCTGCTTTGTTTTTCTTGTTTGACTGTTTCAAGCCACTTCACCTATTCTCAGAGTGATAATCTTGGTTTTTTCCTCGACTGCATTTTCTCTTTTCTCTGGTTTCTTTACTTGATTCTTATGTTTGCCTAAAATTCATGCCCATTGGTGCGAGTTTCCTTTGGCATGGGTGCGATTAACCCTGTTCAGCGTGGATTACTACTGAATAGTCGCATCGATTCCTGTAGGTTTGAGTTTGGGCCTCTTTCCTGAGTTTCCAGAGCATCTTACACTTTGGATTGGTTTTTATCTCTGATTTAATCCAACTGGATTGGTTCTTGACTTCCATGTCTTGTTCATTTCAATTGATTGTCTCTCATCGGATCAGTGTGGATTTTTCATTCTAGGGTTTCTAGGTGTCTCGAATTGATTGTTCAATCACATGTTCATTGAGTCTCTGAGCTGGTGTAATATTCCAAAATGGGGATGTAGCAATACATGAACACAAAACTAGAAATAGCAGTGAATAACATCATACCAAAATGTATGGAAAACATGGAGCCATTTTATTATACAAATTAATAGCAAATGAGTACAATAGAAGTGTGTATAACTCAAATAATCAAGGCAAATGAGCCTCCCATGAATACATATGCCAAAAGAGAGATGGTAAAATGCTACATGGAAAGGTGAAATAACATAAATCTGCACATATATGGCTCATACAACATTGGGAGTGAAGATCTAAGTTCCCAAACATAATTTCAAGACAATCCTGGAAGGATTGGCTGAAATATGCAAAAGTGAAAAAATGTCGGAGTTGTAGTCCTAGGACTGAGTAGCAGCTACAAATAAATATCTGGATGAAAATGGCCATAGATATAACATGTGATGAATGAACTTAATCTAATGGATCCTTCAGGTGAAAGGTTGATCCAATCACTGAAGATATCACCCTCCAACATTCTCTGCAAAACCTCACTGAAAATAACGCAGTCAAGGAGAGGGACTGTGCTGTAGGAGATAGAAACTATGTTGGGTAAGTGCCAATATATGAAATCTGCTCCAAGGGCTTACTCATTGATCTCCCAAAGGAAAGAAAGCTTCTTCCTCTGAAAAACAAGCTCTGGAAGTGGTGTTGTGAAACCTCCACTGCAACACCCTGCAACACGACGTTATACTTCAGCAGAAATAACAATGTAGTTGAAGGAGGTGGCTTGGCCTTGATCTTGGATGTGGAGAAATGAAGTACAAGATCCCTCAAGAGGCCTCTCTTGAAAGGAGAAGGAATTCCTAAATAGGAATGCCTTGTGCTAAGCTGCACAACAACTCTGCTAAATAGAAAGAGAATGCAAAATAATCATACAGACCATAAACTCAATAATTCATATCATGTCTTGCTATGGCTGCCTTGACCTCCTTTTATAAAAATGGAAGCCCTCTCATCATGGGTCCCACTCATTAGGTTTTCCTCCACCAAGGAATATTCCTCCCACTATATCTGCATTGTCTCAAAAGATGATATCCACCTCCTATCCCAACGTTGTTGACTTGGTCAAACTTGACCTTGTCCACATGCAAATGGCCCTTTTCACACATGAGGGTGTGAAATCCAACTCTTATGACTATCCTTTTTCACACTATGATGGATTTTATTCATATTTTTGAAATGTATGGGCCTCCTTACCCATTTATTCATCTCCTAAGTGAGATCAACAAAAATTAATATTCCAATTAGCTGCATGCTAATTTTGGAATATAAGAGCTGGATATGAGTCAGTTTAGTCATTCGTCTTTTCAGCTTATTGTCTAATTGCTTGGTCTCTTCTTTCGATTCTATGTGTTGTAATATTGTCGAACTGTCATTCTGGTGTCCGTTTGACCCTCCCCCCATCGCCCTGAGCATAGATCACATTGCTCATTAAGTCGACTTAAGAGTCCTTTTTCTGCATGAAGAAATGCATGTCTGGTTTTGAGTGTGTTTTACATTCACTTTGAATTGGTCTCTCTGTGTTTTGATCATTTTGTTCGAATTTTCTAAAAGATAGTGTTTTTTGTCCTTTTAGTGTAGCATTGCATTATTGCTTCTCACTCATACAAAAGAACAAAAAATTGCATTTTTTTTTTCTTGAAAATGAAAGGTACTCTTTTGCATTAGTAGTTTTCTTCTTCATTAGAAAGTGAAAAACAAGAGAAGCATTTTTCGTTTTCTGCTTTGGCTGTGTTATTATCAGAAAGGAAAGTGTCATTCTTGCATTCGATTTATTTTTTCTTTATTGCAAACCTCTATCCCTCTCTTAGCTAGCTTTTCATTGAATTGAAATGGTATTATTTCTCTCATGTAGTTATGCATTTGATATTTGAGATTACATTTGGTAAGGCCTTGAAACTGAAACATAATTTCAGGATAAACTATAAAAGTAACTCAATCAACCTAGGGAAGCATTGAAAATTAATGCTCACACTTATAGGTATAGGCTAGTGACGTGTTCTGGCGTCATTAAACCTAGCAGTTGTCACTCGCAATCTTGCATTAAACAACACTAGTACGGACTTTTTCCCCCCGTACCGTCACATATATAAAGGGAGACCCTCATAGGTTGCAATACTTTACCCATAGGAAGCCGAGTCTGCCTCCCTATAACCATGATACACCGAAAACAACATTCGGGGCGACTGCCTGTACGTACGTTAAGTCCTTGGTAATTTCTCTTTCATTTGATCACCAAGGTGTATATTGCAGTTCACAAGAGATTGGTACACCCTCTTGCCTAGAGTTCCTGAGTAGTCAATTTGATCTTTCCATGACTCTTTAAAATTTTAAAATATCATCAAGCAGTTTTCCTTTCAAGCTCGTCCAAACTGAAAGTGACTAGAGTCACCTTTTATCCTTTTATCAACTCTTAAAACATGAAAAGGCATAATTTTGTTTTAGTGTCATAAAATTAATCACACACGATCACACACCCATTAAAGTTATTTTCTCGGACGGTTCATGAGTGATTCCTTTGTGATTATTCTTAAAGCCTTGAATTTATCATCTCTTTTCTCTCCTTCTCTTTGAGAGAGTCACGGTGGGGGGACCACCTGTTTCGTCGTCCTCTTCATTACCTCGTAGTGAAGAGCCTCCCTCTGGAGTTTCTTCGGAGACACCTCAGTATTTTGGGACTCAAAACCTTGAAGGTGATATCCCGAGTGTCCAACCTCTCGCCACTCGGTCTCCCGCTGAGGAGCCATTTGACATCAACTGGCAGCCCCTGGATGATTTTTTATTTTTGAGAGAATATCCTCCTCAACGCTTGGATTCACCCATGACACGTTTTTCCAGTGCTTTTCCCTCTACCGCTCGTTAGTTGTTCCCTGACAAGTCTCCATCCGATATGGACGCCTCAAGTCCTGTTAGTGGTGAAGATACTTTTATATAAACGGGAGAATATCAATTCCCTCCTAAGGATTTTCCTTATGTGATGACTCAACCTTCCTCTCAACCTTCATCTCTACCGACTGGTTATCGTTCTTTGGAATAGATAATCTCTGATGCTGCATCATTGTATGATAACCTGCTATGGTCAAGTATGATGGCTCCTTCTGTAGGGTCCTTTATGTCAGGTCAATCCTCTTCGATTCCTATTGTTTCAACGACGGTTATGTCTGACCCAACACAAACCAATGTTTGTGTGGCTTCATCCATGCCATCCGCTAGTATGATTCCATCATTGTCGTTATCTTATGCTATTCATGGGACACATAATAATGCTTACATGATGTCTATTGGGCCTATTGTGAGTGGATCACAACCTGACGTGTTAGGATTCCATCAACCTATTGGTAGTATGCCTATCTCCTCTAATGCTATTTTGAGAAGTTTGTCATATGACCACTATATGATGGCTATTTAGCACCAGAATTACCTCCCTCAGGGTTATCAACATATTTCGACTTAGGTAAATCTACCATAGTACTACGATGAGCATGGGAATCATGTCTACTACCATGCGCATCTTCCACAAGGTCCCTTGTATGTCAAAACGCCACAATTTACGGTTCGCCTAAACCAATTTACGTATGTAATATTCCAAAATAGGAAAAGTAGAAATATTGAACAAAATGATGGAAAATAGCAATTAATAGCAATACATCAAACATTAGCCAAAGATATATCCATGATATTAAGTATAACATCAAAAAATGAGTACAATATCTTGGGGATCAAGTCCCCCAAACTAGGCAAGAGAAGCCTCCAATGCCAAAAAGAAGTAAAATATGTAATGTAGTTGCTACACAAAATACTGAAGTCAACACAGTGTAGTTTTAATGATTAACATTGCTATTGGAAAAAATGAATATATGTATCTCATAATACAATGCTCTTACAATACTGGAAATGGAGATCTATGCCCCTAGACACCTTTCCTAGACAACGTAGAAAGGGTTTCCGGAAATACACAATATACAAAAATGCTGGAGTTCAGCCTAGGGATGAAATGAAGGTGAAAATAAATAGGTGGGAATAGATGGCTGAAATGATGTGGAAAGTATGTAATCTCCTCCTGTAGAATATCACAATGAAATGTTTTTCCCTTCACTCGAAGGCAAGCACTCCAGACAATGCACTGAAACCACCCCTGCAACTTCTCCCTTAAATAACGCAGCCTATGACTTGTTAGGTCTCCCGTAGTTTGCAATATTGGTAAGAACAAATGTTGTAGGGCCTACATTAGAACCACTTTTGAATCCTAGGATCTAGCACTCTTGGATTCAGAGAGGGATCTCTCTATATAAGTGTTTTCAAAAGATATGATATTAGGCTAGTTATGGAGTACAAGGGTTTTGTTTTAGTTTTGGTTGGGTAGGATATCATCAAAATGAAGGAAATCGTTTGAAGGGTAAAGGTGTGAGCAGGTTGAAAGAATGGTTCAGCTAATAGGATAGGTAAGAGACAGTATCAATCCATTGGGCCATGGAATCACAAAAGGATTTAATTGCACAACAAGTTTCAAGAGTGGTCCATGGGGAAAGTCATCTATATCAAGGGATCTCTTTAAGTTGATTTGTGGTATGGGACATTAAGAAGTGTGATGAAAGAAGCAAACATATAAGAATGCAAAGAATAGCCTAAGATTAGGTAAGGACTTTGAACCTATCATGCTTTCAACATATTCTCAAGGGAAAATATTTAAGATAAACGAAGAATAGCCTAAGATCAAGTAAGAACTTCTAACTTGGCCTGCTTTCAGCATATTCTCAAAGGAAAACATTTCATATGAACACAAAAAGTAGCCTTAGATCATGTAAGGACTTTGAACCTATCCTGCTTTTGGAATACTCTAAAGGGATCTTTTGAAAGCAACTGTTGGAGATAAACTAGAGGACAGGGCTAACCATAGACTTCTCTAGTTCAACTTTACTTAGCAGACTTTTCAAGAACTTTCAAAGACAATATCTCAAGTTGTACTCAGGAAACATGGGCTCAACAACACTTCACTGGTTATACTCTATTGCATTATCCTCAAAGCAACAATTAGAAGAAAACATAGAGATAAATATTTATCAGTGAGAAATGGGGTAATTTACAGTAAATCCTAATCTATATTTGATGTTCATTATCAGAGAAAGTGGACAATATGAAAAACATGAGAAAAATAGAAATTATAGTAAGAAAAACATCACCATTGACATAGACCAAGATCCCATAAATCATCTTGTGTATTTGATGTTCAAACCAGTTACAATCTTCAAGTCCAGTAGGTCTTTATAGCTTCTAACTTCTCTTCTCAGCTTATCTTTCTTCAATTACTAACAGAGCTTCAACAGCCTCAATAACTATTTACATTCAATAAGTATTCAACCAACAACAATACTAGGCTCCTCATGAATTATTTATAGAATAATGAGGAGGTGGAGTGAAAGAAAGGGTTATTTGTTCAATTAATACATAGTAAATTCTTCTCGGCCTTTGGGAAGGAGTCGTTCTCGTATCTCCCGTGCCCGTGGTGGAAGGTGTGAGGAAGTTCAGCTACAGTTCAGTGATTCAAGTAAGTTATTTGGTATCGGAGCCCTATTATCGATTCCTAAAATGGCAAATCTTTTACGCTCTTTCTCATCCATAGATCGAAAAATTATCAATGAAGTAGCTTCTCAAGTTGTTGAGTCTAAAGACTTAAATGAAACTCATGAGTCCGTTGAAAATCCTAAAAATTGGAATCCGCTTGCACTTCATGCAACTGAAGTCTATAAAGTTCCTCTGTCTTATGTTTTTAAGAAAAAGTCCTTTCTGAAAGAAGTCGAAGTCACTATAAAAATTTCTAGTCCATCTGTCCAAATAGTGGCCCTAAACCTATTTTCTGAAGATGAAATCAAGAAGTTCCGCCAATATGAAAAGGATAAAAAGTATTATTATCTTCATTTTGGTGGTATAAGAATTGGTCTTGCTCCGTTATTTAGACATGGTTTAAATACTCCCTATATAGCTAAAGTCTTTGACACCCGTCATCAAAATTATGATCATGCCAGAATAGGAACCATTATGGGTAATCTATCTACAAGATGTCAATATGGGACTATATTTCCTGATTACTCAATTAGTTTGACTGATGTCCATCTCAAGGAATGCTTGAAACTTATGGTTGGAGTTCAAGGACTCCAAATGATTGAAGACAGTGATTATCTTTCTGTATTGGTTCAAACCTCTTTTCAGTTAACCAATACTGCTCATCCTAAGCTTAAAAAACCTGTATTGAAAGATTTTGTTACTGTTGGTCTCTCTAACGCCCAAGTTGAAGGTGTTATTTATGATCCTACTGAATTACCTAATAACTGGTATTTTCAATACAAGTCAATTCTTGATGACAATAAGCCTGAAAATAAACTCAAGCGAGTCTCTCTCAGTAATGGACAAGTTAAGCTAATTCCTAAAAAACCAGAGATTCCTCGACCTATTGTCAGGCCTTGTCGCTATGTTGTTCCTATCTCTGCAAATGAATCATCTTCTTCAAATAGAGTTGATCTTCCTCCAATTGAAGAATTTTTTCCTTCTGAACTTGTTTTGTCTTCTAATGAATTGTATATACCTGAATCTAAGCCTTTCCTTGCTGTAAATAAGATGCACCGTATTTCTAGCACTCATTTTTCTCCTGTTGAAGAATGGACATATGCCAATCATCATTTTGTGAAAGGTGGGAAATGGCATCCTAAAACCAAATTTAGCACCACCTCTTCTATGTCCAAAAAACCAGCTACAAGAGCTGATTGTGCTCCTTTGATAGAGCATAATGCATTGAATACTAATGACCTAGATCAAACTTATCAGATTGGTAACTATCTTGCTACCTGGTGTGCACATGCCGAAGATGTATTGGATGATCTAGGATCCAAGACTGAAAAAATTCTTGCTAATATTAAGCTTCTCCATGATGAACAACAAGAAGAAATCCAACGTAGAGAAGCCAAAGAGAAAAAGAAAAAAGAAAAGAAATGGAGAGATTATAGAGCCCCAAAGTTCTCAATCTCTATGGATACTCTGAACTATTGGGATGTTGATGAAAAACAAGCAGGAAGTGAAGCTGAGTCTAGTGCTGCCCAAAATTCTGAAACTAAACTAGAACCAGCAAAAACATTGCATTTTCAAAAACCCAAAAGTGAAATAGTAACTTTAGAAAATGCTGCTACCAAATTTCCATCTTTTATCCTGCCATCTCTCCAAAAGGCCCATGTGTTCCGTGAAATTCCAAAATATCCAAGGGTCGAAGAAGATTTTTTTGCTACCAATTCCAGTGGATATGTTCTGGATTTAGATAAATCATCAAATCCAGCTGAATCTATAAGAGTTTGGATTGGTGCCCTATATCAGATGCAAGTTGTATCTAGACTAGATAATATTTCTATTTTTTCTCTCGCTGAAAAACGCATGGCCGGCATTGTATATGACTGGTGGATGGGACCATCAGAAGAAGAAAGAATGAATGTTGCTACTTCAGGCCTAGCCACTTTAGAATTTCTACTCAAAAATTAGTTTTTTCCAGAACCGGAAGATGAAAAGAAACAGCTGATAACATATTTAGCACGAATGGAATTGAAAGATTTAAATTTTTTTGATCAATTTGGTAATGATTATATGGCCAAAATCTATAAAGCCAATATTACCAATGACTCCACTCAGAAGATTTCATTCTTGTCTAAACTGCCTGGTAATCTGGGAGATTTGATTATGAAAGATTTAGAAGTCCAAGGGAAAAGTATTGAACAGACTTATTGGGTAGATCTGCTATTTCGTTGTCAGGAAAAGGTTAAATATATTTGTTGGTAGAAGAAAGCCCAAGACTTTTCACCTGGTCTTGATGTTTGTCGTTCTGTATTACCCTGGACACCGTTTAAGAAAAGAAAATCTAAATGGTATGGAAAATTTAAGCCTAAGCGAGTAGCTAATCCCAGAAGGCCTTTTCGAAAGTTTAAATATCTAAAAAAGCGCAGGAAACCAAAAAGAGACAATGAATGTTTTATTTGCAAGCAAGAAGGTCATTTTTCTCGAAAGTGTCCCAAAAGTTCATCCAATAAATTAAAAGCCTGTATTGAAACAGATGATTTTGTAGATAACTGGTCTATGGTGGAATCTAATGACGAAGTATCAGATGTATATATCTTGACCGATGCTTCTTTCTCATATTTTGAGTTAGTTCCTGACACCTGTTAAAAAATGAATAGATTCTATGGAGATACTTGCTCTGAACCAGAGCCTGAACCTGAATTGCATTTCAGTGATGAATTTAGTTCTGATGATTATACTAATGAAACATCTGAATATCTTTCAGATGGTACTGTCTCTGTTATTCCCTCACTATCTATTCCTAGAGATAACGGTCCAAAGAGTTCACAATCCATTTTAACTTCCTTGCCTCCACCACCCACTTTGAATTCTTTTTGCCCTTATCTAAAGACAGTCTCTCAGTCATCATCTTTACCAACTCCAGCATCTGTTAATACTGAAGAAAGTTCATTTCTCAAGAAGATTGTTAAGACTAACAACCTTTTGTATATTCCTATTGAAGTGCAAGTCAGAGGCGAATGGATTAATGTTGATGCCTTCATCGATACTGGAGGGTCCAATAACTTAGCTCGCCCTTCTCTCCTCAAAGGTTTATGGAAACCTTTGCAAAATATTCTCATTTCCGAGACCATTGGTGGATCTGTAAATTTCACCCACTATGTTGACAATGTTTATTTAAAACTTGGGGGGAGTATTGTAAAATTCTTTGCATTCCAACATTATGACACATCTGCAAGTTTATTTCTTGGAATGTCGTTCATTAATTCTGTATTTCCAGTTACAATTAGTGAAGATAAAGCCATCTTCAATATTAAGAAAAAGGAAATTTCAGTTCCAAGACTAACTTTGGCTAATTCTGAAGCTCGCAAAGAAAACAGCCAAAATAAAGTAGGTGCAAGAATACCTCTGAATGATTCCAATAATTGGCGAGAGGTATTATAGATTTATGAAGAGAGGAGTCAAACAAAGTCTAAACAAAAAGCAAACAGAAATCTTGATTGGTCTCCAGCACAAGTTGCTATTTATGATGAATTGTTGAAAAGTTGTTCTAAAAATCCTCAAGCATTTTGGAGTATAGAGAGTCCCCAGCAAGAGATAGATACTCTTCATGACAATGGGGTGAAAGGAAAACTGATACCCTGTACTCCAACTGATGAAAAAGAAATTAAAAAATAGATTGAAGAACTGTTAAGTCTCCAGTTAATAGAACCTAGTTCTTCTCATTATTCCTGTTCTGCTTTCATGGTTAGAAATCATTCTGAAATAGTCAGGGGTAAAGCTAGGATGGTCATTAATTACAAACCATTAAATTCCATCACTAAAAGCTTTAACTATCCTCTGCCCCGCCAAGAAAATATTATGCAGAAGATTCAGAACAGCAAGTTCTTTAGTAAGTTTGACATGAAATCTGGTTATTACCAGAAACAGATAAAAGAAGAATACCGTCACAAAACAGCCTTTACATGCACCGCTAGATTTTACCAGTGGAAAGTTGTTCCATTTGGTTTAAAGAATGCTCCCGCCTTCTTTCAAAGGCGAATAGATTTTATTTTTGGTAAATATGATTTTATTGTTGTATATATTGATGATATATTGATTCATAGTCAAGATCTTGAATCACATCTCAAGCATTTGCAGATATTCCTTGAAGAAGCAAAAAATCACGGTATAGTTTTATCAGAAAAGAAAATGCTTCTTTTCCAAGACAGTATTGATTTTTTGGGTATTCATGTGATCAATGGTAAAATTCAGATGCAGCCTCATATCTTGACCAAGCTCTCTGAATTCCTAGATGTCTTAACAGACACTAAAATGATTCAGCGATTCCTAGGTGTGCTTAATTATGTTCATAAATATATCCCTAGACTATCAGAAAAGACTGCTCCAATCCGCCAACATTTGCATTCTAGCTGGTCACCAGAAGCTACCGAAGCAGTCAAATTATTAAAAGCTGAATACAAGAAGCTCCCTGAGCTCAAACCTCCCGGTAATGTTTTTTTAATTCTCCAGACTGATGCATCTGATTCCTTTTGGGTCGTCGTCCTTTTTGAAAGAAAGGAGGGAACCAACGAAGAAATTTTATGTGCCTATGCATCAAGTGAATTTCTGCCTCACCAGAAAAATTATTTTACAGCTGAAAAAGAAAATCTTGCTATTTTAATTAGCATACAAAAATTTGAGTTGTATTTATCTCCTACCAAGTTCTTGATACGAACAGATTCTATGAACTTCAAGTATTTCCTATCAGCCAAAATATCAAGACAATTAGCAAGAGGAAGACTATTGGCATGGTAGATTTGGTTTCAAATGTATGATTTTGATGTTGAATGGGTTCCAGGTATTTCTAACTATTTAGAAGACGCTTTGACCGGGGATATGAACAAATCTCACAATCATTTTTGCTCCAATCAAAGAACTGATATATTTTCTCTTCCAGATAAAACTTCTAAAGATGATAATTTTGAAACTTTTGTCAAAAGGTTTCAGATTCTTGAATTAGTCCTCGGTGATCTAGTTGAGGAGATTAAGAAAATTTTCGGGCTTAGAATAAGAAGAAATCAGTGGATACAAATATTTCAAGCCTGGAAATCTAAGAACGTTGGAATTCTATTGGGATTAGACGAAGAATTGGTAAAATTATATCCTTTACCCAACATGAAAGTGAAGCTTTATTTTAAAACTTTGGATGATTACTGGTCAAGAGAATACACTAAGGAAATGATTAAATTTTTACAGACTTTAAATTATTATCAGATTATTGGTGGTGTAGATTTCTCTTTTGCAACCTATACTTCAGCCAAAATGTTGGATTTGGATGAAATCAACATGACTAAAGGAGTTCAAATATTTTTGAAGTCTTTAAGAATTCCTGATCTTTTTGAAGAAATTGATGTTGCATTTCTGCAATGAAATGATGAAAATTATGCAGGTACAGATTCATTTCCCCAGTATGAGCTATTTGAACTGTTTTCTGATTGGGAAGTCAAAGATGGACGTTGCACAAAGAAACCTCAAGTGAGAGCCTCTCAATGTGTTGTAAGAACATTGCAGTATTTGAGAACTTTCTCTACTCCGTGGGATTATCAGAGTATAGAATTCATAAATCCAGTTGTCCCAAATCCTTTTGCTCAAATATATGGACCTGAGTAGATCGAAGAATCTGTGTTAGCTGACAATACTGAAGAAATCAAGAAGTTGACCCTTTGGCTTAAAGAGTTTCATAAACTCAAACTGCCTGAAAAGTTGTCCATGATCAGACCTTTAGAAGATTTCCAAGGAAGGATAAAAGTGATTAAATTGTTAATTAATCAAAAGGCATTGGTTACTATTACTGTTATGGCTGGAAATTGGACAGATGATGTAGTTTTTTTAATAAGTCTATTGCTATCAAATAAGGTTTTTTCATCCATGATTTTTGAATTAGGATGGCAACAAAAGACAGACATCAATCATATTTGCAAACACTGGATCCAATGTTCCATAGAACGCTCTGTCAACATGTTCCAAATTTTCAAATGGGAATTATTAGATGGAGTAGAGATGACAGTCCTATCAATGCCTGAATTCCGTAAAAGCAAAAAATATTCTTTCCTCGACATAGAGATAGACCCAATGGCGTATGTTAACAGGTGGAAGAAATCTGATGATAAATATCTCTTTCCACAGAAGAATCTCTATGTTACGACAGACACGATAAAGTTTGATATAGGACAATCATCAAAGGCTTTATTAAAAGGTGAATATTCTACAATTTCAACTAAAAGAAAAGCAGCTACAGAGAAAGGAAAAGAGAAGGTATCCAAGGATAAAGCAACCATTTTTGTGGACCTGTATCAAGATGCTCAAGAACAGCCAGACCATTAATGGGAATTTGAGTACATGGAATGGTTAAATCAATCTTGGGAAAATCAAAAGCTTCCCTCATCCTCATCCGAAATCAGTGAACCCGACCATGATTTTGATTATGATAGTGACCGAAGTCCGAAAGGACCTTGGTAGAGTGTCTTTATTTTAATTATTGTACTCGAGAATATTGAGCAAACACCGTCTGGGCCAGTAATGCCTGACAAGGACCCTCAATACTTCTCATATTTTATATAAGTGTGTGTATGCTTGTGTTTGTGCATCGCTTGTGAGTGTTGCGTGTTGTGTGTGAGAGAATTTTTGAAAGAGTGTTGTAATTATTCTTTAAGAGATAAGAGACTAGCAAGGCTCTACTCTGAGGCATTACTTGGTATGTAACATATTTATTTGAATTAATACTGAAGCCTGCTGGGCTGCCTGTCTAAGGACAGTTTGTTCCAAGATCACTGTAAGTCGGGATTGTAAAGTGATTTAAAGACCGGAGGAGTCGTGTGTGTTCTCGTATCTCCCGTGCCCGTGGTGGAAGGTGTGAGGAAGTTCAGCTACAGTTCAGTAATTCAAGTAAGTTAGCTAGTCTCTTATCTCTTAAAGCATAATTACAGCACTCTTTCACAAATTATCTCACACACAACATGCAACACTCACAAGTGATGCAAAAACACAAGCATACACACACTTATATAGAATATGAGAAGTATTGAGGGTCCTTGTCAGGCATTACTAGCCCAGACTGTGTCTGCTCAATATTCTCGAGTACAATAATTAAAATAAAGATGCACTACCAAGGTCCTTTCGGACTTCGGTCACTATCATAATCAAAATCATGGTCGGGTTCACTGATTTCGGATGAGGATGAGAGAAGCTTTTGATTTGCCCAAGATTGATTTAACCATTCCATGTACTCAGATTCTTGAGCATCTTGATACAGGTCCACGAAAATGGTTGCTTTATCCTCGGATACCTTCTCTTTTCCTTTCTCTGTAGCTGCTTTTCTTTTAGTTGAAACTATAGAAGATTCACCTTTTAATAAAGCCTTTGATGATTGTACTATATCAAACTTTATTGTGTCTGTCGTAACATAGAGATTCTTCTATGGAAAGAGATATTTATCATCAGATTTCTTCCACCTGTTAACATACGCCATTGGTTCTATCTCTATGTCAAGGAAAGAATCTTTTTTGCTTTTACGGAATTCAGGAATTGATAGGACTGGCATCTCTACTCCATCTAATAACTCCCATTTGAAAATTTGGAACATGATGACAAAGTGTTCTATGGCACATTGGATCCAGTGTATGCAAATATGATTGATTTATGTCTTTTGTTGCCATCCTAATTCAAAAATCATGGATGAACAAACCTTAGTTGATAGCAATAGACTTATTAGACAAACTACATCATCTGTCCAATTTCCGGCCATAACAGTAATAGTAACCAATGTCTTTTGATTAATTAAAAATTTAATCACTTTTATCCTTCCTTGGAAATCTTCTAAAGTTCTGATCATGGACAACTTTTTAGGCAGTTTGAGTTTATGAAACTCTTTAAGCCAAAGGGTCGGCTTCTTGATTTCTTCAGTATTGTCAGCTAACATAGATTATTCAATCCGCTCAGGTCCATATATTTGCGAAAAAGGATTTGAGACAATTGGATTTCTAAATTCTATACTCTGATAATCCCACGGAGTAGAGAAAGTTCTCAAATACTGCAATGTTCTTACAACACATTGAGAGGCTCTCCCTTGAGGTTTCTTTGTGCAACGTCCATCTTTGATTTCCTAATTAGCAAATGGTTCAAATAGCTCATACTGGGGAAATGAATCTGTACCTGCATAATTTTCATCATTTCCTTGCAGAAATGCAGCATCAATTTCTTCAAAAAGATCAGGAATTCTTAAAGACTTCAAAAATCTTTGAACTCCTTCAGTCATGTTGATTTCATCCAAATCCAACATTTTGGCTGAAGTATAGATTGCAAAAGAAAAATCTACACCACCAATTATCTGATAATAATTTAAAGTCTATAAAACTTTAATCATTTCTTTAGTGTATTCTCTTGACCAGTAATCATCCAAAGTTTTAAAATAAAGCTTCACTTTCATGTTGGGTAAAGGATAGACTTTTACCAGTTCTTCGTCTAATCCCAATAGAATTCCAACGTTCTTATATTTCCAGGCTTGACATCTTTGTATCCACTGATTTCTTCTTATTCTAAGCCCGGCAATTTTCTTAATCTCCTCAACTAGATCACCAAGAACTAATTCAAGAATCTGAAACCTTTTGAAAAAAGTTTCAAAACTATCATCTTTAGAAGTTTTACGTGGAAGAGCAAATATATCAGTTCTTTGATTGGAGCAAAAATTATTGTGAGCTTTGTTCATATCCCTGGTCAAAGCGTCTGCTAAATAATTAGAAATACCTGGAACCCATTCAACATCAAAATCATACATTTGAAACCAAATCTGCCATGCCAATAGTCTTCCTCTAGCTAATTGTCTTGATATTTTGGCTGATAGGAAATACTTGAAGTTCATAGAATCTGTTCGTATCAAGAACTTGGCAGGAGCTAAATACAACTCAAATTTTTGTATGCCATTGAAAATAGCAAGAGTTTCTTTTTTAGTTGTAAAATAATTTTTCTGGTGAGGCAGAAATTCACCTGATGCATAGGCACATAAAATTTCTTCGATGGTTCCATCCTTTCTTTCAAAAAGGACGACGGCCCAAAAGGAATCAAATGCATCAGTCTGGATAATTAAAAAAACCATTACCGGGAGGTTTGAGCTCAGGGAGCTTCTTGCATTCAACTTTTAATAATTTGACTGCTTCAGTAGCTTCTGGTGACCAGCCAGAATGCAAATGTTGGTGGATTGGAGCAGTATTTTCTGATAGTCTAGGGATATATTTATGAACATAATTGAGCACACCTAGGAATCACTGAATCATTTTAGTGTCTGTTAATACATCTGGGAATTCAGAGAGCTTGGTCAAGATATGAGGCTGCATCTGAATTTTACCATTGATCACATGAATACCCAAAAAATCAATACTGTCTTGGAAAAGAAGCATTTTCTTTTCTGATAAAACTATACCGTGCTTTTTTGCTTCATCAAGGAATATCTGCAAATGCTTGAGATGTGATTCAAGATCTTGACTGTGAATCAATATATCATCAATATATACAAAAATAAAATCATATTTACCAAAAATAAAATCCATTCGCCTTTGAAAGAAGGCGGGAGCATTCTTTAAACCAAATGGAACAACTTTCCACTGGTAAAATCCGGTGGGGCATGTAAAGGCTGTTTTGTGACGGTCTTCTTCTTTTATCTGTATCTGGTAATAACCAGATTTCATGTCAAACTTACTAAAGACCTTTTTGTTCTGAATCTTCTGCATAATATTTTCCTGGTGGGGCAGAGGATAGTTAAAGCTTTTAGTGATGGCATTTAATGGTTTGTAATTAATGACCATCCTAGCTTTACCCCTGACTATTTCAGAATGATTTCTAACAAGGAAAGCAGAACAAGAATAATGAGAACTAGGTTCTATTAACTGGAGACTTAACAGTTCTTCAATATGTTTTTTAATTTCCTTTTCATCAGTTGGAGTACAGGGTATCAGTTTTCCTTTCACCCCATTGTCATGAAGAGTATCTATCTCTTGCTGGGGACTCTTTATACTCCAAAATGCTTGAGGATTTTCAGAACAACTTTTCAACAATTCATCATAAATAGCAACTTGTGTTGGAGACCAATCAGGATTTTTGTTTGCTTTTTGTTTAGACTTTCTTTGACTCCTCTCTTCATAAATCTGCAATACCTCTCGCCAAATATTGGAATCATTCAGAGGTCTTCTTGCACCTGCTTTCTTTTGGCTGTTTTCTTTGCAAGCTTCAGAATTAGCCAAAGTTAGTCTTGGAACTGCAATTTCCTTTCTCTTAATATTGAAGATGACTTTATCTTCACTAATTGTAACTAGAAATACAGAATTAATGAACGACATTCCAAGAAATAAACTTGCAGATGTGTCATAATGTTGGACTGCAGAGAATTTTACAATACTCCCCCCAAGTTTTAAAGAAACATTGTCAACATAGTGGGTGAGATTTACAGATCCACCAATGGTCTCGGAAATGAGAATATTTTGTAAAGGTTTCCATAAAACTTTGAAGAGATAAGGGCGAGATAAGTTATTGGACCCTCTAGTATCGATGAAGGCATTAACATTAATCCATTCGCCCTTGACTTGCACTTCAACAGGAATATACAGAAGATTGTTAGTCTTAACAATCTTCTTGAGAAATGAACTTTCTTCAGTATTAACAGATGCTGGAGCTGGTAACGATGATAACTGAGATACTGTCTTTGGATAAGGGAAAAAAGAATTCAAAGTGGGTGGTGGAGGAAAGGAAGTTAAAACAGATTGTGAACTCTTTGGACCGTTATCTGTAGGAATACATAGCAAGGGAATAACAGAGACATTACCATATGAAATATATTCAGATGTTTCATCAGTATAATCATCAGAATTAAATTCGTAACTGAAATGCAATTTAGGTTCGGGCTCTGGCTCAGAGCAAGTATCTCCATAGCATCTATTCATTTTTTGATAGGTGTCAGGAACTGACTCAAAATATGAGAAAGAAGCATTAGTCAAGATATATACATCTGATACTTCGTCATTGGATTCCACCATAGACCAGTTATCTAAAAAATCATATATTTCAATACAGGCTTTTAATTTATTGGATGAACTTTTGGGACAGAGTTGAGCAAAATGACCTTCTTGCTTGCAAATAAAACATGCATTGTCTCTTTTTGGTTGCCTGCGCTTTTTCAGATATTTAAACTTTCGAAAAGGCCTTCTGGGATTAGGTACTCGCTTAGGCTTAAATTTTCCATACCGTTTAGATTTTATTTTCTTAAACGCTGTCCAGGGTAATACAGAACAACAAACATCAAGACCAAGTGAAAAGTCTTGGGCTTTCTTCTGCCAACAAATATATTTAACCTTTTCCTGACAACAAAATAGCAGTCTACCCAATAATTATGTTCAATCTTTTTCCCTTGGACTTCTAAATCTTTCATAATCAAATCTCCCAAATTACTAGGCAGTTTAGACAAGAATGAAATCTTCTGAGTGGAGTCATTGGTAAGATTGGCTTTATAGATTTTGGCCATATAATCATTACCAAATTGATCTAAAAACTTTAAATCTTTCAATTCCATTCGTGCTAAATCTGTTATCGGCTATTTCTTTTCATCTGCCTGTTCTGGAACAAACTGAGTTTTGAGTAGCAATTCTAAAGTGGCTACGCCTGAAGCAGCAACATTCATTCTTTCTTCTTTTGATGGTCCCATCCACCAATCATATACAATGCCGGCCATGCGTTTTTCAGCGAGATCAAAAATAGAAATATTATCTAGTCTAGATACAACTTGCATCTGATATAGGGCACCAATCCAAACTATTATAGATTCAGCTGGATTTGATGATTTATCTAAATCCAGAACATATCCACTGGAATTGGTAGTAAACAAATCTTCTTCGACCCTTGGATATTTTGGAATTTCACGGAACACATGGGCCTTTTGGAGAGATGGCAGGATAAAATATGGAAATTTGGTAGCAGCATTTTCTAAAGTTACTATTTCACTTTTGGGTTTTTGAAAATGCAATGTTTTTGCTGGTTCTAGTTTAGTTTCAGAAGTTTGTGCAGCACTAGACTCAGCTTCACTTCCTTCTTGTTTTTCATCAACATCCCAATCGTTCGGAGTATCCATAGAGATTGAGAACTTTGGGGTTCTAGATTCTCTCCGTTTCTTTTCTTTTTTCTTTTTCTCTTTGGCTTCTCTACGTTGGCGTTATTCTTGCTGTTCATCATGGAGAAGCTTAAGATTAGCAAGAATTTGTTCAGTCTGGGATCCTAGATCATCCAATACATCTTCGACATGTGCACACCAGGTAGCAAGATAGTTACCAATATGATAAGTTTGATCTAGGTCATTAGTATTCAATGCATTATGCTCTATCAAAGGAGCACAATCAGCTCTTGTAGCTGGCTGTTTGGACATAGAAGAGGTGGTGCTAAATTTGGTTTTAGGAGGCCATTTCCCACCTTTCACAAAACGATGATTGGCATATTTCCATTCTTCAACAGGAGAAAAACGAGTGCTAGAAATACGTTGCATCTTATTTACAACAAGGAAAGGCTTAGATTCAGGCATATACAATTCAGTAGAAGACAAAACAGGTTCAGAAGGAAAAACTTCTTCAATTGGAGGAAGATCAACTCTATTTGAAGAAGATGCTTCATTTGCAGAGATAGGAACAACATAGCGACGAGGCCTAACAATAGGTCGAGGAATCTCTGGTTTTTTAGGAATTAGCTTAACTTTTCCATTACTGAGAGAGACTCACCTAAGTTTATTTTCAAGCTTCTTGTCATCAAGAATTGACTTGTATTGAAAATACCAGTTATTAGGTAATTCAGTAGGATCATAAAGAACACCTTCAACTTGGGCATTAGAGAGACCAACAGTAACACAATCTTTCAATACAGGTTGTTTAAGTTTAGGATGAGCAGTATTGGTTAACTGAAAAGAGGCTTGAAGCAATACAGAAAGATAATCACTGTCTTCAATCATTTGGAGTCCTTGAACTCCAACCATAAGTTTCCAACATTCCTTGAGATGGACATCAGTCAAACTAATTGAGTAATCAGGAAATATAGTCCCATACTGACATCCTGTAGACAGATTACCCATAATGGTTCCTATTCTGGCATGATCATAATTTTGATGACGGGTGTCAAAGACTTCAGCTATACAGGGAGTATTTAAACCATGTCTAAATAACGGAGAAAGACCAATTCTTATGCCACCAAAATGAAGATAAGAATACTTTTTATCCTTTGCATATTGGTAGAACTTCTTGATTTCGTCTTCAGAAAACAGGTTTAGGGCCACTATTTGGACAGATGGACCGGAAATTTTTATAGTGACTTCGACTTCTTTCAGAAAGGACTTTTTCTTAAAAACATTATTGAGAAGATTTCTAATATCTTAACTCTGCTAATTGATTTTTACATTAACTTTCATTAACTTAGGCTACGTTTTTTTGAATTTGAAGCCTTTGGGTAGGCTGGCAATAACTTCCAAGCTGTCTTTGACAAATATCTCTAACTGTGCATGTTTGGGTAAAAATATGTTCGTTTAAATCTGTTGTAGTACTTGCCCAACTATTTAATTTGTCAATCCGAGGTTCGTAGACTTACGAGACACATGCACTATATATGCAGGACTGAAGTGGAACTAATTTAATCTAAATTACTGAAATCAAATTAATCTAGGAAGGCATTGAAACACTAACTAGGAAAGCAGGAAATTGCATAAAGGAAAAGCAATACAACATGTGAAGAATTGAATGACAAAAAACATATGTGAGCTCACAACAATAAAGCTATCTCAAATTATATTACAAGAATCAAATTACAGTTCATGAAAGCATAACAATAAAATATGAATTCAAAACTAAGAATCCCCTTCTCCTAATTACAAAACTATTTCTCCATTATTATCAAAATGAAGAGAGAGCACTCTCTTATATACATGAGGAAGATAACCATCTCATAATTACATATCCAATATTCTCTCAAGCACTCTCAACTAATTTCCCATTATTACAAGATATTATCCCTTTGAATCCTCCACACATCTCTAACATATCTTGGATAAGATATGCCAACCAAATCCTCCATGATCCTATCCTTAGGAATAGACTTGAATAATTATCTCCTTAATATGGTGGAGGAGATATTTGAGACGTATCTTGGAATTAATCCTTCACATATTTCCTACACATTACAAAGCTCACATATTCTTGAGATTTATATAAAAAATATGTATATTTTCTAATATTTAATCATAAATTCACTTATAATACAAAAATGAATAAAATGGAAAATAAGAAGGTGAAACCCAAATATATTTATGAAAATGATGCAATGAAAGGTTAATGGGATGATGAAATGTAAGGAATAGTGAAGGAAAAGGTGGATAAAAATATGACATTTATGAGTCCCAACATCCTCCCCAACTGAACTTGTTGCATGTCCTCATGCAACCATGCATGGGTCTCTTTAAGAACATTTGGCATTTTGAACTTTGGCTTTACATGATGATGTCTTTTAATAATGAATGTTTCCAGGATATGTGAAAGACATGAGTAACAACTTACATTTTCTTATGGTTGGTTCTTGTGTGACAACCATGAATATAGAGAATGTTGGTTCTTGTGTCAACAACATTCATTTCGTTTTCTATTCTCTTTTATTTTGGTTGGTTCTCATGAATACAAAGAATGTTGGTTCTTGTGTTAACAACATTCATTTCGTTTTATGTTCTCTTGTTGCAATAATAATGTAAAAATTCACTGGAAATCATAATGTGCATAAGAAAGCCCTTCTGTAATATTAATGAAGCATGCCAATATGTATTTTAATGCGTATGAAGCAAAGTGCAACAAAGTATCGTTGGAAAAGAAATGTTGGTGAATGGTAAATGAGAAAAAAAATGGAGTGATAGTGGTGAAGAAATGGAATCATGGTAGTGAATATGTAATGAATATAGTTCCCCCCCAACTGAATTAGTTGCAACTTGACATGGCTCGTGAAAGGAAATGTAGCATGGTGAGGGAATTTTCCAAAATATTCAAGTTAGCATATAAGGAATTGCATGATTAAAGATTAGAAAACAACATACCTCTACTTACCCAAGAATGATGAACTATGCAATAGGAATGTAGTTGCTGCTGCTGCTGCTGGATCAGGAAAATGTGACTGATGTTGTTGTAACTGGATCCTGGGAAATGAAGGAATCTGAACTGCTGATGCTGAATCATGGAAAATATAAAGGCTGAAAGTGGAACTGTGGTACTCTCGTCGATCAGAATTCATGCTGCTGTAACTGCTGAGGGAGTCGTGAAAAAGTGTATAGTCTTCACCCGCTACAAAAATTCTTGGTACAAGTCTAATCATGCGAAAGAATGTGTCGGTGTCGAGCATGAAATGAAATCATTGGATTACCGGCCATTGATGCATGTCGTTAACCAATGCGAGGCAAACTCACCATTGATGTCAATGAGTGCCAAGGTACCCGGGTACATCTTGCGAAATGCGAATAAAGGGGTTGACGTCGAGCCATTTGCAAGATCTGACGATCAAGGGACATTGATGTATTCCCATGATTGTCAGCGAGAGAACTTGCCATTGAGGCATGCAAGTCTCAAGGTACCCAAAAGGAACTCTAGTCTATTTCCCAGATAAGGTGCTGAGGTCGATGGGGCAAGACTTGTTGAAAGGTGGGCCTTAAGGAATCCCACATCAGTCAACGCGAGTTTATACAAAGAGATTTGGTAGGACTATAAATGGAAAGAACTCACGGAAAGCAGTGTGGATCAACATGGCGAGGAAAGCAAGGCAATGTAATTATGGAAAGGGGATCAGTTTTATTCAGAAGGAAAACTAGAAGGCAAAAATAAACTGAAAAGGATAAAGGAATGTATGCGATTCAGAAAAATAGGCATGCATGAAGTCGTGAAAGATAAGGAAATGAAAGATGGGTTGCAACATAAAGATGGTCTAGACGTTTGGAAGGAAAAATTTGAGTAATCATGTCATGATGCAAAAGGGTTTTTTTTTGTGTAATGGTAAATGTCATGACATGATGCATGTGATCTCTAGAGATCTCGCATTCATGATTTTCTTCAATTCCTGCATAAAAATTTCCGCCTTTGTGTGTGATCCCCATCGATCATTCCTGTATGAAGTGACTCAAAAACAAATTAGCTCATTTTAAAGAATTTATGAAATGTCCATTTTTTAATTATTTTTCGAAGTTACACTAATTGTGGATGAAAAAGGTGTCGCATCGTAATGTTGAGCTTTCTTCATAAGCTTCCTATTGACCTACACATAACACCAATCTTATTTCACTTGTTAGTATATGCATCCTAACTTTTGCCTCCAAATTCACTTTAAAACAAATGATAAAATCCAACATACTTTTATTTACCCCCAACTAGAGATATTGCATGTCCCCATGCAATGTACTTTTTCAAAATGTTTTATTGGTTTGCAGTAAAATTGATTTAAAACAATTGAAAATTTTTTGTATTTGTTAGGGAATGAGTAGTTTTTTTATGAATTTTTATATAAATGAATGAGGGCAATTTTTTTTATTTTTTTTTATTTTATTTTTATTTTTTATTTATTTATTTATTTATTTATTTATTTTTTATATTTTTTTTATATAAAACCCAAACTAATTGAAAGACAAAACTCAGGACAGGCCACGAGTTTAATGATTACATATAAGACATTGTCCAGATTCAAACAAAATGCCTGCAATCCATATATGTGAAAGTGCACTCAAAACCCTGGATATATGAACCCTGGTTGGAAAGGTATTATGATCGATTATTCAAAACTCATAAATATATTATATAAAGTTCATTTCCCGCCTTATTTGTATAATTCAGGTATTAAACAACAACCCAATATAGATGTTGTCAAATGTTGCGCTAAATCCGAGTAGGAGGCTTGGCCAATTTGCCTGTCTTTGAATTTGGGGGATACCACTTTGCCTTACAACAAACATCGTATTCATAACTAGGAGTGCGCTGACACTTATATCCAGGATCACAGAATTCTGGGATAGCTTGGCTGCATTCAATTTTTTGACAATCAAGGCTCTGTGAAGGGCCGGAAGGCGGCACTGGTCCTCTCGGTTTTTCTTTTTCCCATGGAGAATGGGTCACTTGGCGCTGCTTCACCTGCAGGTAGGGGGAACGACATGCCACCTCTTCATTTGAAGAGAGGAGAATAGAGTTCCTGTCGGTGAGCTTCCTGGCGGGGTTATTACAATGCATGTTGTTGTGTGCCCTCCTTCATTAGACAAAAAAACAGTGAGAAACAACTGGCGAATGCTCCAAAGAAGAACAGATGTAGATGCACAATTCTGTAAAGCAATATAAAGCTGCAGAGTATTGAGAGTTATCATTTTTAGCTCATGCGTATCAAAACGTCTTGTGGCATGCTCTCCAGAACCCATCCGATGTATGTCACATGATTGACATGCTAATTCATATCCAGATCAGGTCTTCTAGGCATAAGACCAGATCTTGAGTGTCAATTAAAACGAATCTTGCCACAATTCGTAGTCTCGTATTTTTTAAATTCTCCAGTAAGATGCCGCGTGACAAAATTTGTCTTACCGGTGCCTCCATCGCCAACGATAACAAGCTTGAAATTTGGACAATCGACTTGTGGACCAGAAAAAAAAAACATGATTGAATCTCTTGATTTTTCAATGAAAATGGAGTCGAAACGCGTGCTCGTTTTGACAATCAAGGCTTACCAAAGCGTTAACATTTTTTTTCATGTCAAGAAAACCAGAATTAAAAATACAGTAAACATTTTAAAACTCATTGTCACCTTCATTATTTTCTCCAGATGCAAGAAAGAAACAACAAACACTGGTTTTCTCTTTCCCAGCTTGACCGAGAGCTTAAGCTGTTGAATAAGATCCTAGCAATCACCCATGCTGTGCTAACTGGTTCAATGCCTGCGTAAAACAAGTTTACGTTTCAAGACTTCTTCATCAGCTCCGCAAAACCAAATTCTCAACATTCTTTTCGGCCTCAACATTTTCTTCCGCCTCAAGGCACTGGAAATAATTGTCGTAACTGTACTCAAGGCGAAAACCCTTTTCTTCATCGTAAAAAATGATATGGCCGTGCCATTTCCATACGCGGTAGCCGAATTCTGCCTTCTCCGTAGTGGCAACACAGATGTGATGCTCCCCAACCTCGACATAATTGCAGGAATTGGGCTTCAATTCGTCCTTTTTTTTCCACTTAACATCATGCGAACGATCTTCTCTTCGTAAATAGCCTTTAAAATGAGATTGATCATTGAACACTACTCTGCGAAGCGGCACCAATAGATGCAGTGAGTGACAGAATATTGACCAATAGATGCGTTGAGTGGCAGAATAATTACAGTGGTGATTAGCAGATTCTCGAGCCCCTTCTTTTTATGGAATTCTATCTTATGCTTGGGGAGCCAGATCAATCCATCCAGTCACTGCCTCGGGTGTGGTCTTACAGTCTGGTTCCACTGGTTCAATAATGTGTTTTTGCCTATCCCGCATGGTAGCTTTGCCATCTTTGAATGCAAAAACGTTGAATCCCTCCATGCAGTGCTGGCTACGGCGGCAACTAAAGCGGTGATGCATTATCTGCGTTAACGGTAAAGGGAATCTGGACGCAAAATTATGTATCAAATATGTGCATGTAGAGAAATCGGGAGTTAGTTGCTGAAATCTGGCTAAACTGCCGCCTCCATTCTTGGATTAATAACTGCAAAATCAAATTGTTATCTCCTCCTGTGGGCATTTTGTAATTATCGATGACAAAAATAGCAATTCGAGCATGGAGTTGATTGAGCAATTTAGCTGAAGTTTAGATGGGGTAAATGCACACATCGAAGTCATGCAAATGATTCTGGTCTTGTGGGAAAGATTAAATTTGCTTGTGTCCAACTCGTAAGAAAGTACATGGAGCGTGTGGCATCAGAGTTAGATGGTTTTGCAAATATTGCAGAGAAGGAGCCAGTTAGAGAGTTTCTACTTCTGCAAGAGAGTATGTGAGCATTTGAGAGTCTCAGAAGGCGTGCTCAGGAGCAGACTAGAGAAGCAAACTAAGCAACGATGACATTTGAAATTTCAAATCCAATCCAGTTTTCCTTGAAATTCACCTCCATGGAGTTTTTATCGAACTCTTTTAACTGTAGCATTGCTATCATTTTACTTGACATACATCAATGAAGTTATGCAAACAAAGTCTGCTTCCTCAAGCTTCCATCGTTATTTTGCCAGCGCATACAACAACAATGGATACAATTTGATGTTTTCTGAATATGCAGTCGGGCCTGGAATCTACAGTGCATTTTTTTTTTTTCTGCTCTCGGCCATTTATCCAATGTGTTATTGTTTTATGTTTTATTTTATTTTATTTTTTATTTTTTATTTTTATTTATTTTTTATTTTTTATTTTTTTTTATTTTTTAATTTTTTTTTTGGTGAGTGCGTTGGTTTTTTATTTATTATAAAATCTAAAAAAAAATGAATTTGAATCCTATGTTTTGTTTTATTTTTTATTTTATTTTATTTTTTTAAATTTAAAAAAAAAAAATGAAATTGTATCTTATCTTAAAAAATTGTTAGTTTTTTCAAAATCAATTTTTTTTTTTTTTAAATTAAAAATCTAAAAAATGAAATTAACCCTATCTTTCTAAAAATAAATGGTTAGTTTTAATTTTTTTTTTTTTTAATGAAAAACTAAAATTTAAAATTTAGAAAGAAACTAAAATTTCTCTAGACTTGATTTTTTTTTTTTTTTTTTTTGTTAACAAATGGACACAATGATTTGCATATTGAAAGATGTTTTTAATGAAGCATATTGCAAAACATTTATTTATTCCTGAAATTAGTCTAAATCATCCCTATTTTTCTGATCCTCGTGATCGCACTAAGCGCGGAGGAGAGCATACTTATTCTAGGTAAAAGCAAAACTGAAAATGAAAGTAAAAACTAAAAATGAAAGCCTACCTACTCTATACTAATAAAAAAAATTAGTTACGTGTAATTAAACTTCCAATGGAGCCATTCACGTAGCAGTAACAACAATATATCCAGTAGAAATTGTTCAAATGAAAAATGAAAATATTCGAGAGTGAATGAGTCTAATTGTTGTAACTGCAAATCAACTAAATAAAAATAAAAAGATGAATCTAATCTAGTACTTACCTGGAACCATTGTTCGATAAAGCTTTGATAGGCACAGTTTCTCTCACTCAGATCATGTTGTAACTCATGTTCTTCTTCTCCAATCTGTTGTTCTTCTTCCTCGATCTGCTGTTCAAATGATTGTTCGCCATCAGATACGCAGGATTATTCAGATGTTGAATCTTCGTTTGTTTCTTGGGGAGTAGTTGAACCTTTAAGTCTTGTCAAGATCTTCTCTTCCAAGGAAGAAGAGATCCCTTCTTCTGCTAGGATGTCAGTGAGTAGTTCCAAGCTGAAACTCATTGTTAAACCATGTTGAAAAAGGAATTCGTACAGACTAAAAACAGAGTGCTAATAATTGTCGAAGTTTTTAATCCTCTTACAAGGCTATAGTTCATAAAAACTCTTTCAAATCAGCACACTAAAAATTAAAAACAAAGACCACAGAAATAATCTTGAATTCAATAGTCAATTAAACCCTCTTACAAGGACTTCTCATTAATTCAGTAATTGAATTCTTCAATTACAACCATGAACCATGAATTCATCAAACACTCTTCACAGTTGCGAAAATCAAACACACTTGCAGAAATTGAAATTCACACTTGCATAAATGTAAACACACCCTACATGCCCTGGTCCATAAGAGGTCGAGCCCGTTACGGTATCTCGAATGCGATGCGTAGGCTATTCCCCATGTCTTACCGCCTTAACACCTCGGAGTTAGGAACATGTCTAAACACACTTGCATGAAAAATCAAACTAAACTTCAATCCATCGTGCCTCCCCGGCAACGGCGCCAAAATGTTTGGGTGAAAATATGTTTGTTTAAATCTGTTGTAGTACTTGCCCAACTATTTAATTTTTCAATCCGAGGTTCGTAGACTTACGAGACACATGCACTATATATGCAGAACTGAAGTGGAACTAATTTAATCTAAATTACTGAAATCAAATTAATCTAGGAAGGCATTGAAACACTAACTAGGAAAGCAGGAAATTGCATAAAGGAAAAGAAATACAACATGTGAAGAATTGAATGAAAAACAACATATGTGAGCTCACAACAATAAAGCTATCTCAAATTATATTACAAGAATCAAATTACAGTTCATGAAAGCATAACAATAAAAGATGAATTCAAAACTAAGAATCCCCTTCTCCTAATTACAAAAATATTTCTCCATTATTATCAAAATGAAGAGAGAGCACTCTCTTATATACATGAGGAAGATAACCATCTCATAATTACATATCCAATATTCTCTCAAGCACTCTCAACTTATTTCCCATTATTACAAGATATTATCCCTTTGAATCCTCCACACATCTCTCACATATCTTGGATAAGATATGCCAACCAAATCCTCCATGATCCTCTCCTTAGGAATAGACTTGAATAATTATCTCCTTAATATGGTGGAGGAGATATTTGAGACGTATCTTGGAATTAATCCTTCACATATTTCCTACACATTACAAAGCTCACATATTCTTGAAATTTATATAAAAAATATGTATATTTTCTAATATTTAATCATAAATTCACTTATAATACAAAAATGAATAAAATGGAAAATAAGAAGGTGAAACCCAAATATATTTATGAAAATGATGTAATGAAAGGTTAATGGGATGATGAAATGTAAGGAATAGTGAAGGAAAAGGTGGATAAAAATATGACATTTCTGAGTCCCAACAGTGCATTAAATTTGTGTGCTTTTGAGTAAATAATCCTGTAGGTGGCATTTTTTGGTTTCCAGGGGATTAATTGCTTCAATGATCTAGCATTTTGAAGCATTATTTTGGTGATATGTCCTTATTTGTCACTTTAAACTTGAATTAGGCCTTTGATATGCTTTTAGGCCTTCTTTATCATCTTTCTGCTTCATACTATGTCTTTATCCTTTAATCTTTGTCTTCATTGCTGGCTATACAGGTGGCTTTCTTTTGTTGTGCTGCAGGGTTTTGACTGTTTAACAGATGTTCATGATACATCAATTAGACCTGGAATTTTAACCCTGTGGATTCCTTTTCTGTGTGATTTGGCCTGAGGATCGTCATCCTCGGTCCTTTGTCACTTTATCATGACTGTGGGATGGCTTCATGTTTTTAGCCGCCATTTAAAACCTGCAACATAAACAAACTATTAAATAAAACCCTGCGTTTAGTGGTTGACTACTTTCAGATGTTAGGCGAAGGCGGAAGAGCAGTGTAGATGAGGAAAAATGAGTGGAGTGAAGGTTTCATGGAGAAAATCCAAGAACCAGGGTTTCAAATGTGAGTTGGGTGCAAAATGGTGATGAGTGGTTTTGCAGAAAACTGGAGTGGTATTCGCACGAGGGATGGGCAGTAAATGGTTTTTCCCTGAGGGAACGCGATACAGTTTAATCGCTGACACGTATGCTCCTGAAAACTGCCCATTTCATGTGGAAATGGCACAATAAACTGATTTATTAAAATGAATGCGAAGTGAAATGGTGGTCATCTGATCCAAAAGAAATAGATCAGATCGACGGTTAAAAACAAACGCGAAGGGAAAAGAGATACATGGGAGGAAAAGAGGTGGGGCCCAATAGTGGTGTAAGCAAAATTGGCGTGCAATGAAAAGTTCATTACGTAGGGTGAAAATTGGTCTGGCGGAGGTAAAATGCGAGGATAAGTAGGAGTCGTTAGATCAGGGACATGGATGGTCAAGATTGATTTCGGCGGATCGGTGTTCAGAGGAGTAGATGGTTCGGGAACAAAGAAATGTGGATTTTGTGATGTGCGATTTGGCGAAGGTCGTTAGATCTAGGAGAGATCAACAGCTAGGATTCCAATGGCGGAGAAGGAAAGCGGAAGGGAAAAAGAAAAGTGGCGATGTGATGCGCGGATGCGATGGAGCGCGAACTGTCCGATCTAAAGGAGATCGACGGTCGAGATTTTATCGGCGGGGGGGGGTCCATTAGAGGTGGAGATCATCGCAGGGACTTGCGATGCACCGATAGCCGTTAGATCTTTGTGGAATGGATGGCTCAGATCCAATCGGCAAATTGGCCATTGGCGGGGTAAAGGGTATGGTACAAAGGAAATGGGGACCACCGATGGAGCAAGGACCATCGAATCGGAAGTGAGATCGATAGCTCAAATTTCAAGCGGGAAAGCGTATCGGCCTTTCGCAAATCAGTGAAGAAAAAGGAAAGGTAACGAAGAATTCGAAAATGCCAAAGTGAGATGGCGATGGGGGCTTAATACCTTTAGCCGATGGTCTCGGGCCTCGGTCTTACAGTGAAAAAGGGGCTAAGGGCTTAGGCAAAAATCGCTTAAGGCCTTCTTTTCAAAATGGAGTAGAATAGGCCTAAAGAAGGGTTTTTTAAGCGTTTTTGAGGATTCGGTAGGGTGAAAAGGGTGTTTTTAAACCGAATAAAGGGGATTTCATGGTTTAAAAAGGGGATTTTGAGGAAGTAAAGGGTGAAATGAGGAAAAATGGATGAAATGAAGGGGTTTTTTAGAGGGAATTTTCAAAGGAAAAATGATGAAAAATGGGTCTGAAAAAACAGTCTTTTTGTAATAGTAGGGATTTTATTTGAAGGTTTTGAAGTGAAAATATAAGTGGGATGGATCTTTTGGACAAGGGATAGAAAGGCTTCAAGAAATCACAATTTTCCTTTAAAACTTGTTTCTTGAAGACTAAAGACCTGTTTTAGCCATCATCAGTTATGACAAAATTTTATTGATGGCTAACAGTGGCTCCACTTGGGGATGGTAGCTCCTTGGAGGTGTCAAGAACTTCAAAGATAAATCTCTGGAAAGTAGACCAGTGCCTTTGTATTTTCTGCACCTTGACAACCTACTTCTTCTTTGATCATGTTGCTTTAAAAGATGATCAGTACTACATCAAACAGAACTATTCCCCAAACAACTACCTACACAACCTACTTTCCTAATATTTTTTCTTCATAAGGTGCACTTGGACTTGCAAACCTTTGACATCAACATTTTATTCTTTTATTGAAAGCAGGAAACTAATCTAAATCTACCCTTATTTCTTCCATGAGTTCAGATTAAACAGTTGAACTCATTAATTCTCTACATAAGCTACTATCTGTCAGGATTAAGCTGTCTGACAGATTTTATTCTCTATATTCTAAAACAAAAATTTAAATACAAACAAACCAGGATTAAGCTGTCTGATTTGCTGTAAGACTATGGCATAAAAACAAGCTGCACATAGACTGAAATTTATAGAAATTCAAAACAAAATTGTGAAGGCTTAAGATATAAAAATTACAAGCATTATTCTTTCTTCTCATGACTCAAATATTGATTTGTTTTGAGTCATCCTTTTTCTTTTCTCTTGGTTCAAATGTTGAGCATGTTTGAACCATTTTCCTCTATCTTTGGCTCAAGTTTTGGTCTAATTAGAGCCATTCTTCATCAAACTTATAGGTTTAGGATTTAAGCTTGTTTGAATCTCTGTTTTTCTATCCTAATCTAGTCTATTGATAAGCCAAGATTAAATTGTTTGGCTAATCTGATTCACTAACCTATCAGCAGTAAATTGAAATATATCTACTCATGATTAGGTTGTATGACTAAATAGTAGTTCTCTCTCAAGTAGTGGCATTTAAGCTTGCACACTTTCAGACTCTCTTTCTTTTTTGGTATGGGGCTGTACTTTTCTTCTTTTATATCTGCCCTCTTTTCTCTTTTTCTATTGTTTTTGTATTTTTTTTTTCAAAACAAAAAACAAAAAACTAACTAAATGCTCACAGGTTGAGCTTTATTGACATTCCTACCTACCTAATATAACTTGGAATCTACATATTTAGCTGACAAATTCTCTTTTCCAATAAATCCATTCAATTAGATGGTTCCATGACTGGTCTTTGCTCATCTCTTTGAGCATGCTGGATAAACGAAAGGACCACTCCCATCTCACCTTTTTCTTAGCAGCAGTGCTAGAAAATTTTGTTGACTTTGGTGATACACTGCTCCAAACAATATTTGTCCCTTCTTCAAATTTCTTCCAAAATTGAGAAAAGGGGTCTTGAAATAATACTTGGTTGGGAGTATTTGATAGGTAAGTTTCCACCAGGATTATTTTCTCTTCCACTGGATCAAGAAAAATATTCTTTTGAGAAAGAACATCTTCCTCATCTTCTTTGTGATCTAAACTGGAGGACTCATCATAATTGGCAGTGTTGTCCTCTTGTAGTCTTGGGGTATTTTGATTTAGTGGACTGAGCTCAGTGAAGAGGTCATTATATTCTTGAGTAGGGGTCTCTTTGACTACCTCAACCCTTTCAGGAGAAGGTTCTTTAATTTCAACTAGCTCAAGAATTTCTTCATTGTTTTCCTCCTCAACCTTTGAGCTGAAACGCTGTTGATTCCCAATCACATGAAAACTATTACTGATGAGTTGTAATGAAGCAGAGCAAAGATTCAGAGATTCTTCGCCCTCTTCTGCATTTTTAAAGCTTTATTCATCAGTATCGTAAATAGTCTTCTTTGGCTCATTACTTTCTCGGAGTTGGTGGAACTGATCTTCTTCCCACAAATCTACTAATGATTTTCCTGCAAGATCAACTTCTGTTTGGAGAATATCATCATTAGATAGATCAAAAGTAGGAAAATAATTAATGAAAGTAATGTCACGAATCAAACATACTGGATTATCAACAGGTCTTTCTTTATTCTGATCTACAAGGGAACTTTCTAAATTTTTACAACAAAGTTCATCAGGTGAATGGGCAAGAGTGTTTGTTTTGCAAAAAATTTAGAGGCTGGCTATTTATTGATAATATAATCGATTTATTCTTATGTCGAAGGAGGAGATATTTCTGCGTTTCATTGAGCGGAAGTACCGCATTTCTCTTTCTCTGGTGAAGACTGAATTTGAGGCTGGATGTCTTCTTGAGCCTCGGCTAGAAAGGATGGTAAATCATTATTAGTTATGTTTTCAGTCAGATCCTGTGGATTTTCTTCTGTTTCTTGATTAATTTATTCCTCAACTAATTCATCTAGGTTTTTATGATAGTTGTCTTGGGTATGGATGGCTACTAAGAGATCCTCAGGCTGCCAATTTCCTAAATCTTCATAAATTCTTGCAAGGTATTCTATGATGCCCTCAGATTGATTACAACAAATTCCCTCTAATGATATATAAGGGGATTTTTCCTTATAATGATCATAAAATACCATGTGGAGGTCTCTTAGAGAAAAGAAACTACCAGTCCTAAACCATTCATACCATTCCCTTGCTTTTCCTTCTAATGTCAACATGAACATTTTCATAAGGCAATATTCATGCCATTATACCTTTAAAATCCATACATGTATATGAAATTTGATGAGATGTAACCAAGGGTCATCAAACTCTTCACCTTGAAAAACATGCAGGTTTTCGTCCCAATTCACCTGGGGCATCTTGTGTGGGAATCCAGGGATATGATCTCTACTCATTGGGTAATATCTTCTTTGTATCCTTGGAATCATGTTTGTAAATCAGAAAAGAGGTCACTGTGTCTATTCAACCAGTTCATAGCCTTCTACCAGTGGATTCACTAGGTCTTTTGAGAATTGTGGAGTCGCCAGGTGGAAATATTTAGCTTTTTGAAGGTAAAATGTTTTATCGTCCACCACCATTGATTTATTTAAATACCAATCTGAAATTTTCTGGGTCTTCTGAGGTCTTAAGGATGTACAAGATGTAATTTACTCAGAATTCCCCAGTATGGTTGCCACTATGTTAAGTCTCCCGTAGTTTGCAAGATTGGCAAGAACAAACGCTGTAGGGCCTACATCAGAACCACTTTGGAATCCTAGGATCTATCCCTCCTAGATTCAGAGAGGGATCTATCTATATAAGTGTTTTCAAAAGATATGATATTAGGCTAGTTATGGAGTATAAGGGTTTTGTTTTGGTTTTGGTTGGGTAGAATATCATCAAAATGAAGGAAATCTTTTGAAGGGTAAAGGTGTGAGCAGGGTGAAAGAATGGTTCAGCTGATAGTATAGGTAAGAGACAGTATCAATCCATTGGGCTATGGAGTCACAAAAGGATTTAATTGCACAACAAGTTTCAAGAGTGGTCCATGGGGCAAGCCATCTATATCAAAGGATCTCTTTAAGTTGATTTGTGGTATGGGACATTAAGAAGTGTGGTGAAAGAAGCAAACATATAAGAACACAAAGAATAGCCTAATATCAGGTAAGGACTTTGAACCTATCCTTCTTTCAACATACTCTTCAGGAAAAACATTTAAGATAAACAAAGAATAGCCTAATATCAAGTAAGGACTTTTAACCTAGCCTTCTTTCAGCATATTCTCAAAGGAAAAAATTTAAGATGAACACAAAAAGTAGCGTAAGATCAGGTAAGGACTTTGAACCTATCCTTCTTTTGGCATACTCTAAAGGGATATTTTCAAAGCAACTGTTGGAGATAAACTAGAGGACAGGGCTAACCATAGACTTCTCTAGTTCAACTTTACTTAGTATACTTTCCAAGAAATTTCAAAGACAATATCTCAAGTTGTACTCAAGAAACATGGGCTCACCAACACTTCACTGGTTATACTCTATTGAATTATCCTCAAAACAAAAATTAGAAGAAAACATAGAGATAAAGATTTATCAGTGAGAAATAGGGTGCTTTACAGTAAATCCTAATCTATATTTGTTGTTCTTTATCAGAGAAAGTGGACAGTATGAAAAACATGAAAAAAATAGAAATTACAGTAAGAAAAACATCACCATTGACATAGACCAGGATCCCATAAATCAACTTCTGTATTTGATGTTCAAACCAGTTACAATCTTAAAGTCTAGTAGGTCTTTACAACTTCTAACTTCTCTTCTCTACCTATCTTTCTTCAATTACTAACAGAGCTTCAGCAGCCTCAGTAACTATTTACATTCAATAAGTATTCAACCAACAACAATACTAGGCTCCTCATGAAGTATTTATAGAAGAATGAGGAGGTGGAGTGAAAGAAAGGGTTATTTGTTCAATTAATACAGAGTAAATGCTTCTCGGCCTTTGGGAAGCCTTATGGAGAAGATTTCTAATATCTTAACTCTGCTAACTGATTTTTACATTAACTTTCATTAACTCAGGCTGCGTTTTTTGACTTTGAAGCCTTTGGGTAGGCTGGCAATAACTTCCAAGCTGTCTTTGAAAAATATCTTTTACAGTGCATTAACTTTGTATGCTTTTGAGTAAATAAGCCTGTAGGTGGCACTTTTTGGTTTCCGAGGGATTAATTGCTTCAATGATTTGGAATTTTGAAGCATTCTTTTGGTGATCTATCCTGATTTGTCACTTTAAACTTGAATTAGGCCTTTGATATGCTTTTAGGCCTTCTTTGTCATCTTTCTGCTTCATACTATGTCTTTATCCTTTAATCTTTGTCTTCATTGCTGGCTGTACAGGTGGCTTTCTTTTGCTATGTTGGAGGGTTTTGACTGTTTAACCGATGTTCATGATACATCGATTAGACCTGGAATTTTAACCTCATGGATTCCTTTTCTACGTGATTTTGGCTTGACGATCGTCATCCTCGGTCCTTTGTCACTTTATCGTGACTGTGGGATGGCTTCATGTTTTTAGCCTCCATTTAAAACCTGCAACATAAAAAAATTATTAAATAAAACCCTACGTTTAGTGGTTGACTACTTTCAGAGGTTAGGCGAAGGTGGAAGAGCAGTGCAGAGGAGGAAAAATGCGAGGAGGGATGGTTTCATGGAGAAAATCCAAGAACCAGGGTTTCAAATGTGAGTTGGGTGTGAAATGGTGATGAGCAGTTTTGTAGAAAACCAGAGCAGTTTTGTAGAAAACCAGAGTGGTATTCGCGTGAGGGATGGACGGTAAATGGTTTTGTCCTGAGGGACCGCAATACAGTTTAATGGCTGACACGTATGCTTCTGAAAACCACCCATTTCGTGTGGAAATGGCATGATCAAATGGTTTATTAGAATGAACGTGAAGTGAATGATGGTCGTCCAATCTAGGGGAAATAGATCAGATCGATGGTTAAAAACAAACGTGAAGGGAAAAGAGATACATGGGAGGAAAAGAGGTGGGGCCCAGCGATGACGTAAGCAAAATTGGCACGCAGCAAAAATTTCTTTGTGCAGGGTGAAAATTGGTCTAGCGTACGTAAAATTTGAGGATCAATAGGAGTCGTCCGATCAAGGATTTGGACGGCCAGGATTGATTTTGGCAGATCGGCGATCGGAGGAGCAGAGGGTCTGGGAACAAAGAATTGTGGATTTTGCGATGTGCGATTTGGTGAAGGTCGTTAGATCTGGGAGATATCAACGGCTAGGATTCCATCGGTGGAGAAGGAAAGTGGAAGGGAAAAAGCGAAGTGGCGATGCGATGCACCGATGTGATGGAGCGCGGACTGTCCGATCTAAAGGAGACCGACCATCGAGATTTTATCGGCGGGGGCATCCATCAAAGGGGAAGATGATCGACAAGGACTTGCGATGTGCCGATAGCCATTATTTCTTTGTGGAATGGACGGCTTAGATCCAATTGGAGGATCGGCCATCAGTGGGGTAAAGGCTCCGGGACAAAGGAAGCATGGACCACTGATGGAGTGAGGATCCTCGGATTAGAAGTGAGATCGATGTCTCAGATTTAAAGCAGGAAAGCGTAACGACCTTTCACAAATCAGTGAAGAAAAAGGAAAGGTAACGAATAATTCAAAAACGTGGAAGTGCGATGTTGATGGGGGCTTAAGACCTTTCACTGATGGTCTCAGGCCTTAGTCTTACGGTGAAAAAGGGGCTAAGGGCTTAGGCAAAAAGCACTTAAGGCCTTATTTTCAAAATGGAGCGAAATAGGCCTAAAGAAGGGCTTTTTAAGCCTTTTTGAGGTTTCGATAGGGTGAAAAGGGTGTTTTTAAACCAAATAAAGGGGATTTTGAGGAAGTAAAGGGTGAAATGAGGAAAAATGGATGAAATGAAGGGGTTTTTTAGAGGGATTTTTCAAAGGAAAAATGATAAAAAATGGGTCTGAAAAAGCAGTATTTTTGTAATAGTAGGTCTTTTCTTCGAAGGTTTTGAAGTGAAAATATCAATGGGATGGATCTTTTGCACAAGAGATAGCAAGGCTTCAAGAACTCACAATTTTCCTTTAAAACTTGTTTCTTGAAGACTAAAGACCTGTTTTAGCCATCATCAGTTATGACAAAATTTTATTGATGGCTAACATGACTAAAAATGCGTTTTAGGGGATGATAATGGCTTGGCCTGATGCCAAATACTGATATAATTCCCAACGATCTCCCTTTCTGGCCTCCCAGTGGAAAGAATGCTTCCGCAACTAAAAAAAAAGATCAGAAATGGCCCTGTCAAACCATCCACTGCTTCTACCCTGCAACACAGCACAACCCCAACAGAAAATGTATTATAGAAGAAATATGAAGCTTGGCCTGATGCCGAAGTGTGGAATATGCAGTCCAATAACCACTCCTGAGTGGGCACTCAAAGTCCCCTGAGGATGTGGGTGGGATTCCCGCTCGGGAATACCCTTGTGCTAAACAACACAACAGTCTCCACTAAACAGCTGAAAAGAGAAAGAAGTCACAATAGACTCAAAACATAATAATAATCAACATCAGTTCTAAGGCTGCCTTACCCTTCCTTATATGCTTTGTGAGCCTTCTCACCTTGGGCCCCACTCATGAAAGCCACTACTTCCATGCAAAGAATCTCACTCCAAAACTGTGCTATCTCTCATTGATTATCCACTCCCTCCATACCAGCGTTGTTGATTTGGTCAAACTTGACCCCATCCACATGCTTCATCCCCTATTCACACCTAAGGGTGCTTTATCCAGCTACGTTGATGCTCCTCATTCACATTATGAACTATTTTATTCCTACTAAGGATATTTATAGGTCTCCCTACCCTCTTATTCTTCTAACTAAGAAGAAAAAAAAAATACTATTCCAACTAGCTGAAAGCTAATTGGGAATATTATAGTCCTCCCCCCCAAATGTTGCTTATCCTCAAGCAAATGTAAAGGTGATTGCAGCAAAACTTCTCCTCCTTCCCTTGTGACACCTCCATGTGATAAGAGAGGCACATAATTCTCTTATTGCTAGTCATTTAGATGTAAGTAAGATGGTAGCACATTGACAAAGGTATTTTTGTTGGCCTCATATGTTTGAAAGTGTGTCACGTTTTATTATAGGTTGTTAATTATGTGATGTTAGTAAGCCTAGCAATATAAAGTTAGGATTGTACACTCCACTTCCAATACCTTCTTGACCATGGGAGAGTGTTTGTATGGAATTTGTTGGAGGTATTCCTATGTCAAAAAGGAATCATGATTATCTTTTTGTAGCTGTGGATAGTTTTAGCAAAACGTGTATTTTGATGCCATGTAAAAAGAAAATTATAGCTGAAGAAACTGCTCAGTTATTCTTTCAGAGTGTATGGTTTCATTTTGGTTTCCCACATCCATTGTTAGTGATCGAGATTCTCGCTTTGTTGGGAACTTTTGGTCAAGCTTGTTGGGATTCATGGACACCAAATTGAAAAAGAGTACAAAATTTCATCCTCAGATAGATGGTCAAACTGAGGTGGTGAACAGGATGGTGATACATCTTCGCAGTTATTGCAACAAGAATCCTAAGTTGTGGGATGAAAACTTGCACTATATTTAGCATGCTTACAACCAAGCCAAGCACTCGTCCACTCAAACAGCTCCATTTGAGGCATGTTTTGGATACTTTCCTAAATCCCCTTTTGATTTTATTTTTGGAAAGGATGTTGCTATTGATGGTCATAGTGACATAGAAAAAGCTAAAAGGTTGATTGAACAAATCTAATTGGTGCATCAAGCAATCCAAGAAGAGCTGGAAAAGAGCCCAGTTAAATACAAAACAAGGCATGATAAGCATCATGTCGACCACAAATTCCAAGTCAATGATGAAGTTTGGCTTCACATTAGCAAATAAAGGCATCAAGGAGAAGGTAAAAAAATAAAACCAATTCGATATGGTCCATTCAAAATTTTAGAAAATATTGGTGATAATGCCTTCAGTTTGGATTTTCCTTCTTATATGAAAATTTATGTTGTTGTTAATGTTGAGAAATTAAGGTTGTATGAGCCGCCTTTGATTGAATATCAAGGAGAAAATGTTCAGATTCCTTCCATTGAGGTTTTTTCTCTTGAATAACTTAATGAACTACAACAAGAAACCATTCTTGACAGAAGAAAAGGTCTTCAAAATGAGGGAATGTGGAGTACCTTCGTGTGGGGCTCAAAGGCACAAATCCAAGCAAGGAAAAATGGATTGAGATTGGGAAGGTGAGGAAAATGTACCCTCATCTACTGAACAATTCAAAGTGATCATTTGGGGTCCAAAATCTTCCAGTGGGGAGGAGTGATCATGTGCTCAAAATTATGCTAAAAAATAAAAGTTGTTAGAAAGGTGTGGAACCTAAATGACCACGTAGATCTCGTCTTTCTAAATCCACCGCAACTCTTTTCATGGAAAACTGACACAGTATGCTCCCGCAAAACGTGTTCTGTTCATTTCCCCAAATAAGTAAATTTTGGAAAAAAAAATGTGCAGGTTGCCTAGTCAGCAGTTCGTACAACTAATTGGGCATAGTTTACTGGTCAAAGGGTGATTTTGTAGTTTTGACCAATTAGGCTTCACCAATTGTCGAGTTCATGTTGGTGCTTTTTGGCATGATTTCATTGGTTGGTGTGATGGCCAATCACATGCTGCCATGTGGCCCAACCAGCGGCTGCCACGTGGCAACATGGGAGGCCACCAAAATTTTTGGAAGGGTCGAGCGGATCGGCCAGGGTTAGAACATGTTACACTAAAATCTGTCATCCTGACATTTTACTATGAGTATGAGCTCATTATTACTCATACTTCCTCCTTTTGCAAGTCCAACATATCAGCTCCTCATGTCAAGCTTTCAAAATTAGAGAAAAGTTCCTAAAATCCCCTAAACCTTGGTATCGCACTTTCTCTATTCATTACCTGCGGTCCCGCACCTAAAGTTCAGCCTGGATGCGGAATCATGCCGCACTTTATTTGTGTTATGGGTGCGGACCTCTGTAAAACATAAAAAGGCGAGAAAGTAAAGATAAAAAGTGAATTTCAGATGAATTCTAGAAGATTCTGGATGGGAATTTTCGAGAATGGATACGCTTTGAGAAGGTTCATGCATCCCTCACTTGATGGAGCTAACCCCTTGATGTAAGGAGCTAATCCCTTTGAAGGATGAGGATTCTATCCCTTCATATTCGGGAAATGTAAGTGAAACCTCCTTTCCACTATGTTAGAGTCTTTGGGTATCCTACAAAGGGAGTCGAAGCGTATATTTGAAGCAAATGCCGTTGAGATCTCACTTGGTTAACAAGACTTTCCTGAGGTTAAACTACCTGCATTCATTTGTCTTGTTTAAAGAGGCAATGTCACCAACAAAAGAGATTTCTGCCGTGAATTCGTATATTCCAAAATACATCATGCAATAAAGTTGTAAAGGTTTTCTTTATTTGTAGTTAATACAAAGATACTCATTTCTCTCATTAAACTGTCGATTCATGGTTTATTTCATAAATTCCTTGATCATTATGATAAGTATGGTTTATAATAATGTCTATACAGGTGCTGCGTAATCTTTTTGCTTGTTTGTGACTGCAGATTCATGAGGAACGTTCTTTCAGTGCACGGGAAGGACTTCAACGAAATCAAGCAAGCGCTGGACATAAGGTAGGCCTTACACCTATATAGTGTTTTTATGAATATTATATGCTTAGAGAGAGATTAGTATAATTGGCTGTTTGTTGCTAGTTACTTTTAGTACTAGAGAGATCGGTCTTGTCCGCAAGACGGATTAATCTACACAACAAAATGGCGACTCCACTGGGGAAAGAACTTGTTGTTTTTGGTTCTCTTTCATTTTTTATTGGAGGAAACATTTTTCCTCGTTTTTGATTGATACATATCTATCTGGGTAATTTAGATTTTCCCTGTTTTTGAAAATTTAGAAATATTTCAAGTTTTTCTATAAATTTTCCTAGGACCGCACTCTGGCCTACTTTGACAATGCGGGTAGGTTCGCACTTTCTCTAGAGAATACAGTGCGGGACCGCACCTGTCAATATTGGTTGCCTGCGGACCCTGTTAAAATTTTAGAAAATCTCTAGATTTCTTTTTCTAGTTTGTTTTTAGCTTTTTGGTGTCTGCCCAGACTGATAATTGTTTCTGTCAAGAATTTTTTGTGAATGAACTCCAACAGTGTTAATGTTTTGATGATTTTCTAGAAGATTTTGCTGATTGGATTGTTTTTCCGCTTGGTCTTTGTAGCGATTCGAACTTTTGACAATTTGCAGTATCTCAGATTACATTGATCTCTTTTTGTCTTTTGAATCCGACCTGATTGTGAAAACATCCTATATTGAGAAATTAAGCCTTTTGTTTCTTTGCAAATCTTCGAAAAAACTTGGTTGAAAGTTTTGAATTTCATTTTTATAAAAACATATTTTGAGTGTTTTTGATCTGTTTGTTATCTGAACAAATAGATTCTTAGTTTGCTGAACAACTAAGGAAAACATTCATAAAAAAAATCTAAAATCTTTTACTCAATTTAGATTTTAGATCTCAAGATTAGATTTTGTAGTTTTGAGTGCTTTTAATTTTTGTAGCTTTCTTTCGAAGGAAAATTGTTTTGTGGCTTCTAGTTTGGAAAAGAAAAAGAATTTTTCTCGTGAGCTTTGATAGTTTATTGAAAAGACAAAATATTTTCTTTCAATCATTTTTCGTGTTTACAGAAGGAATTTAAAAGATCGCATTCTCTAACTCTTTCTTTAGATAGAAAGTTCATTGAAAGAAAAATAATTGAATATCATCATAGGTGCATTTTAGTGTTTTTTGGAAGTCGAGTCTTCACATCATCCAAAGTTTCATTTCCGCACCCATTGACTTAAGAAACAGCTCCTAAAAGTAACACTTAAATAAAATTCATCTAGTAATCTTTTTATTTCTAGGGCTCTTATCACCAACATAGCTTAGGCTAGTATCTTGGAGTAGGGAGTAATTAACTCTCCAAGATAGTTAAAACAAACAAGTAGATATATCTTGCGGTAGGAAGAATTCCAGTTGTTGCATGTATGCTCTGGGAAGATCCTCTTAAAGGAGTTAAGCACGAGATCATATCTGAACCAGTGGGGTAATCAATCCTTCCTCATTGGGAACGATAGAAGATATACACGTATTAAAAACGGTAAACCTCGAATAGACCATTGTCGAGGAGCCAGGGGTCACTTGTCGGTAAACCTTGGATTATTTCAAGGAGCCTTCAAGGGGATTGAGCTTTGTTACTCTGCCCTTGCGTGTGTGTCGGATCGTAGACTGTTCCCCCAGGTATATTTGTTTCAGTTGGTAACCTTAGTGGCTATAATCTTTAGGATTCTTTCCTAAGGTGACGGTGGAGGGAAGATCCCGCTGTACCTGGAACAGACGTCGACTAGACTCACTTGGACTCTCTGGGGGGTTCTCTTCACTCGAGATGGTTTTGTGAAGAAACTTGTGCCAGTCTGTTTCATTAAGCAGGTTGTCGGGGTAACTGTTTCAACCACCCTTTTCGTGTTAAAATTCTACTAAGTTGGATTTCATCACCAACTAGTGATTTTAGTACGGAAAGTTACATGTTTGTGTGTGGTTTGAACTCTTAGATTTTTAAGCGAATGATTCAATTGTTTGTTTCTTAGAGACTTTAGGTGTTTTCATTGAAATTTTTCTTTGTTTGCGTGTGATTAGATAATTTTTAATCGTGGCGGAATTGCCAAGACAATCCCGGAGAATACAAGGGAAACCCCCCGAATATTCACCAAGTCAACTTGAAGGGCTTCGAGCTCTGGTACCACACAGTAGCCGTAGACTTAGGTCAACAGAAGTTGAAAGCTCAGCTATAGTTATACATCCCGATCATCAAATACCTACAACAGAATACATTCAAGAACCGATTTCAGTTTCTGAAGTTACTGAAAGTGTTTCTCCTTCTGGTGAATTATCTGACGAACCTGAAATCTCTGAACCTGAAACTGAATCTTCTGTGTTAGAAACATCCTCAGGATTTGTTACACCAACTTCTAGCGATCTAGGTTCACCTAGGGTAAGAAATATCATTACAGACAATCTTCCCTCTGGACTTATTTCTATTGAAGAACTTACCAATCCAGACGAAGACATATCTCTTCCCAACTCCCCTCAATCGTTAAATCTTAGGGAGCGTGAATCTATTTTCTACAGCCCCATTCGAACTAATCCTTGGTATCTCTCTTTAACAGACTTTTTAGAGAATCCGGGTCTTGCTTTTTATCCACCTCGAGTTCCATTTCATCCTACACCCAGAGGTTATTATCCGCCATCTTTTATGGCTGGTGAGTCATCCATGTTTTCTCAAACGCCTGAATCATTTTTACATGGTGGTCCTTCTATTCCTTCAGGATATCAGTCTTTGTTTGGTACTTTCTCAGGAGTAACTCCTCAACCTATCGAAAACTTGTTATCATCTGATCTTGATGGACTTAAAATTGAAACGTCGAACGCAGAACAAATTTTTATGATGTCTGGTAATATTCCCAATCCTCAAGCTCAAGGCAGTCAGTTTCCTTCTGGGGGGCAACCTCAGAGAACTCAATTACCACCTAGGGGGAAACCTCAGGGTAGTCAATTACCGCCTGGGGGGCAACCTCAAGGTAGTCAGTTACCACCCGGGGCTCAACCTCAAGGTAGCTTTTTCCCAGGACAAACTGTGGATCCATATTATTTTGGGGGACAACCCCAAGGACAGTACATACCTCAGGGTTATCAACCTCAAGGACAGTACATTCCTCAAGGTCAACCCCAAACTCAATATGCTCCTTAGGGTCCTCAACAACCCCAACTTCAGTACGTGCCTCAAGGTTATCAACCTCAAGGGCAGTACCCAATGCAAGGTTACCAACAGCCTTCTGGTCAACCATCTGTTCAAGGAGCCGGAACTTTACCTTATTATCAACCCTACGTTCAACCCGGTTTTGGTCCTTACGTTCAACCTTCTACGGGACAATACCCCGGAATGATGGTGTGGGATCCGTCCCAATATCAACAGCCTTTGCAGCCTAATGTGCAGTTACCTTATCAACCTGGTCAGCCATTGGTTTCTAGTTCTACTCAGCAACCTGTTCAGCCAGCTATTCAAACCCCTGCACCTAGTTCAGTTCAGTAGGCTGGGCCTAGTACACCTCAGACTCCACCCCAAACTGCTGCAACTGCTGCAACTACTGTTCAACCTGTCACACCTGTTTCTGGAGTATCTGTAGCCCCGAGTTCGGCTACCCCTGTATCCGTGCAAATTCCTCAGGTCTCTGTACCTCAGTCAGGACCTTCAGTTCAGACTACAGTTCAGATGCCTACAGGACAAACTGGTACAAGTACAGTTGTTACAAGTCAACCTCAATTTACGTATCAACCGTACCAAGGACAGCCACAATTTGGTCCCTATGTACAGAATCCAAACTATCAGTATCAACCATATCCTGGTTATACTTATCAACAACCTCAGTATGGTCCGGTTCATGCTGGTTTTCCAGGAGGTTACACAATACCTAATGCTAATCCGATTCCTAGTCATCCTGGGTATCCGCCTCCTGGATCTGCTTTGGCTTCTCAAGGTTTTCATGACCCTAACCGTCAATTACCGTTCATCGCAACTTTGGACTTACCTGATTTGATGCGCCTTACAAATGATCCTATTTTTTATTATCAGAACTGGCCGCCAATGCCTCATAAGTTGCCCAGTGATATACCAAAGTTTGAAGGTAAGTCAGGAGAGGATCCATCGAATCATGTTATGAATTATCACCTTTGGTGTGCATCTAATTCAATCATTGATGATTCAGTTCGCTTACGTCTTTTCCAAAGAAACCTTATAGGTCTTGCGGCTAAATGGTACATTGAGTTACCACGCAGCTCATTTCATAATTTCAGTCAGATAGCAACATCTTTCTTAACTCATTTCCAGTTGCCTGTCAGATACGACAACGGCACAGAATTATTAACTTCACTAAAACAATCTACGTCCACGTATATTTCTGATCATATTCATGAATGGCGACGTAGACGACGTTTGGTGAAAGTTTATATTCCGAATCAAATTTTGGCAGAATGGTTTGTTAAATCATTGTTACCCAAGATCACTGAAGATGTAGCTAAGGCTGGTGTTGTCACTGAAGAGCAAGTAATTTCTCAGGCTCAGTACCTGGACCTCGTCTATATGCAGTCAGGTACTCTACATGAGAAAATTCCCGATCTTCCAAAACAAGGTCAAATAGTTGCCGCTCCTTCAGGGTCTCATGCCGCTGACGGTATGATCAGTACAGTCAATTCTAAAAGCAAGAAGAAATCCTCAAATAATTCTTCTCCAATTATAACTTTACCTGATTCCCCGAAAGGAGAATCCTCTCCCAAAGTTTCTGCCGACATTCATGTTGTTGAAACATCTACGACAAAATCAAAATCTGGTGGGAAAAAGAAGGGGAGGAACAAAAACAAAAAGAATTCGAAAGAGAAAACAGATAAAGATGAATCCAATGACGACAAACGTAAACCTCGCTATCCTTGCTTCATTTTTGAACAAGATCATTTCACGAAAGAATGTCCATATCGAGACGAAGTTACGAAACTCGTTAAAGGGTCACAACAACCTGTTGTCTTGAAGGATCCTTTTCCAGTTCAAGATAGTAAAATGATTGGTTCTTCCTCGACTACTTTAGAAGAGCCTATTATGATGATGTCTCATGTAAGGATTGCGACGCGATCGCAAGATTACGGTTCTAAGAATCCCGTCGATGGCAAAGAAGGAGAGTCTTCTAATGCCAACGCATCAAATACAACTCCTCCTGTTTCCGGTCCGCTACAGATCGAGAAACAAAATCCAGACTTGATAATCAAACCGCCTGCTAAAGGTGTTCTTCGTAAATCAGCTTTCAATCCACATGCGAGAGCTGCTCAGAATTACAACATTGTTGAAGATTTAGCCGTTTCTCCTTCAGCAATGTCGGCTTTGGAAGTGCTGCAATCGTGTCCAGCACAGCGTAAATTGTTATTGTCTGCCATAGGAGCTGTTGATGTTCAGGATTCTAACCTTATAATCTTCGATTTAGAAAATAGTACACCACGTCTTCCTCACCAAATGGCTTTCCAGATTCCAGTGTTAGTAAAAAACAGACCTATTTTTCGGACTGTGATTGATGAGGGAGCTTCAACGTGTATTATGTCGATTCAGTGTTGGAAATCGCTTGGATCTCCTACACTTAACCAATCCCCGACAATTATCAAGGCTTTTGATGGTCGAGGTTTTCAAACTTATGGTATTTTGCAGGATTTACCCATAGGGGTCGAAGGTAAAATCGTTAATCTAGATGTGGAAGTGGTTGATGCCCCTCTAGATTACAACCTTCTTCTGGGTCGTAGTTGGTCTTATGCTATGACTGTTGTTGTCTCTTCGGTCTTTCGGCTCATAAAATTTCCATATCAAGGAAAGATCGTGACAATAGATTAGTTAACTTATTTTTCGTCTGACCCAGCCTCTACAGAAACAATCCAGCACGTTGGTAAAACGGCTATCCCTTATAAGGATGTTGGAGTAGGTTTGATTAAATATTCTGGTTTACTAGGAACTTTTTCCTTTCCTCCTCCTAACGTATCGCCTTCTACTGCAACTATTCATATGATTTCGTCAGACACTCTTATGTTTGATGATCCTTGGATTATACCTTCGGAATCCGAGATAGATTCATTTGATGGCGTGATGCCTTTGAGTCCATTTGAAATTGCGTACCAGGATATACAGTCATTTTCCGACCCCTCTTCAACCGAAACTGATCCAATGAATGGGATCCATGAGGAATCACTTTCTATATCTAGTTCAGCCACAACGAAATTTCCTGAACTTGTTCATACAGATGAGAAAATTCGTGAGTTTTTGTCTGTTGATGATTTACCATGGGAAGATCTACATCACCGGTCTTCATTTTTACCTGAATTAGATCATTTTGAAAATGATTTCGCTTCAATTTTTACTGCTGAATATGCCAAGGAACCTCAGAATCCATTGCAAAATCCTGATTCTGAGTTAAATTTGGAAAATATATCTAGAACGGTTCCAATTGACATTTCAATAAAACCAGGAATAATTGAAAACATTCATATAGGTGCTTGTTGTACAGATGAAGAAATTAAGACTTATAAAGCCCTATTTCAAGAATTCTGAGACGTGTTTGCCTGGTCTTATGAAGAAATGCCAGGAATTGATCCATCGATCGTCGTTCATGAAATTAAGACTTACCCAGATGCTAAACCAGTTTGTCAACGATTACGTCAAATTCATCCTAGAAAAGCTGCCACTATAAAAACAGAAGTTGAAAAATTACTTCGAGTAGAATTCATTTATCCAATTCCCTTACTCTGATTGGGTATCAATATTGTCTCTCATTAAAAAACAAGGAACGATAAGATATGTACCATTATAGGGATATTAATCGAGCTGTCCAAAAGATAATTATCCAACTCCCCCATATCATCAAATAACTATGATCAGGACGGGCAAGTGAATTGTTTTCCTTCATGGATGGCTTTTCCGGCTACAATCAAATAAACATACTCCCTGCAGATCAACCCAAAACAGCTTTTATTTGTCCATGGGAAACGTTTGCTTATTCTAAACTACCTTTTGGACTAAAGAATGCTGGAGCAACTTTTCAACGGGCTATGTCTTATGCATTCCATGACATTAAGCACATTCTCCAGCCATATCTCAATGATTTACCTGCTCATTCATTACGTAGGGCCGACCATCCCACTCATTTACGAGCAATTTTTATGAGATGTAGGCATTATCGAATAAGGCCGAATCCGCATAAATGTTTTTTCTGCGTAGAATCGGGTCGATTACTGGCATTTGTTGTCTCGAAAGCAGGCATTCGCGTCGATCCATCGAAGGTCGAAGCTATTGTTAAATTGCCTCCTCCTTCGACTTTACGCCAACTCCAAAGTTTGCAGGGGAAAGCAAACTTTTTACGTAGATTTATTCCTAACTATGTCGAGCTTACAAAGGGTTTTACCCGGTTGTTGAAACAGGACATTCCGTTCTTTTGGGACGAGATCGCTGATCGATCTTTTCATGCACTTAAACACGCGTTGACCCATGCACCGTTATTGCATCCTCCCAACTACAACCAAGATTATATTTTGTACCTCGCTGCTTCTCATTCCACCATTGGGATGGTACTAGTTCAGGAAGATGAATCTCACAATGAACATGTGATTTATTATCTTAGTCGAAATCTGCATCCGACTAAAATCAAATATACACATGTGGAGAAATTGGCCTTGGCAGCTGTTCAAGTTGTCCAACATTTTAGACATTACATCTTGTTACGTAAAACCACGGTAATTTCTAATTGCAACCCTATGATGTATATTTTGACCAAACAATTTCTAGGGGGAAAATATTCTAAATGGATAGTTATCCTGCAGGAATTTGACTTGGAATTTGAAAAATCCAAGGCAAAGAAATATTTGGTATTTGCGGAACTGATGTGCGATTTCCCCTCTACTGATACTGAAACAGTGGCAGAAGAGTCCATTGTGGACGAATCTTTGTTTCTTATCAGTACACTTGATCCATGGTATGGGGATATTATTTTGTATCTCCAAACCCAATATTTTCGGCCTGAAATTTCATGAACTCAGCGACGGAAAATACGCTTCCAATCCCAACAGTATAATATCATTGGTGATACACTTTATCGACGCGGAGCGGATTCTGTTTTCCGACGTTGTCTAACTCATGAAGAAGTTGAAAAGGTGCTTAATGACTGCCATTTTGGAGCATGTGGCGGTCACATGTCTAGGTATGCCACAGCCCAAAAGATATTGCGTGCAGGTTATTTCTGGCCAAAATTGTTTAAAGATTGCATTTATGCGGTTCGGAAATGCCACAACTGTCAAATTTTTTATCGGAAAATGCGCGCGCCACCCGCTCCTCTTCACCCTATAATTGCTGTTGGTCCTTTCGCAAAATGGGGTATCGATTTTATCACATGTAACCCTCACTCGGCCGGGGGGCATGCCTATATTATTCTCGCAGTAGATTATTTTACAAAATGGGCCAAGGCGATGCCTACATATTCAGGTGACGACAAGACTGCTGCAACATTCGTATTTAATCACATAATTACTAGGTTCGGTGTTCCTCAAGCTATTATTACGGATCATGGAAGTCATTTTTGGAATGTCATGATGACTGAACTGACAGAACAACTTGGCCTACGCCACGATAGTTCCACTCCGTACTATCCGCAAGCCAATGGTCTGGTTGAAGCCATTAACAAAGTTTTAGTCACCATGATTAAACGAATCATTGGTATTCACAAGACGAATTGGCATTCCATGTTATTTTTAGCACTTTGGGCATATCGAACCTCAGTCAAAACATCAACAGGTTTCACTCCTTTTCAACTGGTTTACGGTTTGGAAGCTGTGTTACCGATTGAATGCGAAATTCCGTCACTAAAATTAGCCGTAGAATTACTTCCAGCTACGTCTGAAGAGGAGAAACGTTTCTTGTACTTAGCCCAATTAGATGAGAATCGACGAAACACTGCAATAGCAAATGAGGCTCATGTTAAAAGGATAAAAGCTCAGTATGATAGAAATGTGACCCCTCGAAATTTTTCAGAAGGAGACCTAGTTTTACTTTATGATCAAGCTAACGACAAGCTAGGAGCTGGGAAATTCGTGCCTATGTGGCATGGTCCTTACATTGTTAAACTAAAGTTAGCAAAAGGGGCCTATGAGTTGATAGATTTTGACGGTGTCCCTTTGGATAAACCCAGAAATGGGCTCTATCTAAAGCGATATTATGCTTAAATGTGGTGTGGAGATTTTGTTAGTTTAGATTTCTTTACTGCTGGTGTGTTTTAGATTAAAAAAGTGTGCCTAGTTTAGAGAGTGTGTTTTTATCACTATCCCTGCTTATCTGAGTTTTACTCTTGATATTGCAGATGTCGACGTCTCTTCAAACCTACATTGGTTTTGCTGATGGTGCTTGTCGTAGTACACAGAACATTTCTTCCACAGCTTGGGTTATCTATTCACCCTCTGACGAGTTAGTATCCATGCATGGGGTAAGCCTTGGTCAAACAACAAATAACATTGCCGAGTATAGTGCAGTGATTGAGTTATTGTCTGAGTCCATATCATTTGGAATTCGGAGTTTGATTGTAAGGTTGGATTCTGAACTTGTTGTATTATAGCTTAACAAGGTTTATACCATTAGAAGTCCAGTGTTATTAAGGTTGTTTTTAAGAGTTTGTCTCTTGGAACGTGAGTTTGATTACATTGAATATCAGCATATTCCAAGACATTTAAATACATTAGCAGATTCGATTGCTTCTAGTATGATAAATAGACATTTGCAATAATCAAAAGTAGTAAAACAAATAACATTCACATATGTACACAGATAGCCGTCAAAATAGTGATATATCATAGTATAGGAGAGTTTTCAAAAAATATACATCGTCTTCGATCATAGGTTGGAAACACCTTATGATCAGCAAAAATGATAATACAAGAGTCAAAAAATATGAGTCTACACGATCATCCCATCACTGATGATGATCAAGATAAGAAACCACTGTCCGGGCCACTCTACATAGGAACCTCCTGAAAGGTCCTGGGACTCCAATCACATATCTTTGCAGCCTGAGAGGAATGTCATCTATACTGGTCTCTGGAATATATAGAGTCAAACGCTCTAGATGATGCTCCAAATCAGACAAAATCTCCACTGATTGGCCTGCTGGGGCTGGTGCGGGCGCAACTGGTTGTCTCCTCTCGAAAGGTTGGAGATGAGCTGGTTGATGTGGACCCACGTCTGTATTCAAAAACTTTTGGTTATTATTTTTTCTAAGACGATAAAAAATTTTAAAAAATTAGAACTTAGCAAACGTTGAAAAATAATTTTACCTAAATCATCCCACTGTTCTCCTACAGGGAGAGTCATCTCTCTGTCGCCGCAGAAATCTATCCCGGCATACGGAAAATCCTCTATCATAAAAACTTGGCGATCCAGCCAACGAAAATATGAAGAAGGGAATCGCACGATCTCAGTGCCCTCAATAGCATGATGGGCCATCAGTGCGGACCAACGAACCATTCTCGGTTCTCGAGGTCGACCGGCATCAACAGCGATACTCTGTGGAGCTAATAAGGGGATCCTCTCTAGAGCGAAAGAAACGACGATGGATCCGTATCCAAAGTTTTTTAGTTTCCCATTTTTCACTCTGGTTAGTTGGCCTTTTACATTGGCCAACACAGCTTCACACCAGTTAAAGATGGTGCCGCGAAAACAGTCCACTGCAACACGCATTTGGGAACCAGTAGCTACATGAAGCGCAGCACTCCCACACAGTTTGGTAACAGTAAAAGCTATAACTTTCAACTCAGGATGGATGATGTGTTTTATGTCAATCCGTTTGTCCCGAGGATTTGCCTGATCATTGCAAAATTCTAGTTGGAGACTAGCGACAGTTTGGCCACCTGGCCTAGTCCCAAACAAGGATACTTGTTCGCCCCTCTTGAACAAACCAGAAAAAAAAAATATATCCTCCAGCTCAATTTCGAGCCAGTTCCCCCCAATGAAGAAGCACTGGTCCTCCATGTTCCATCTGTTCACCAACCATGTTAAGAGTTCCACTTGTGCCCTCATGCCAGAGATGGCCCAGAATTTGTATAAACCACATGCTTTTAATGCCCTTTGTGTGGGAAAATGGAGCATGACGGCTTCATCTACTTCCTCGTGCTCACGTTCTCGCCAGATAAGCATCTTGTTAATCCTGCAATACAAAAGAAGGCAAGTTAGAATAGTTTTATTTGAAAATTTTTGGTAAAATAATGAGAAATCATTGTTTTAAAATGGACCGCGCGGGTACCGCACCCGCTCTTTGTAAACAGAGCGTAGGTCCGCACGCGGGCTGTGCGCCAGGTGCGGAACCCACGACTTTTTCCTTATAGGAAAAAGTCAGGGTCCGCAGGCAATGTGTGTCTCACCTGAGGACCCCGCGGGCGCATTTTCGAACCATTTTTTGCCCCAAAATTTCAAACTAAGGCCTAAAAACGAATTTCAAATGGATGAAAAACAAGATAGAGAGGCTGTGGATTACCTGGGACTGACGGTTCTCGATTCCAACAGACGAATTTTCCAGAATCTTCACGGGAAATTTTTATCCAAAAGCTTTTTACTTTTCACTCTGAAACTGAACGGTAAAAATGAAATTGAAAAAGTCATTTTTATAAGTTTTTTCGAATGGATGAATTTTTAATTTATTTATTTTTCACTTTAAAAAGGGTATTTTTGAAAGCATTTTTACTTATCTTAAACATGTATGTGTAATGTTTCAAGTTTTTGTGCAGAAACTGGATTTTTCAGGTGAACTGATCGTTTTTCAACAAAGAGCATACTTTTATCACTTTTTCGGACTCTTTCAAAATTTTTACGAAAAAGCGAAACCTTGGAGTCCTCTTTTAAGCCCTTTTTAGACTCTCTAAATATGAAAAGATTTCCGAGTACTTGATTATTCGAAGTCGTTAAAGTAAATGAATGATCGTCCTTTCAGTATAAGTTTACCCCTTTTACGGACTGAAATGGACTATTTATGAAAAAGGTATACGTTGACTAAATACGGTCAATAGAGTTCTCTCCCGCATTATTTTATCCTTTTTCGGGCTCGAGAGACTAAATTTACGAAAAAGGACACTCATGGAGTTTTCTTAAGTTTTTCTTCTGACTCCCTAAAACTGAAAAACACCGAGTTTCTCCTATACCGGACTCGTTAAAACTTAACAGTAAAGGACCTGTTTAATTTTCAACAGGAACGAACCACTCCTTCTTAGGGTTCGAATCTTAAACTAAGTTGGACTCATCCGAAGGATGAGCTTATAATCAAGCAAATGTTATCCTCCTCAAGCTTGTCAAAAATAAAGAGGTACTTGCCAGAAATGGTGGGGGAAAAAGAGAGAAAAATGGGCATGTTTGTTGTATTTTAAATTTTTCGAAAACTCAGTCAACCACTCTTGGACACGACACTTTTATTTACCTAGGTTGGGAAATCCTTTGCCTAACAGTTAATCAAACCACATTGAAAGTTTTCAGCCAGTTTCTGGGTATTAGCTTTGGGTCAATTGTTACCAAGCCATCTGCAGTGTTGTTATGTGTCCAAGAGAACAGTTCAAATAAACCATTCATCTGCAAAATATCTGTCATCCATCTTTTGACCATCCCTAAGTCAGTCCTTGCCAATATATTTTCAAAACTTGATCTGTGATTTCGAGTTGTGGGCTTGCCTACGACAGATCGCTTTCTATCGACATCATCATATTCTCTAGGAAGTTGATCCAGAAATCATCAGTACCTTGAAATCTGCATGCCTTAATGGCAGGTTTCTCGCCTTCGACGACAGGTTGCATCATTGACCTTCGATCGAATGATTTCGTGAGATGTTCGACTTCAGCTCATTCACTCACATTTCATGGATTGTACTGAGTACTTTGAGAGCCATTGACATTACTGGTGGTTTCTCTCACGCTTGTTAACAGTTCACATCATTGACTGGTAATCAAATGGTTTCTACCATGTTCGACTTCAACACATTTATTCACATGGATAGAATCGTACTAGTTCGAGATGCGGAAATCAAGACCCTGGATCTAGTTTCCACCATCCAGGCTGCGAGGAATTTTGTTGTCATCTATACTGTAGACTATTTATAAATAGATGGCTGTGTCCATACTGTGTCTACATATATATGTACTATGATGTATTCAAAATCATTCCTGTATCAGAACGATTTCAGTTAGTTTATAGTTAGTTTTTATCTGAGTATGGGAATGCCTACCTCAGTGATGACATATATATGTATATATTTTGCATTGAATGTTTTTACAGGTTCCGACTGGGGTGTCCACAGGATGATCTTTGAAATGATAAAGTACTGCACTCTTCATATATGACGGACTACAGCTTCATCTATTCCAGACTTTGCACTTTAGGGGGCAATTTGTTACACTAAAATCTGTCATCCTGACATTTTACTATGAGTATGAGCTCATTATTACTCATACTTCCTCCTTTTGCAAGTCTAACATATCAGCTCCTCATGTCAAGCTTTCAAAATCAGAGAAAAGTTCCTAAAATCCCCTAAACATTGGTATCACACTTTCTCTATTCATTTCCTGCGGTCCCGCACCTAAAGTTCAGCCCTCCTGCGGAACCATACCGCACGTTCTTTGTGTTATGGGTGCGGACCTCTGTAAAACTCAAAAAGGCGAGAAAGTAAAGATAAAAATTTGATTTCAGATGAATTCTAGAAGATTCTAGATGGGAATTTTCGGGAATGGATATGCTTTGAGAAGGTTCATGCATCCCTCACTTGATGGAGCTAACCCCTTGATGTAAGGAGCTAATCCTTTGAAGGAGGATTCTATCCCTTCATATTTGGAACAGAAAACCTCCTCTTTTCCACTATAAAAAGAGGCCTTGGGTAGCCTCAAAGGGAGTTCAAGCTTAAGATATTTGAAGTTAAATGTTGTTGAGATTCAGACTCAGTTAACTAAGACTTTCTGTGAGGTTAAATCACTCATCTCTATTTGTCTTGGTTCAAAGAGTGCAATGCTTGTCAAATTAGAAGAGATTCCTGTTTCGGACCCCGGGAGGACCTGCACAACATCAAGGCACAGGTTGTAAAGGTTTTCTTTATTTGAAGTTAATACAAATATACTCATTTCTCTCATTAAACTGTCGATTCATGGTTTATTTCATAAATTCCTTGATCATTATGATAATTATGGTTTATAATAATGTCTATATAGGTGCTGCGTAATCTTTTTGCTTGTTTGTGACTGCAGATTCACGAGGAACGTTCTTTCAGTGCACGGGAAGGACTTCAACGAAATCAAGCAAGCGCTGGGCATAAGCTAGGCCTTACACCTATATAGTGTTTTTATGAATCTTATATGCTTAGAGAGAGATTAGTATAATTGGATATTTGTTGTTAGTTACTTTTAGTACTAGAGAGGTCGGTCTTGTCCGCAAGACGGATTAGTCTACACAACAGAACACTAGACATATGTTCAACTAACAACACTGCATTCCAATTGCGCCAACGTGATTCTCATTTATATAATATTCAAATGTTATATATAAGTTTTATTATGGATGAGTTTGGGGGGCAGGGCGCCAGGGCTTAGCCCCCCACCCGTATAAAACACATATGACCCATTTTCCAGAACTTGGGGCATGACACGAATTCCTAACTGCCTCCCGCGAAAACCGTCACTACCACCATGTCATGTGAACACATAGATCGACGAGTAAAATAGTTAGCAGAGTCCTGAACGCCGCCTAGATGGCCACACAAACCGTAAACATGTGACCTTCGTCATCTTGACCGCAAATGGTTAGGATAACCATCGACCTTTTTAATTAAAAAAAAAATTGGCGCCAAACCATATGGTTAATAATTCATATTTTAGGCATTATTAGGCATTTTAATGCTTCGACAATTTCATTCAGAATTTCGAAAATTGTCGCTCAGTTAGCCGAAATAAAGGCAAAATTGTACAATCAGTCCGGATTTTGGGAAATTGTGGTGCAATTAGCAGGAAAACTATGGAGGCTCATAACTTCTTCATTTTTTAACCAATTTCAGATCAGGAGGAGGATAGACAAAAAAATTTGGGTATTCTGAAGCTAATGGAACATGTTTTGAAGCCATTTGAGCACTATAAATATATGTAATCACCACTTTGAGCATAATGAAAGAGGTGTTGGACATTGGGTTCAACGCTCCTCGTGTGTTTCGCGACATGTACTAATCGCCTCTCATGGATCCTAACTCTGGCTATTGTAGCAGAGACTAATGCCTGCGGGTTTTAGTTGTTGGACATTGGGTTCAATGCTCCCCGTGTGTTTTGCGACATGGACTAACCGCCTCTCGTGGATCCTAACTCTGGAAATTGTAGTGGAGACTAAAGCCTGTGGGTTTTGGTATAACGGCAATCGTTATTCCAACAAGTGGTATCAGAGCGAAAGGTCTCGAGTTCGAAACTCACCCGGCTCGCGTTGGGGGGGAGATTGTTGGAAATTGGGTTCAACGCTCCTCTTGTGTTTCGCAACATGGACTAACCGCCTCTCGTGGATCCTAACTCTGGCAATTGTAGCGGAGACTAAAGCCTGTGGGTTTTGGTCTAACGGAAACCGTACATCAGGTTCACCAATTGTTGGACATTGGGTTCAATGCTCCACGTGTGTTTCGCGACATGGACTAACCGCCTCTCGTGGATCCTAACTCTAGCGATTGTAGCAGAGACTAATGCCTGCGGGTTTTGGTCTAACGACAATCATGATTCCAACAAGTGGTATCAGAGCGACAGGTCTCGAGTTCGAAACTCACCTGGCTCGCGTTCGGGGGGAGATTGTTGGACATTGGGTTCAATGCTCCCCATATGTTTCATGACATGGACTAACTGCCTCTCGTGGATCCTAACTCTGGCGATTGTAGCGGAGACTAACGCCTATGGGTTTTGGTCTAACGACAATCGTGATTCCAACAAGATCGTGATTCCAACAAGAGGGCCAAGCCATTGGAAGTTGGACCAAAGAGACGTAGCCCAAGAGGGGTAAACTCCTTCATCATTTGTTGTGTTGTGGTTATTATTATGGTGGATTTTTCTGTTGTTTCAGTATATTTCATATTTTCATTACATGCCTTATGTGTTTAAAAATTAACATAAAATCTCTCAAAAACTCAATTTAATCACTTGAAATTTACAAACCCTCAAGCACAATTTCATGAAGATCTCATACAGATAGTTAGTCCCAGAGTTGCAAATATTTGGGCAAGGTCCACTGGGGATCAATAATAGTTGTAATATACTCTTCTCATGGATCATTAACCTTGCTACAGGGACCCACAGTATTCGGTAGGAGAAGGATCAGTGTTAGTTGATGCAGAAATATCTTGAGTGACAATTGCATTCATATGTTGAGGAGCACAAAGAAATTGTGTTAGCAGTGTAGGAGGCATAGTGAAGAAACAACAATAGTGCAGTTTTCCCAATATATAGTGTAGAGGCTAGTAGCAATCAGAGACTCAAGAGACAGTTGCATCTAAGAGACATAATTGATTCAATATTCTGGATGCTTCTTAGTTGAAGTTGTTGCAGTAGTAACATAAACAGTGAGAGAAAGTGTTAGTTGTGTTATAGTACATTCCTCCACAAGAGCACGATTTGGGTTTTCTAGAACCATTTTCTTGCCAAGAGGGAGGGTTAAATTGTAGAAAGAAAATGCTTCATTTGACTTATGCCTTAGTCAAATGGAGAAATTTGAATTTCCGCATTAGTGGGATTACTTGAGTTGCAGTTAGAAGGAGTAACATGGCCAAGTCACTTAGTTAAGTAATTCAATTCGAATTTGTGGGCAAGAAGTCGAGTTGTGCATGACTTTATTGCTAAGATCTAGTAATCAAGTGGAGTTATAGTTAATGAAACTAATTTATCTAAGATTTAATCATGAATAGAGTTATTAGGAGTTTAGTAGAATAATTGCAACTCTTGTTAACTCACTCATCTCTTAGTTAACTAGTCAATTTACTAAAAAAATCCCTAGCCATGCATGCAATTCGAATTGCCTAGTTGAGTGGAGGGAAAATGCATAATTGTATTTATTATTATACACTAGAGAGTGTACATAGTTTTCATATAGTAGTTAAGCTAATTTCCTCAGGAATTGCACAAGGAAATAAGAGCCTCCTATTTTTTAGGAGAAGGAATTGCGTAAGGAAATAGGAGGAATTTGGAGGCCTGTTTTGGTTAAGTGTTGGTCAGAGCAAGCATAGAAGGAGATCAATATTGCAATGCAAATTGAGCTTCAAGGATCGAAGAAGTCATTGCAATCGATCATTGTCTCATCTAATATAATAAAAACAGAGGAGGGGTTTTTCCCAGTTGGTTTCCCCAGTAATAATATTGTGTTCATTATGATTAAATTATTGCAGATGTTTCTATTGAATGTTTTCCCTTCCACAGATTGAGTAGAAGAAACTTGTGTCTATTGTTTATATCTAAATTTATTAGAAGCTGCAAATTTAGAGTTACTTCTACATATGTTGCATACAAATGAGTGTATCATTTTCTCATAATAAAAGTGCCTTTGTAAAATGTTGATACAGTGAGGCATAAAGTGGTGCTTAGTTACTAGGTGCTAACCCTCAACACCATATGACAAGGGCCCACTCCATATTGGATATAGAGACAATGGAAGTGGTGTTGCCATGTAAAAATGTTGATATACTAGTTCCTCTAATAGGCATATTGTCAACTTCCATAGAAACATTTCTTTTCCAACTGAAGGTAGGTGTCCAATACCATTGGAGGTGGGGGCCATCCACATTATAACAAATTTCACTGCTCCTCACTAAAGTTTAGGTTTAGCCTTTCTCATCATTCCACGACCAAAAATTAAAGTTTTCCCAAATTGAAGTTTGGGCCAAGACTTTGAGGTTTGGCAACCCTTTTCCTTTTTTTCTCATCCAAATCATGCTTTACCTTCTTTCTGTCTTCTGCACATGCTTTACCTTCTTTCTATCTTCTGCACCTAAATTTTGAGGTTTTTCCTTATTATCATCTTTAGATCTCCCCTAAATTTTACATTAATGACAATATTATCCAACACATATATCAATTTATAAAAAATAAAACGAAATTGTATCTATTTTAAAAGAAAATTAAACCAATTATATATAATAATTTAAATAAAATTCAATCAAATATTTAATTAGATAATTTCTTAAATAATATTTCTTTTTACTTACCTTAAAAGCCAAATGAATGTTAATCTATGTTAACCTTATCATTACATATAGAGTCACATGAAAGCGAACATAAAATTGTTATGGTCACCTTATAAAAAGTGAAAAGAAAAGGTATTCTTTATAAATATTTAGCTAAGTATTTTTTATTATAAATATATTTATTTTTATAAAAATCTCGGCATTAATTTTCACATTAAATATGAGTTTGAATGAAATTCAATAATCATTCAATTAATTATTGTATAGCTATTTAAATAATTAAATTAAAATTATTATTTACATGTCATTTTATGTTATTAATTTTTATAAATGAAAGATGATTTTGTTGGAGATTAGCCATCTTCTATGTAAATTTGTTTAATCCAAGGGTATATATATATATATATATATATATATATATATATATATATATATATATATATATATAATTTTTTAAATTAAATTAAATTAAAATAAAATTATTAAATATATAATTAAAAAAAATAGTTTTAGTTTTAATGGTTTGGTAAATAATGTGTTTCTCAATTATATGTTTTAAATAAGGTGTAGTTTAACTTATAAAATATAAATTTTCACATTATTTTTTATTGTTTAAAATGCATTATTCAATGTATAATGAATTCAACACTCTGACCAGTGGACACTCTAATTCTATATCTTAAATAATTGAAATTCAAATTTTTAAAAATCTCTACAGGATTATAGTTAAATCTAACCAAAAAAAATATCCTAAAAAGGACCATTTCGTATATAAATTACACTACTTAAAATAATATCATTCATTTCTTTATTATTATAATTATTAATCTCAAAATAAATTATTTTTATTTATCAAATTGTCCATTTTAATTAACATAATTTTATATCAATTTTAAAGAAATAAATTTAAAATAAAATAATCTTATAGTATTACATTTGAATGTCAATGAATTTCTTATATTTTTCAAAATATTTTAATATAAAACTGAAATAAATTATTCGAATATCCATGTTAATTAATACATTTCAATTTTAATTTCATATATATACATATATATATATATATATATATATATATATATATATATATATATATATATATATATATATATATTAAAAGAAAAACATTAATTGAAAATAAAATAAATAGGTATGTGTAATTCATTTTATTCTTAATACGAAATGTATATGTTGCATTTAAAATAATAATAATAATAATAATATATTTCAATGCCCATGTTTAATAAAATATTTCATTCTCAATAATGTGTATATTAGGAGTTATTTTGGTGATAATCACATCCAAAAATATTTTGTAGACGCGTTTTGAACCAACTAGTGTGGTTCATCATCAAGACAAGATGAGAAGTCTGATAAGTTAACCAGTTTAAATAGATAGAGGGACACTCCAAGTAGCTGCTATAAAACGGTTAGTTTGACTCAAATAAGAAATTTAAAAATTGAATTTATTAACATATATTGCTATTATTATTATTTTGTTAATTTATTAATTTAATTTGTTATAAAACAATACATGTATTTTGTATAATGCATTTGAAAAAAATATGGTTAAAACATTTCAAATTGTTTCCCTATTTTACATTTTGGTTTTTTCTCACGTATATTTTTAGGTCAATTTTGTTTGAAATCCATCAAAGGTCTATTGAAATTGCAAGTTTAAGTTGTAACCTAAGAAGATTTTCAAGACATCCAATCTGTTCACTCATTCAAAAGTGTCATTTAAACAGTGGAAAATTACACATCATCTCTCTCTATATGCACACATAAAACTAGTATAGATCTGTTTTAACCATAATCTATCAAGTGTAAAGAGAGATCCAATATCTTGAGGTGGAAAGTTTTTTTCCAAGTTTGGCACTCTAAAATGGGTTTTGAGATTTGATTCTCCTCGGTGCCTACTAAATAGGTGATTAAAATGTATCTATACTACTTTTAAAATCATGGCGAATCAATTACTCATTGGAGTGATTTAGACAAGGTCCATGATCAAACCTTCTAGTTGCCATTATAACACCAAGATCAACCCTTCTAGTTTTCATTATAACACCAAGAGTATATATATCACTTTTCAAGCTAGATATACCAATAGCTTATGATTTAGCAACAGTCATAATTTCCTAACCTCACCAAAGTTGACTCCAATAACTTAAGACCTAACAAGAGAAAAATTATTCAAAACCCAAAAAAGTGGACCTCATTCCCTTCAAAAATTATCACAATAGTCAACATGTCAATGATCCAGGTGGATATTGGTGGCCACCCACCTATTCCATTTGGCCAGCACCATCAATTCTTGCAGTTTTTCACATTCAGCACAACTTACTATTTTTAGGAGGTTTTCGGGTCCTCCGCTCCCGGAACTATTTTGGGGCCTTAATGATCCAGGTGGATATTCATGGCCACCCACCTATTCCATTTGAACCCCCACCATCAGTTCTTTCAGTTTTTAAGTTGCAACAAAACTTACTATTTTTAGCAGTTTTTCGGGTCCTGAACTTCTGGAGCCATTTTGAGGCCCTAAACGACATTTTTTGGGAAAATCGAGAGAAACATGTATCCATGGACCGATGTTGCTCACATAGAAAGTTGTACTCTTTGGAAAGATCTTTCTAACGAGCTATTGAGCGCGTCAAACAGAGATTGGATGCCAAAGTTACGTCCCCAGGAAGTTGAACCACCAATTTACCCAAACGGGGCCCATAATTTTGGCGCTTCATCTCCTAGGGTTAGGTTTTTGGACGTTTAGAGTTCTCCATTATTTCTCAATAATAAATAGTCCCTCGAGCCTCATTGTAACACAGTTCAGAGGTCTGTAGCCACCACATCTCTTCTCAGAGATTCACTACTAGCACCCTAGCTATTTTATTTCCATTATGTCTGTAAGCATATTTCTGTTATTTGATATTAATGAAATGACGCATTATTTGCACTGCATCTTTATGTTTATGGTTATTTCTTTATTATGTTGTGTTCCTACATAAATTTGGATTTGTGGTATCAGAGCGGTCTGCTCATTCTTTGTTTTTCTTTGCATGTCCCCAATGCAGTAAGGGTATAAGGAGTTAGGGCTCAATCTGGTTGAACCCTTGCAAGATCAGCCTCACAAACCCCGACGACCTCCCATGGCAGAGGAAAAGAAAGACGAGGGAGCAGGAGATCCTATCAAAATATTGCTCGAGGAGGCCCTCGAGAAACAAAGGAACACGATGATGGATAAATTTGCTCAGATCCTTCAACGACTGCCCACCTATGGCACATTTGCATCCAATAGCCACTTTGGAGGCGCCACTCCCTTCAAGGTATAGGTAAAGTTTGATATTCCTGTATTTGAAGGCCAAATAGATGCAGACGCCATAGATAGATGGTTGAAATTGCTGGAAGGGTATTTCTCGGTCCATGATTTCTCTGACCGAGAAAAGATTACTTTTGCACTCCTCAAAGCCACCCCCCATGTCAAATACTGGTGGGAAACCTATCGTGAGCAAGAGGACGAAGGGGAACCCTATCTGTTCTCGGCCACACCCACCTGGACTTCATTCCAAGATGACATCAAGGAACAATATTACCTCGTGGGGAGCTATGAGGACAAATACATCCAATGGACCATGCTGCGGCGACAAAGGGATCAAGATGTGCACGAACTGAAGAATTTTTTCCATACCCTACACACAAAGTTGGGTATTAAAGATTCGGAGGGAAATTTAGTGCTCAAGTACAGCAGTTGTCTGCACAAACACATTCAGGAGGAAATGGAGCTCCTCGACATTACATTTCTTGGCATGGCATATCGCTAGGCCACCAAAATCGAGCAGAAATTTAAGCAGAAGAAGCGAGACTTTGGATCTGCGAATCTGAAAGGTGCCCTTGAATCGAAGAACAAGGGGCAAGGCCAAAGCAGTGTGACTCAAAACAACACCATAAAGCCAAAGAAGGACACAGGAAGTGGTGTGAATTTCATAACAGCCCCACTCATAGCAAAAACGAGTGTCGGACCAAACAGTCATTGGTGGTTGAACTAAAGGCACCCGAATCAGATGCATTTTATGATCCTGAGTCAAAACCAGACAAAGGCAATGAAAAAGGGAAGCATATAATTGATGCAGATCCTAGCGCTATTGTTTCCACCACTAAGATCTAGAGGAAGGATCCAGAGGATCCAGAGGAGGGGGAGCGCCTCTTCCATTCGCAGATGTGGGTGAAGGGTTATCCGCTGCAATTTCTCGTCGATAGCGGAAGCCAAAAGAACCTCATTTCAATAGAGGTCATGAAGTGGCTCAACCTACCGACCATAGCACATTCACAGCCATATACCATCGAGTGGCTCCACCCAGGGAGAGATCTTCGTATCCACCAGTAGTGTCGCCTTCCGTACAATATCAAGCCATTCACAGATGAGGTATTGTGTGATGTTTCTCCTCTTGATGTAGCTGATGTATTATTGGACCAACCATACTTGTGGAGGAAACATGTTGTGTATGAGTCTAGGCCTCGTGCTGTTGTTATTACGTTGGGAAATAAATTGTACAGGATACCGGAGGTAGTACTGCCTCCTGTCATCTCTTTTACTACTGAAAAACAACGTAGTAAGATTGTTTCCCAAACTAGGAAATTCATTTTCTTTACAACTCGCTCACAGGGAAAGAAGAATATTGTGGCCAAAACCTCGAAAAAAGGCTCCCTTGCACGGCTGCAGTAGATGGAAAAAGTCATGGAGGAATACGAGGACATTTTATCCTCACTCACAGAGGTTCCTCTACACTGTCAGGACAAGCACTCCATTGATCTGACTCCCAACGCACCACCGCCTGATGTTTCCATCCATCCTGCAAATACACATATAGAATCAAAACATGTACTGTCTAAGGCTGATAAAGAAACCAAATTCACTAAACCCGTCCAACATGTCCACCTGCAGGGCCATGACATCTTCAACAAATCTAATACCCAGTTCAACAGAATTTGCCTCATCTCATGGAGGATCTCAATGCAATGGAGACCATTGCTTCCTAAGGAGGGAGGAATGATCCAGGTGGATATCGGTGGCCACCCACCTATTCCATTTGTACCAACACCATCAATTCTTGCAGCTTTTCACATTCATCACAACTTACTATTTTTAGCAGGTTTTCGCGTCCTCCGCTCCCGGAGCCGTTTTGGGGCCTTAATGATCCAGGTGGATATTGGTGGCCACCCACCAATTCCATTTGAACCCCCACCATCAGTTCTTTCAGTTTTTAAGTTGCAACAAAACTTACTATTTTTAGAAGTTTTTCGGGTCCTAAACTTCCAAAGCCGTTTTGAGGCCCTAAACGACGTTTTTTGGGAAACTCGGGAGAAACTTGGGTACATGAGTCAATGGACCGATGTTTCTCACACCAAAATTTTTACTCCTCAGACAGATCTTTCTAACGAGCTATTGAGCACGTCAAACGAAGATTGGATGCCAAAGTTATGTCCCCAGGAATTTGAACCACCAATTTACCCAAATGGGGCCCATAGTTTTGACGCTTCATCTCCTAGGGTTAGGTTTTTGGAAATTTAGAGTTCTCCATTTTTTCTTAGTAATAAATAGGTCCTCGAGCCTCATTGTAACACAGTTCAGAGGTCTGTAGCCACCACATCTCTTCTCATAGATTCGCTACCAACACCCTAGCTATTTTATTTCCATTATGTCTGTAAGCATATTTCTGTTATTTGATATTAATGACATGATGCATTATTTCCACTGCATCTCTATGTTTATGGTTATTTCTTTATTCTATTGTGTTCCTACATAAATCTGGATCAGTTAACATGTCTATTTACAAGCTAAATCTATAGAACCCGTCCTTGTGGGACAAGAAATAATTATCCCTTTATTGATCCTACTATTAAAATATACAAAATATGCCTCCAATAAATTATAAGAGTCATATCATAATTTCCTTATTTCACTAAAGAGTAAAATTATCATTCTCTTATTCCATAAACAAGAAGTTTTATACACCAATTTAATCTATAATTTACCTTAATTTTAAAATTAAATTGCCATTATTATATTATTATTAACTTTATTTATCTTTAGAATTAATATTTTTCTATTTTTATTTTGTACAAAATACAAAAACATATCATATTTTTAATAAAAATATAATAATCATAAAATAGGACATCAATTAAATTAAATTAATGTCTTTCGGATTAATCACATCATTAGGATTTGGTTGAAGTTTCAAACCATCTAATGTGGATCATCTTCAGGACAAGGTGAAGAAGGAAACTGATCTCATTGAATAAATTGTAAGGATGTGTCATTTCTCGGTGATAGCTGATAAAACTAGCCTTTAAAAACTAGTCGTTATTTGACTTGGTTAGTTAATAAGTTATAATATTAACCGTTACCAAATTCACAATGGAAGTGGAGGTGGATGGTTACCTTCCTTTCTTAGATATTCTTCTCTCTAGAAGGGATGATGGTTCTCTCTCTCACCCAGTTTTTCACAAGAAAACTCACACTGAAAAATATCTTCATACCAATTCTCATCATTTTTCGGCTCAGAAATTTGGTGTTCTCTGCACTCTGGCTACCTGTGCTCTTAAAATATTGGAATATAGCCACTTGGAATCAAATAAATCCCATCTTCTTGATGTGTTTGAGAAGAATGGGTATAGTAGATCTCAAGGTCTTAAGGCCTTTCAAAAAGCCTTTAAAGGCTTAAGAGGCAAGTCTACTCAGATGGATCTTATCTCCAAGATTAATCTTTTGTTTATTCAAGGGACCATAGAAAAAATTTCCCATGTCCTTAGGAGAAATAATATCTCCTCTTAATTCAAACCTCTATGTACTATCAAGAATTCTCTCAGATCTGTCGAGGATCCTATAGATCCAAAGGAATTGAAAGGGATTTATATGGTTCCATGTTCCCGTGGTACTCCATATATTGAAGAAACTGGTCGATCCATTAGACAGAGAATCCTTGAGCATGCTGCAGACATTAGGCACAATCGATCCCACAATTCTGCTCTTGCGGAACATGCTAAAAAATTTTGTCACCATTTATGCATTGAAGAATCTAAATTCATTGCTAAGGTGGATCATTTCCATCATAGGAAGCTGAGGGAGGCTATTGAAATTGAGAGGCATCTTAAAAATCTCAACAGAGGTGTTGGGTGGAAATTAAGTAAGAGCTAGACTTCGGCCTCTATAGGTGATTTCTCCCCCTTGTGTTGGATTCCTTTCACCTTTTGTATTTATTTCTTTCTTCTCTCTAGTTTTATTCCTGTCCCTTTGATTTTAAAAATTTTCTCTCTTGTCTTTATCCTTTAATTCTCTTTTTCTTTGGTTAGTGTTTTATATATTTATCCCTTTAATTATATTATAATTATGATTCTTAACTTTTTAATATATATATATATATATATATACTCTTTCTCTACTTATTATATTAACTGATTTTTAATCATTTTATTAAATTATTCATTTTTAAATTATTCTAGATTATTTATTAGCCTTTTTTATTAATATTTCTTAAAATCTCAAAAAACTTAAGATTATGCTTTCTATTATTATTTACCCCATTGTTATTATATTAACTATAATTCAATCATTTATTAATTTCTTTAATAATATTTCTTAAAAACTTAAAAACTTTTAAAAGTATAACTTATTAAGTAACCAAGTCAAATACTAGTTTTATGAGTTATGAACTGGCAATGACACATATTTACTATTTATTCAATGAGATCGATTTCCTTCTTCAGATGAACCACATTAGATGGTTCGAAACGTAGACCAAATACTAATGATGTGATTAATTGGAAATACATTCATCTACATTACGAATTCATCTACATTATGGATCACAAAAGTCTTAGATGTAAAATTAAATAAATTAGTTTGTGTAGGATTTATTTCTCACCATGTCTCAAATCAAAATAAATTATCCAAGAGGCTAACTTTGCAGCACAATCTTATTAATAAACCCAAACAAATTCCAATAAAATTCCAATAGGGGCTTCTTTATAATAGTAAATCCAAACAAATTCCAATAGGCAATTGGATAGTAGATTTTTTTTATGGTGAAAATAGATTCAGCACCATCAAGAACTTATGTAACATCTAAAAATTCTAAAGTTTCACAACTTTAATTTAAATTTTCAAAGATTTATGTCATATTTTAACATATTCTTGAGTGAATTTCCATTATTTTTAGTGTTAATTTGTGGGTTCTTTAGACTCGAAGAATTTGAATATTTCCAAGAATCGTAATATTTTCCATTTACAAAATTTCTATGAAACAAATTACAAATGGTTTTTTTCAATTGAAACTAGTGAATCTATTGATTGACTTCCCAAACAACTTCCAATTTTTCCCATAATACTAATATGTTGTTTATGTAGATATTTATATGAACAAAGATCGTTTATTTCAGTAAATGGGACAAATACTTAGTTAAATATGAAGATTGCTTATTTGCACCAGTCTGAGAATAATAATAACACTCTCCACTGGTACAATACAATTAAATGTGTTGAAAGATAATGAAGAATCCTTAATTAGTGTGAGTTGGTTCGCGACACCTTAGGATAGGAATTAGTTTCTATTTCTTAGGTTATGGTTCTAACTTCCCTATATCCATGTATGCTATATATTTATTAAGTTGTATTGGGAATTTAGAGTGTTTTGCAGAGCCAGACTCTCCTAGTTCAGACTCTCTTTCGTAGCGCTGACCAATGGGTTTTTATTTTATTAATTCAACATCACATTTTATCATGGTATTATAGATTCAGGGTCGAATCATAGCCGGAGTGCTATAATCCCTGCGAGTATCTAGGTGGCAGAGAAGAAGCCCTTGATGACTCAGTGATTTTTTTTTCTCAGGTATTGAGCAGACCAGCGCGGTTTATTGAGGAACAGTTGCGTCGATCGTTGTGGTTCTTGCAGCAACAATCGTGCCATCGTCACGGAATTGAGATGAACAGAGGCGTTGATCATAGGAAGACTTACTGAGTCCTGTTTTCGACGTGATCTTCGTGAAAATTGGGTTAGTAATTGTGCCCAAGAAATCTGAAGTAGATCTGAGCTAGTGGACACCACTGATGAAGGAAGAAATCCAGTGAAAGGTTGTCGATGAAGGGATTCAGTGAAATTTCGCCGATGAAAGAAGAGATCTGAAGAAGATCTTGTTGGTGTAGAGGATTCAAGAGCCTATCACACAACATGCTGGATTAATCATAGATTAGGTAGATCTGTATCGTGATATTTCTATCTACAAGGATTTGGGGTAGATCCATCATTTTTTTTTTGTCAATTATTCGAAGTTTTTTTTTGAATCATCAAGATGAATAATAAAATAATAGAAGCATAATTGAATGAGAGAAACAATCTCGATGGTTCTAATTACTCGAATTGGAAGTTCAAGATTCAGCCTGTGCTAGAAGCACAGAGTGCTTGGACGATTGAAAATGGGGATGAGCCAAAGGCAGCAGCGGGAGTCCCAATGATTGAAGACTGGGAGAAGAGAGAAGGTAGAGAAAAGATGTTGCTGAAGATGTCAGTGAAAGACTACATCATATTGCATATCAGAGAATGAAAATCAGCAAGCGAAATTTGGATGGTATTGAAAGATTTGTATGAGATCAAGAATACAAATCGTCTTCTATTTTGGAAGAGAAATATTCTATCCATAAATATGGAGGAGAATGAAATAACATAGATCAAAGATCAAAGATCTGAAGAAAAAACTGGCATATATCAGTGAGATAGTTGCAGATGCAGATTTGGTCATGATCAAACTTTGAAGCAGAGGCAGCAGAGGAATCGAGGACAGACCTGTACAGACCTGCTCAGACTGAATAAAAATCCGTGGTTGGATTATGTGTATATAGTCCGTTTGAACACTCTCTGTGGGAGTACAGGTTCATAATTCAGGACTCGTGAGCAATTGTTATTTAATTGTGGAGAATGCATTGCGTCTTTGAGCAATCATATGAGATTTGGAATTTGGCTTCTGTATGGAAATTGAAATGCGTATACCCTGTAATTGGTTTAATGATGTACTGTGCATAATTGGAGAGAATCTTTGTATAGACGGAGTAAGGTTGAATTCATGTTCGGGCACTCTATTTATAATTTAGGAATACAGTAAAATGGTCCTATTCCTCGACCGAGTATGGGAGGAGAAGCGAGACTATAACTTGGTGCAGCATTGGTTCGAAACTGACTGAACCAACTGGGCCAAGGAAATGGTGAATGCACGAATGACGATGAAACACGAAGCTGGATGGAACCTGGAGTAAAGCAACGGAACCACGAGGAGGAACGGGGAACAGTAACGGCGGTTTCTGGTATTTTTTGCACCACTCTTATACGGAAAGTGGTATTGAAAATTTCGGAGCGATTCCATAGAAGGGCCGACACGTGGCTCCAAAGGCTTGGGGAAAACCACTTTCACTGTGCGCCTTCGCGCGTTAATCATCGACCAAAGACCCCACGCGAAATCGATACAAGCCTTTGATCTAGAGGCTCAATATCTAATGGTGATCACTTGCAGGATTTGCACGAAGTTTAATTAAAGGTACGGTGTATGCATTCCGCGATTGTTTTGTGGGCCCAGGGCCTAAGGACTATTATAAACATTTGATGTTAATGCGTCGGTTATTAAAATAAGGGTCGACGATAAAGTTGAAGTTCGTAACATGTTACATATCACCAAGGGTCTTAACATTGATCGAATACAATATAGTTTAACATATGTGTCCGCCGAGGGTTAAACAAGGTATGACATTTATGCGTTATATGGCTCATTTTATAATATGGAACATGGTGGTATGTTGACAGAACGTCAATGTTATAAACGTTGCTCCTACCTTAAGGCTGGACAGGTCCGTATTAGCGTTGGTAATTCATTCTAAACTCCAGTAAAATGAACGGAGGCGGTACATATATCTTGAGATATTATATGCGTATGATGTTTAAATATACGACGTGGGTGTCATATGAATTGTAGATGGCTGAGTGCGTTGGTTCCATTTTTGACAAAGGACTTGTTATATTGGGAGATATAAGGATTGCCTTTAGGCCTATGAAAATTATCAAGGTATTCATCAATCAAATCCTAGGAATTCTATAAATGGATTGAAGAAAGGGTTAAGAAGACTCTAATTGAAGAAACAAACAGGAACTGGGCGTTGCGAGATTGTCAGGATGGCGCACAACTTTACAAAAAGTATGGGTTTGACAGAGATACATAGAGATTACAGGTTTGACAGATATACATACTCAGATGCACACTATAACAGTGAACCAAAGTATATAAAACAATTTCTTGATAGCAGCAGGAAAAGACAAATCCAGAAAAGGCGCTGAGTAAAATTGAGATATATAACTGAAAAATGTAAATGTAAAGTTTTTTTGTGTTTGTGATGCAAAGGCAAGTATCTAGGGAAAGATAAATCAACATTGACAGCAGAGTTATTTTATTGTGACAGTAAAATGGACTGAAAAGATGAAATGAAAGAACAGAGTGTGTGACAAATAAAATTATTTGTCCCTTTGCTGATGTAGAATATATAATTTCATTTAAATAGCTCAAAGAGATGAAATCCTGAAGTCAAATATAAAAAATGAGAAGATTCAGGAAGGGCAGTCTGACTGTGCAAAATCCTCTTGGAAGTCTAGCATCAGCCAGTATTCAGTTGTTCTGAATTCAGAAGTTGACTTCACTGTATCAAGTGCAGCCAGTAAGTTTAGTGCATTGCAGAGTTGAACCTCTGCAGTTAGAACTCATTGCACTTCAGAAGTTGGTGCATGTCATAGTTCTTGCTTCCTAAAATTGAGTTGAACCTCTTGCATGTGATTTGGTACAAAGCAGTGGATGAAGAGTTTAGACTTGCCTTTGCATCCTGACAATAATAAGATGCGGTTCTCCCTTTATGGGTTTCCACTCAGAGCTGGTGTCTCTGTGCATGATATTTATGTGTTGATCTGAATTATATCATCTGCTTAATACCTGCTGCTCTCATATTAAGTCTACTGTTATATTATATTAATGCTTGCTGCTTACATTCTAAGATTAATCATATATTAAATTGGATATGAAATGAAGGTATAAATAAGTTTAATAAAACTTTAAAAGGTTCAGTACCATGAATGGTATGACTGATGATTACCATGAATGGTATGATTTATGATTACCAAATGTTCATCACTGGGATAAATGCGAGAGAGAAAATCCTGAAGTTTGAAGAACTGACTGGAATACTAATGCAAGGAGAAGAAAGAAGATTGACTCTAAAACCCTAGAGTGCAGATCTTGCGTTAATGAGAAAGAATAAATTCTTCAAAGAAAAAGGAAACCCATCACAGAAAAATGGAGGAAATCCACAAAAAATACCAAATCAAGCTCATGTATCCGAATAAAAACAACTCTGTAGTAAAAAAAAATTATTGCGGAAAAATCGGTCATATGGCTAAGGAGTGCAGGAAAAGGAAATCTCATGAAGAACATCAGAAACATAAAATACATGTAGGTCATTTCGCAGATGATGACCATGTTCAAGACTTCAGATTGTTCATGGAAAACTTTTATATAAATGTCAAAGCAAACATCTCGTATGTGCATTTGGGAGCATCCACACATATGACAGGAAACAGTCAGTGGTTCGATGATTTTAAAGAAATCAACAACGGAGCACAAATCTACCTTGGTGATCATAATTCATTAGATCAAAGGGTACAGGAAAATTCCTATTATTTTGCCTGATGGTAATATTAGACATATCCATAATGTAATGTATGTACCTGGGGTGACAAAGAATCTGATTTCTATATTCACGATTACAGATCAAAATCTCAAGGTAGAATTCTTTAAATCTGATTACTATATTAAAGATTTTTTGAATGGTATGAAGATCATTTCTTCAGGAATTCAAACAGGGGGTCTGTACAAATTGAATGTGAGGAAAACACCATATTGAGCCTTGACAACATCGAGTTTGACTACCGAAGAGCTATGGCACCAGAGACTTGGTCACATCAACTTCAACGATTTGTTGTTACTTCAAAAAAAAGAAATGGTAAGAGGTCTTCCTACATTAAAACAAGTGCATAATGACTGAGATGTTTGTGTGTTAGGAAAGATACATAGAGAAGAATTCCCTGTTCGAGTAGAAAAGAAAAAGAGAGATATACTTGAATTAGTGCACACTGACCTATGTGGACCCATGCACACAAAGTCATTAGGAGATGCATTGTACTTTCTATTGTTTGTTGATGACTTCACAAAGTTTTCTTGGGTATATTCTATGAGTAAGAAAAGTCACACATTTGAATACTTTAAGCAGTTCATATATATGATAGAAAAACAAACAGGGAAGCACATAAAAATTCTCTGCTCCGATCAAGGGGGAGAATACAAGAAGGATGAACTTACCAAGTATTGTAAAGACTATGGAACATTACATCAATTCACAGTACCCCATACTCCTTAGCAGAACGGAGTAGCGAAAAGAAAGAACAAAACATTGGTGGAGTGTGCTAGGAGCATGTTGAAAGGTAAGGATCTTTCGAATGGTTTTTGGGCTTAAGCATTGAATATTGTAGTTTATTTGAAAAATAGGAGTCCTACAAGAATTCTTGAGTTTAAAACTCCTTTTGAAGCGTTATATGGATTCAAACCTGTAGTAAAACATTTGAGAGTATTTGGGTCTAAAGAATTTTCCCACATTCCAAAGGAAGATAGAAGAAAATTAGATTCAAAAGCCATCAGATGTACCTTTGTAGCGTATTGTTCACAATTTAAAGCTTATATATTGTTTAATCCCTCTACTCACAAGTTTTTTGTTAGTAGAGATGTCATGTTCCATGAGCAGGTTTATGATGAATTTGATAAAAGCAATGAGCAATGGGATATTCCATTTTTGGTGGAAGGATGTGAAGAAACAGGAAACAACCATGAGAAGCAGCAAAAGGCAGAAGCAAAAATTTCAGATGCAGCAGTCGAGCCGAGTCCTTCAAAGGAAATTCAAAATAGGTTGGAAGCTACACCAATGCTCAGAAGATCAGGTAGGCAGATTCAATTGCCTGCTAGATATAGGGAGAATGCCTTTATAACTAGTATGATGAATGTTGTTGAACCTTGTAGTTATAGAGAAGAAAATCAATGTAATGAATGGAAAGAAGCTATGGAACAAGAATATGAATCTATTCTCAAAAACAACACTTGAGAGCTGGTTGAACTACCTGAAGGGAAACAAACCATAGGTTGTAAATGGTTGTATAAGCCCAATATTAATGTAAATGGAACCATAGATAAATTAAAAGCTAGATTGGTAGCAAAGGGGTATTCACAAAACAAGGTATTAAATATGAGGAAACCTTCGCCCTCATAGCTAAAATAAACAATATCAAAATGATGATTGCTTTAGCTACTAGAAAACATTGGATGATTCACCAACTAGATGAAAAATCTGCAATTTTAAATGGGGAGTTGAAAGAGGAGGTTTACTTAAAGCAACCTGAGGGATTTGTCCAAAAAGGGAAAGAACATTTAGTTTGTAGATTAAAAAATGTTTTATATAGACTGAAACAACACCGAGGTCATGGTATGAAAAGATAGATTCATTTCTTCTACAACACAGTTACAATAGAAGTAAAAAATGACCCTAATTTGTATACTATGAAAGATGAAAAGGGGCATATAGTGTTGATTTCTTTGTATGTAGATGATCTAATTATTATAGGTGATTTTATTGATCTGATCAAAGAAATCAAGTAGCAAATGTCACAAATGTTTGAAATGAAAGACCTTGGTAAGCTAAGATATTGTTTGGGTCTTGAGATCTCGAGAGATTCAAGACAAACTTTTATGTTCTAGGGTAAGTATGTGAGAGGTCTTCTGGAAAGATTCAGGATGGATCAATGCAAGGCTACAATAGTACCATTACAACAAAACATTAAACTTTAGAGTGAGAATGGCTCTAAAAAGACAGATGCGACACTTTATCGACAACTGGTTGGGAGTCTAATCTACCTAACCACTACTAGAGTAGATTTGGCTTATGCAGTTAGTGTGCTAAGTCAATTCATGTTCAAGCCACTTGAGAGTCATTGGAATGAAGCTAAAGGTGTTTTAAGGTATCTACAAGAAACTGTAGATTACGGTATTATTTATATTGATTCTTCTGATGTTAGATTGACAGGGTTTACAAATTCCAAATCGGCTGGAAATGTAGACGACCAAAGATCCATAACAAGTTATGCATTCAATATTGGATCCAGGGTGATTACATGGAGCAGTAAGAAACAGAACCCAGTTTCCATGTCTTCGGCGGAAGCAAAGTATCAAACTATGTGTGCAGCAACATGTGAGGCAATTTGGTTGCGAAGACTTCTCCACGATGTCGGGGAAGAACATAAAGATGCAACAATTATCAGATGTAACAACCAGAACTCAATCAAACTTGCTAATAACCCGGTGTTTCACAAGAACATTAAACACATTGATACACAATTCCACTTTGTAAGGGAGAAAGTTCAATCAAAAGAAATCCATCTTGTATATTGTAAAACATGCGATAATGTTGGTGACATTTTCACTAAGCCTCTTGACGGAATTAAGTTTGAAATGTTTAGAGAGATGTTAGGCATATTTGTGAACCCCTTCTCTGTTAAGGGGGAGTGTTGAAAGATAATGGAGAATTCTTAATTAATGTGAGTTGGTTCACGATACTTTAGGACATGAATTAGTTTCTATTTCTTACGGTATCGTTCTAATTCCCTTATATCCATATATGCTATATATTGATTGAGTTGTATAGAGAATGTAGACTCTTCTTATTTAGACTTTTTGTTCGGACCCTATGGTTTTTTATTTTATTAATTCAGCATCACATTTTATCAAAATGCAAGTAAGTTAAATACATAGTGTGTAAAACAGAGATGAAAAAATTAAAACAAAAAACAAGATCTTTGCTTGCAAACGAGGAAGTTTATTGAAAATTATTGTCACAAAAGTAAGTCAAATACATAGAGGGTAAAAGAGAGATGAAAAAATTAAAACAAAAAACAGGATCTTTGCTTGCAAACGAGGAAGTTATTGAAAATTATTGACATTTGTGACATTTTTGGATCTATAGCGTGATTGAGAGTAAGCGGCGGGGCGAAGGTTTGATCACTGCAAATCGGCCAACAACTAATTGACCCATTTTCATATTAAAACTGCGAACTTTTGTTCTCAATCCTGGTTTTCGCCCTGGGAAATCTGCCTCCTTCAGGATTCTCTCTCTCAGTTTCTGAGCAATTTTCTGGCGTCTTTCCTCCATCTCCTCTTCACTGATCTTCAGTTTCTCGTTCGATTCATCTCTCCCCACTGATCTGGTTCTAGGCAGAGATGGCCTTAATGCCATTTTCTTCAATCGAACACTGTTCGAATCACAATGAGTTCACAAAAGAACGTATAAAACTAACGATCAATCAAATATCTGCAATCAAAAAAATGAATTATGCTTCTTTCTATACTCACAGTTAAAGATCCAGAAATTTCATACCATACCAATTCTATAATGTAGCAAGATTCAGCGTCGCCCAAAAAGCTGGTACAGTCCCCAAATGCTACCAAAAACGTTTTTCTTTAACTAATAAACAATCGTTTATTTATAAAAACACACAAAGCGTTTTGAAAGAGAAGTCCCAATCCCAATGTATAATCAGAATCAGGACATGGCTGGAATCCTAATGGACACAGGTGTACAAAATTCAGAACTATAGTGAAAGCTCTGCCCTTGCATATTCCCAGACATGGACATAATATTTTGCTTTCATCTCGCATCATATTTATCCCATTTAATTAATTGCTACAATCGAGAAATGTTAAACTGATATATATATATATATATATATATATATATATATATATATACCGTTGGAAAAAAAATGGTTAAATTATAGGGATTCTCATTTCGGAAGGTTTATAGCATTTGCTTAATGATATATTATTGTCTTTTAAGAATTTGAACCTGTGGTAAACGTAACATAATTTAACATGTGGTCTTTGGTTTTTCTAGAGATGCTTAGCTGGCATTTCAAATTAAGTCATCTCAAGAGATCATACTGAACAAATTTCCAAAGTTCAAATGAAAATTAACTATATATGGATAGATGATGAACAAAACTTAAAGTTCCAAATTATTGTTTGAATGCAAATTGAAATTTGGACATACATGGCTCTAATTTTATAAAAAAGAAGAAGAAATTAACAGAACTTTCTCTCTGGTTCTCTATAACTTGTGGCTGGAGACAATTTGGACATGCATTATTCCAATTTTATAAAACTTGAAAATCATCAAAATGGTCTCGTTGAAACTTTATCACTTCCAAGTGGATACAGTTTTCTAAAATATAATCACACGTGTTTATAGCCAATGTGAAATATTTCCAAGCCAATGAAGCATTATATATGCTGTGGCATTTAATGTTGGGAACATCCACTTTTCTTCATATCTCCTCTTGGAAGGAGTGCATTTTCCCATATATTTAAACAATTTTCTCTGGTGAAGGTGCTTCCAAAGTGGAAAGAGTACAACTTTCCATATATTTAAACATATTTCTCTCGTAAAGGTTTCACAGATAATCTAACTTAAAAGTTTTGTATTTTATTAAAAACTAATTATTTTGTAATTGTAGCATATATTCTATATATATAATTGAAAATTGTTTAAGAGAATATTTTTTATATTTTCAAGTTTTTAAAGATCTCTGGTAGTTTATTTTCCAGTCTTTATATTTTTATATACCAATATATAGAAATATCTTTATATTTCATATGAGAAATATACATATTTGAGTTTTCAAGAGATTGCTTAGACAACAAGACTCATAACCATTACAAGAAATACTCATTATGAGTTCAAGAAATACTCATTATGAAGAATATATATATATATATATATATATATAAAGAATATACTTATAAAGAGTACGCTTGTTTTGGTTCTTGATGGATTTCTTAACAAAGCTTGAAGCCATTACAAGAAATACTCATCACGAACTTTGTTAGCCCTTTACAAAGCCTTTATTATTTAGTGATCTTACAATATTTTATAATTCAATGAAAAATTAGCCATAATTTTACAAGATAAGATAATTTGGTGAGAGATTCCCTATATATATATATATATATATATATATATATATATATATATATATATATATATATATATATATATATATATATATATATATATATATATATATATATTATTGATAAAATCTCCTTCCCTTTTTAAACTCAATTTTTTTAAAATCTCTAAGAGATTTTAATTAAAACTAACTATAAAAATATTGTGAAAAAGATCACAAACTTCTTATATTTTTAAAAATATTTTAATATAAAACTTAAATAATCTATTTGAATATCTATGTTAATTAATACATTTCAATATTAATTTCTTGTGTATTTATATATATAAAAGTAAAATAAAAATATTAATTGAAAATAAAAATATTCAATTACCTTTTATGAAAAGAAAGAGGTATGAGTAACTCATTTGATTCTTAATATTAAATGGATATGTTGCAATTAAAATAATAATAATAATAAATAAAATATTTCAATGCTCATGTTCACTAAAATATTTCATTGTCAATAATGTGTATATTATTTATGGGCAAAAACAATATAGGTATTTTATATAAAACATTTGAAAAAAAAATATGGTTAAAACATTTCCATTTTTTTTCCTATTTTACATTTTAGTTTTTTTCTGAGATATATTTTTAGATCACTTTTGTTTGAAATCTATTAAAGGCTCATTGAAATTACTGGTTGAATTTGTGTAGTCTATGCAATCCAAGAAGATCTTCAAGTCATGGAATCCATTCATGTATTCAAAAGTGTTGTTTAAATAATGGAAAATTACACATCATCTCTCTCTCTCTATATGCACACATAAAACTAGTATAGATCCATTTTAACCACAAATCTATCAAGTGTAAAGAGAGATTCAATTTCTTGAGATGGAAATTTTTGTCCAAGTTTTGCACTCTAAAACTGGTTTCCACCTCAAGATATTTGATGCTTCTAGGTGTTAACTTTGCACCTCAAGAGATTTGATCCTCTTGGGTGCTTACTAAATAGGTTGTTAAGATGTATCTATACTACTTTTAAAATCATGGTGAATCGGTTACTCATTGGAGTGATTTGGACAAGGCCCATAATCAAACCTTCAAGTTGTCATTATAACACCAAGAACAAACCTTCTAGTTTCCATTATAAGACCAAGAGTATATCTATCACTATGCAATATAGATATACCAATAACTTATGATTTAGCAAGAGTCAAAATGTCCTAACTCCACCAAAGTTGACTCGAATAACTTATGACTTAACAAGAGAAAAAATATTCCAAACCCACCAAAATGGACCTCATTCTCTTCAAACATTATCACAATAGTCAACTGTCAACATGTCTCTTTACAAGAGAAATATATAAGAACCCCGTCCTTGTGGGACAAGCAATTAGTATTCCTTTAATGATGGTACTATTAAAATTTACAAAATCTACCTCCAATAAATTATAAGAGTTAAATCATTATTTCCTTATTTCATTAAAGAGTAAAATCGTTATTCTCTTATTCCACAAACAAGAAGTCTCATACACCAATTTAATATATAATTTTATCTTAATTTTAAAATGAAATTGTCCTTATTATATTGTTATTAACTTTATTTTTAAAATTAATATTTTTTCTATTTTTGTTTTGTATAAATACAAAAACATATCATATTTTTAATAAAAATATAATAATCATAAAACATGACATCAATTAAATCAAAATAAACTATCCAAGAACTTTGCAACACAATCCTATTAATAAACCCAAACAAATTCCAATAAAATTTCAATAGGAGCTTCTTTATAATAGTAAACTCAAACAAATTCCAATAGGCAATAGGATAGTAGATTTTTTAGGTGAGGTAAAAAAAAAAAAAAAAAATCAAAATTTCAGAATGTTGGAGTGTTTGAATCATTTATTTTTATGGTGAAAATGGATTCAATGCCATTAAAAACTTTTGTAACACCAAAAATCCTAAAGTTTCACACCTATAATCTAGATTTCCAAAAAAATTATGTCAAATTTTGACATATTCTTGACTAAATTTCCATTTTTTTTGGAGCTAATCTATGGGTTCTTTAGACTAGGCAAATTCAAATATTTCTAGAAATCCTAATATTTGTTGTTTACAAAATTGCTAAGAAACAAATTACAAATGTTTTTTCTCTTTTTTCTTTTGAAACTGATGAATCTGTTGATTGACTTCCCAAACAACTTCCAAATTTTCCCATAATTGTAATATATTGTTTACATAGATCTTTATATGAACATAGATAGTTTATTTGTTGGAAGTAATGGAGAAACCTAGACTTAGAAGGTTGTTGTGATGAGGATAGGATTGAGATTCTAATCTTAGATCTCATATCCTAATATCCAGGGAGTGGTTGAAACCATCTCATTAGTGTGAAAGCCTATATAATTAAGGCTTATCTGACTCAATAGTCAGAGCGTGTGTATGAGTGTGTTTACACTTTCCAAGTATCTCACCTGGAGAGCCATTTAGCTTAATAATTAATAACTTGCAATTTTAGCATGGTATCGGAGTGCATAAGATGAGAGGCCTGTGTGCCTGCACTGTGTTTAGAATTTGAGGAAGTAAGGATCTAAGAGTTGAGATTTCGTTGCAGCGTTCTGTTCGTTGCATGACAACAACTGCGATGGTTTGACACTGATGAAGAAAATTGTATTCCATCGATTCTTCCACCACTGCAGCCAAAGTGGACACCACTGTAGCCGGATTGCTGTTGTAGCCAATGGTTTTCCAAGCTGCCTGAGGCCGTAGGTTTTCCAAGCTACCTGAGGCCACAACTAGGCTGAGTCTGGAAGAAGAGAAGGTGTCGCTGCCAGTGTGAGCTGGAGCTCTACTCCTGCGTGCTGCCTCCTGCATACGCTGCATATACTTGTCCTCTGTGTGGAGTATGCACTTGTGGGGAACGGAACACTGCCCTCTGCATGGAGACATGAAGGAGATCTGAAAGCTGTTGGCATGCAGATCTGAAAGAAGCCTGCATGGACTGGTGAAGACTGGTACTCATTTTTTTATCTTGGCTGCCATGGAGGTCGGAGCTGGGCTACCAAGTACGTTGCATCCTGAACTCAATGCTGCTAAGAGGTGCTGCCCACGCCGCCTAGCTTGGTGAATCGAGCTGCCATCCTGAGCGCTGCCCTGCATGCCACTGTATCTATCTGACCTTTGATTTCGTCCACTGCATCTTCCACATCATGCAGCTAATACAGAGAATAAGTGTGGAGTGCTGCGTAAAGGAGTATTGTTGCAATACATCAGATTGGATCAACCTGTTTTTATGTGGCTTCCTTCCCCCATTGTTGCGTTATGTGGAGAGCAAAAAGGCTTCTTGTAGAATTATATGCAGAGGCCCAATTCCTCATCCCGCTTGAGTCTAGTTGGGTGGAAAGCATTTATTTTAAAATAATATTAATTTATTTGTTGCATTCTTATCAGAAATATGTGTCTCATTAGAAATTGTTAATTACATGCATGAGAATTATACATTGATAGCATTGCCAGCTTTTTGAGAGGTCGTATGTTGCTCGTCGCAAGAGTTGAGGGCATTGATACTTGTGTGGCATAGAAGCCACAGTCTACAAGGTTCTACTATTGAAGAGCTGCTAAAGGGAGGTTTCCCGCCTGTGTGGTAACGGAGTTGTTGGAGCTCATTAGAGGACCAGGTGGAGTCAAAATATGGAAGCAAGACAAAACTAGATAAGCTCGACTTTTAACAACATGTCTATAGTTTTAGATATGTTTGATTCTAATGATGATGAAGATTTTCTCATGTGGACATTTGGAGGCATTAGCTTGGGTAGCATGGGTAGCATTTTTTCAAAAAAACAATGTGGTTCTGTTGATGACCATGAGAAACAAGAGGCACAATCTGTTGTGCAAGATCCTGATATTGAAGAGTCACGAGTTGATCTTCAGGAAGGATGTAAAGAGGAACGAAGTGTTGAAGATCAATTGAACGAGCCACATGAAGCTGATTGCGAAGATGTGGCAGAAGAAGACAGAGATGGAAATAATTTAAAATGTGATGATCTCATGAATATTTCTTTATGTGCAAATGTTTACAGCAACAAGGAAGAAACAACGAATATTGAAGAGGAATTAAATTTTCATGAAGCATGGCTTGAAACACCATGTCTTTATGAAATCAACACAGAAGTTGCATCTATAAATGTTGAAGACAGCTTTGTGGAAGTTCACATGCATGACACCGGAAATAGTGAGAGAAAACATTCTCCTATTAAGCATGCCATAAATTTGAGAAGGGCGAGGATAAGCATTCAAAAATTCTGTTATTGGGGAATAAATGAGGTGAAGATACATCACTACCTCACAGCAAGGAAAGTGAAGATGAAGCCTCACCTCGGAATGAACAAATATGGACTCACAAGAAAAAAGACCAGAATGAAAACCTCCGATACCAAGTTGTTCATGTTTTCTATTGTAAGCCTAGCCGAGACTAGACTAGTAGGCGTATGTCATTGTTCAGTACCCTTTCTCCATTAAGGGGGAGTGTTGAAAGTAATGGAGAAACCTAGACTTAGAAGGTTGTTTCGATGAGGATAGGATTGAGATTATAATCTTAGATCTCATATCCTAATATCCAACGAGTGGTTGAAACCATCTCGTTAGTGTGAAAGTCTATATAATTAAGGCTTATCTGACTCAATAGTCAGGGCGTGTGTATGAGTGTGTTTACACTCTCCAGGTATCTTACTTAGAGAGCCATTTAGCTTAATAGTTAATAACTTGCAATTTTAACGTTATTTCAGTAAATGTGATGAATATTTATTTAAATATGAAGATTGCTTATTTGCACGAGTCTAAGAATAATAATACCACTCTACAATTAAATGAACACTCTACAATTAAATGAAAGTAAGTTAAATGCATACATTGTAAAGCAAAAATATTCCAAACCTATCAAAGTGGACCTCATTTTCTTCAAACATTTTCACAATAGTCAACAATTGTCAACATGTCTCTTTACAAGCTAAATCTATACAACCTAGTCCTTGTGGGACAAGCAATCATTATCCCTTTAATGTTCCTAATATTAAAATTTGCAAAATATACCTCCAACAAATTATAAGAGTCTAATCATTATTTCCTTATTTCACTAAAGAGTAAAATCATTATTCTCTTATTCCACAAACAAAAAGTCTCATACACCAATTTAATATATAATTTTACCTAAATTTTAAAATTAAATTGTCATTATTAACTTTATTTATCTTTAAAAATAATATTTTTCTATTTTTATTTAATATAAAATACAAAAAATTTCACATTTTTAATAAAAATATAATAATTATAAAACATGACATCAATTAAATTAGTTTGTGTAGGATTTATTTCTTACCAAGTCTCAAATCAAAATAAACTATCCAAGAGACCAACTTTGCAGCACAATATTATTAATAAACTCAAACAAATTCCAATAAAATATTTTAATAGGCTTTTCTTTATAATAGTAAATCTAAACAAATTCAATAAGATAGCAAATTTTCTTGGTAAAAAAAATTCAAAATTTTTGAAGTTTTCGAATATTTTTTTTGAAAGTGGAAATAAATTTAATACCATCGAAAACTTACACAAAAATCTTTAAATTTACATGTAATCTAAATTTTCAAAAATATATGTCAAATTTTGACATATTATCCGTGGGTTCTGGTTCTTTATACTAGACGAATTCGACTTTTTTCTGGAATGCTTGCAAACGAGGAAGTTAACACAGAAATGTGATCAGGCCAAACAATAGGCAACATTTATTGAAAATTATTGACATTTGTGGATCTATAGCGTGATTGAGAGTGAGCGGCTGGGCGAAGGTTTGATCACTGCAAATCGGCCAACAACTAATTGACCCATTTTCATATTAAAACTGCGAACTTTTGTTCTCAATCCTGGTTTTCGCCCTGGGAAATCTGCCTCCTTCAGGATTCTCTCTCTCAGTTTCTGAGTAATTTTCTGGCGTCTTTCCTCCATCTCCTCTTCACTGATCTTCAGCTTCTCGTTCGATTCATCTCTCCCCACTGATCTGGTTCTACACAGAGATCGCCCTAATGCCATTTTCTTCAATCGAACACCTTTCGAATCACAATCAGTGCACAGAAGAACATATAAAACTAACGATCAATCAAGAAAAAGAATTATGCTTCTTTTTATACTCACAGTTAAAGATCCAGAAATTTCCTACCCTTCCTACCAATACTATAATGTAGCAAGATTCAGCGTTGCCCAAAAAGCTAGTACAGTCCCCAAATGATACCAGAAAAGTTTTGATTTAACTATAAACAATCGTTTATTTATATAAACACACAGTGTTTTGAAAGAGAAGTCCCAATCCCAATGTATAATCAGGACATGGCTGGAATCCTAATGGACACAGGTGTACAAAATTCAGAACAATAGTGAAAGCTCTACCCATGCATATTCCCATACATGGACATAATATTTTGCTTTCATCTCGCATCATATTTCTTCCTTTTAATTAATTTAACTTTCATCTCGCATCATATTTATTCCATTTAATTTTGTGTGAAATTTAACTTTGTATATATATGTTGTTATAATTTAGAGAGATAAAGTAGGTATATTTTTTAGATTTAGTAGTCAATTGAAATTTAGAAATGTTTTTTTTCTCTTTCAAACAAATTTTATATACCAAAAATAAATCTCTTATTTTACAAAATATATATATATATATATATATATATAGTAATTCACTCAGGACCATAAAGAATTAAAATATGCATCAATAGAATTTTCTTTCACTTATATTTCTTTCTTCCCAATTGTGGGGAAAAAATGGTTAAATGATAGGGAGTCTCATTTCGGAAGGTTTATAGCATTTGCTTAATGATATATTATTGTCATTTAAGAAATTGAACATGTAGTAAACTTCACATAATTTAACATGTTGCCTTTGGTTTTCCTAGAGATGCTTCGCTGGCATTTCAGAATTTCAGAATAAGTCATGTCAAGAGATCATATTGAACCAATTTTTAAAGTTCAAATGAAAATTAACTATTTGGATATTCTTCAGAAGAAAACTTAAAGTTTCAAATTATTATTTAAATGCAAATTGAAATTTGGACATACATGGCTCTAAATTTATATTAAAATATATATATATCAGAACTGGAACTCTATAACTTCTGGTTGGAGACAATTTGGACATGGATTATTCCAATTTTATAAAACTTGAAAATCACTAAACTGGTCTCCTTGAAACTTTATCACTTCCAAGTGGAAACAGTTTTCTAAAATATAATCACACGTGTTTATAGCCAATGTGAAATATTTCAAAGCCAATGAAGCATTATATATGCTGTGGCAGTTAATGTTGGAACATCCACCTTTCTTCATATCTCCTCATGGAAGAAGATCATTTTCCCATATATTTAAACCGTTTTCTCTCGTGAAGGTGCTTCCAAAGTGGACAGAATACAATTTTCCATATATATAAACATATTTCTCTCGTAATGGTTTCTCACTTAATATAACTCAAAAGTTTTGTATTTTATTAAAGACTAATTATTTTGTAATTTTATTATATGCTCTCTATATAATTGAAAATACTTTAAGAGAACATGTTTGATTCATTGTATCTGATATTTTTGGGTTTTTTAATTGAAAAAAATTGTTAGTGGTGAATATTTTTTATGTTTATGTTAAATTTGATTGTAGTTATTATTTTAAGGTCGGTATATATATATTTTAATTTATAAATTTTAAATATGATAATGATATTATTATTAAAAATAGAAGTTAAAATAAGGAGAATATGTGGTTAGATTTAAAATGTGAGATACTATAAATTTTTCAAAAGGAAAATTGTGGAGCTAGTGTATGTTGTATAAAAAAAATTGTAGTTTAGAGAAAAAGTTGTTTTTAGGAGAATGTATTACCTTTTGGTAAAAGAAATAAGTAAACGTGTTAAGTTTTGATTTATTTTTAGTTTTTGAACTGGAAACTATTTGAATTAGTTATGTTTGAGTACTTGAATAATTACGCTATTATACTTTTACGTGCAAGAATGAATATGCTTGGTTCATAACTCCACTATGGGTGTGATACTATGAGAACTCCCACTGGGAGTTGGGATAGTTAAGCGGTACCTGCCCGAACCTTCCTCATGGGAATTTGTTGTTAAAGGAGGGAGGCCGAGAGGGTAAAGGTACCCGAGGGTGAAGAAAGAGAGACTACTGAGAATTCTGGAACTGTTGAAGAGAACGAGCAGAATTGATAAAGAAGTGGTGTACGAACTAAAGGACCACGTCTGGTTGGGACCAGATGGCCTTATCCCTACACCATAATTTTCCCTGAATCCCGAGCAGAATTGATAAAGAAGTGGTGTACGAACTAAAGGACCACGTCTGGTTGGGACCAGATGGCCTTATCCCTACACCATAATTTTCCCTGAATCCCAAGTGTTTAGTGGCTCCAGGGAGAGACGCAGTAGCAATTGGTCTCATTGGTTGGGTGGTGTATCACATCCTGATTTGATATTGTGAACTAGTAGACAAAGTAACATATAAGTATGTGATACTTTCAATTATACAGTCAATTTTGGTAGGATAACTCTGTGAAAAGGAAAGAAAGTTTTGGGTTGTTTCTAACAAAATAAAAAATATAAGAGTTGAGTATTTGTAACAATAAAAATTGTATTATAGTTTATGCATTAACTCAAAAACTGGAATATAATAATTCCTAGCTAAATAACCGATTGGGATAGCACTTAAAAATTGCAGTAGTAGAAGTTACATGAAATCAATCTGTATTGGTATAAGTGTTCAAATTGAGGTATAGCAGGCCAAATCTGAATTGTTCATGGATTTTATTATGAGCTAGGAAAATATGAGGAAGATTTTTTAAGTTTTGTAAGAAACAAGACAATACAATTTTTCTAGAGGATAGGTTAGCCCTAGACCCCAACAGTCCAAGGCAGTCCTTTCTTGGAAGTCATACAATGAAACTATAAATAGAACAATAGATAGAATATGAACATTCCTTTAAATAATTCATGAAACGAACCAAAAACACAAATAAATTTTAGTTGTAAAAACCATACAAGCACATTATTATTCAATAATCTGACTCAGACATTTTCAGTATCGAAATAAGACAAGCAACCAAATTGTACAGCAAAACAAAAGTAATGTTTCGAGCCAAATATCATTATTCCTGATGGCAAGTGATGGAGTGCCATAGGTAAAACAAAACATTTTGATCGTTTTTTAAGTTTTCATTTTTTTTTATTTTTTATGTATCCAAGACTAAACTATTGATTTTTACATGCAAATATTAGACTCGTTCTACCTATGATTTCCTCCTATATTCAGCATATATGATATCCACATCAGGCACCCACAAGAGTACATGTTGTTGCAGGTGGGTGAGAGGTACTGTAGGATCTCAATGTGTTTGAGACTCTTGCAGAGGTCGAGCGTTAGATGGAGGGGTTTACCCAGGGCATAGTCAAGACTAGGGTCGACCAGATCCTGATGAGACTACAACATCATACTATTGGTGAGTTTGGCCCTATAAGCTTTCTACTGTGAAAGATGGCTCTTGTAGTTGCTTTCTATCATGAGCATCACGATTATTCTACTAGGAGGCTATATATACAACCATATTCTGACTACATGTATATTTTGATATGACAGGCCGTATGACCATTTGTGTCTCATGCACAAATATTTGTAAAACCAAACTTTGATATATATATATCGGTGTTTATTGTGCATTATGTTATCTCATTCAATGTATGTGATGTGAATTGAATTGAATTTACATATGTCGCAAATGTTTGTCTAAAACATGGTTTTCTAATACAGCTGTCAATGTGTTTATACTTCTAGAAATGTGTTGATATTGAATATGATAAAAGTATCTTTTCAGAAGGTGGACACTGAAGAAAATATGAATCGTATTTTGACGTATAACTGAATAGACATTATTCAACTGTAGTTCTACAAGTCATGAGTCAAATCTGATAACTATACGACAAATACCATGAGAAAGAGAGTCAGGTAATAACTCGATCATTGCGCTATGCTCAGTGATATTATTTATAAATAGACCAATACAAATCCCTTGTAAACCCACTAACTTTCCACTTGGAGCATATATAGCCCATGTTGTGGAAGAAAGGTTCTCAGTACAATGCCTTGTGCCATCAGCATAAGAAACATACGGTTGAAGGGATGTCGACATCTGCAAACCAAATTTAAACATGATTAACAGAAACCATAGGAAACTCCAATGGGAACACACTGCAAATACACTCAGCACACTTAAATACAACAAGTACATAGTGAACTACGCATAAATGACTTAAACATAGTATTTTTGATGGTACAACCCATTTCTAGGTTGGGCCAATGGAACACCATCGAAATCAACAATATCATAGGGCACTTTAGTAAGAATGTGTTTAATAATATATGGGCCTATCCACATTAGATTGATCTTCCTCGATCCAAATTTATCAAACTCTTGATCATATAACAAGACAAGGTCACCTTTCGAGAAGACACAAGACTTGACATTCTAGTCGTATTGCGCCTTAGTGAGTTTCTTATGGGAATCATTAGCCATCACGGCATCATGTCGGGTTTTATATAAGAGTTTGAGATGTAAGAGGCATGCTTATTCTACAAAAGTGGTAGGAAGGAGCTAAACAAAAAAATTTAGGGACTAAATTTCACACTCAATAAGAACGATGACTTCCACACCATATATCAAATGGAATGTTGTGAACCCAGTAGCAATTCGAACAGAATTATGATATTCCCACAAGGTTGCATAAAGTATCATATCCCAATTCCATTTATGAACCCCTATCATGTGTTGAGGAATTATTTTCAAAACTTTATTGATCGCCTCAACTTGCCCATTCACCTGAGGGTAATAAGGAGTTGAACTCTCATGGGAGAGGCCCAACTTGACGGTCAATTCAGACATCATGTGGTTACGAAAATGTTTCCGATGGTCTATAACTAAAACCTGTGGTACACCAAACCTTGCAATAACATGATTGAAAAATAAGAGAGTATTTGTTGAATCTGTATTATTGAATGTAGGCATCACCTTGGCCCACTTGCTAAAATAGTCTACCGCCACAATGATATAGAAATTCCCCCTAGTTGAGTGAGGGTTACATGTCATTAAATTAACTCCCCATTTCGTGAAAGGTCCAACGATGATAAAAGGGTGTAAAGGAGCAGGAGCATCATGGGTTTTATGATCGTATATCTGGCAGGCATGACACTTTTGGACCATGAGGATGCAGTCACAAAACATAGTACGCCAAAAGTAGCCAACACGCAAAATCTTCTCTAAAGTGGCATAACCAGACATATGTCGACCACATGCCCCAACATGGAATTCATTCAGGACTTTCTCATCATCCTCATGAGTGAGGCCCCTACGAAAATTCATATTGATACCACGAAAATAAAGTGTGTCGCCGATTATAATATAATTTTTAGCTTGATATCAGATATGTCATTGGTCAGAGCAAGAGGTATTGCACTGGAAAGTATGGGTTTGGATATATATGATAATGTCTCCATACCACGGGTCATATGGCATGATTAGGAACAACAACTCATCTGGAATAGAATTTTTATACGTTGTTTCAACATAAATAGTGGCAAGGTCGCAGATCATCTCAACAAAGACTAAGGATTTCTTCAACTTGGATTTGATAAACTCTGAATCGAACTCCTAGAGTATGACAATACGTTTGGATTACTTGCCCCCAAGAAATTGTCATGATAAGATATATTTCATTGGGTTGCAGTTGGAAACAACCATAGTCTTACGAAGAAGGATATAGTAGCGAAACCTTTGGACAACTTGGAAAGTTGTCAAAGCTAACTTTCTACGTGAGTATATTTGATATCGATAGCATTCAAGTTCCGACTCAAATAATAAATACGATTTGTTATAACTACATCTTCCTCTTAGACCAATACCATAGAGATGGTAGTAACTGCAATGACGAAATACAGGAAGTATGTTATACAAAAGAAATATTGAGAGCCGGGGTGAATTAGTATTACAAAAATATAAAAATTATTTCTGCAAATGAAACTTATTCAGAAATTAACTTTGGAAAGATATAACAAGATCATGAACATGAAAAAAAAAACAACCATCACAAGTAGACACTTATATTTTAGGTGGAAAAACCCTCCTCCAAGGAAAAAAACCATCTAACTTTCTTCTTCTTCTTATCATTATCTATTGCTTCAAAATATTCTCATTTACATTACATTAGTTACCACCCACTTGCAATGGAATACCCACCCCTTGACTAAAATGAGAAATGTTGGCCACAACCAACTTGGAGCACCCACTCGTACTATAGACAATTAACATGCACTTATTTTGAAGCCTCCACTCCAAGTACAAACAGTTATGCTACAAGAAAATATGATTCAAAACTGAAAATATTGTTGCATAAACAAAATATGCAACAAATAAGAACAATCATGCAGCCACAATTTCACACTCTAATTGAGAGAACAAATATCTACATACACACTCTCCAAAGTGATCTTCAATCTTTGAGCACAACTCTCAAAACACTGCTAAAGAATAATCTCTGAAGAAAACTGCAATTATGAAACTTTGAAATCACCACAAAACTCACTAGTTGTGCACTAATAACTCATGCACACTCACTCATTCACACTGCTATAGAACCAACCAAATGAACTTCTTGACTCCACATATTTGTAATTTTTGTAATCAATTAATTCTTCAAGTGATGGTGCTTTCAAAAATCTTGTTCACATCCTTCAGATTTGATTGAGTTGCGATTTTCAGCCGAATCCAACCACTCATTCCACTATCCTTTTTATAATTTCAAATTTTATCACTTTATGGAGGCCCGACAACTTGTTTCAGCCTTTTTTCTAGAAAATTATAACACTAGAATTCGCCAATATAAATTTAATTCCAAATGAGCATGTGAAATGCATCAATTTTTTAATGTTTTCCCTCTATTTCATGCACAAAACTGAGTAGATTTGGTCATCCACGTGCACAACACTACTAGCCAACGACTGAGACTTTCTGATCTCATTGATGACCCATGATCCATGTGACTGAGATAGAGGATAGAGTAAAACATGACATCTGGCACTTAGAATTGCAACAAAGCTTCATAGGATCATGTCAACCTACAAATCAGCCTTCAAATTCCATCATGACATCAAGAAACCAACTGCATAACTTCAACAAGACTCCACATACATCATCAAGTATACCTCTAGCACACATGTGGCTCAGCTTCAAATGAGACCTTAATACTTCATGACATATTTTATACAGGCCTTCTAAGACTTATGAAAACAGTTTACATCAGCATGACAACCCTCAACAAGTGTATAATAGACTCAATATCATACATAGGGAATCATGAGTACATATTTCAACATGTGACATCAATGGAAACGCAAATAGGCCAAAAAACACCCCCATTTCCAATGATTTCAACTTGTAACTAATGAAAATAAATATGAAATTTACATACATCAATATGAATTTGAGAACATATTCAACTCACTCTCTACCCCCCTTTTACATCAATGGCAAGGGGATTTACATGGAAAGGTAAAATACATGACAACAATGTGATACATAGCCAAAAATGAAGTACTCCCCCTGAAGAAGTTCAACCAATACCCCCCTAAGTTGCTTAACATTCTCCCCCTGAATATATTTGACACCACACCATCTTGAAGAAGCATTCCATATTGAAATGAAGCAAGAATAAGTAAGAAAATGGTTTATAATGCCTTTAAAATAATTCAAACAACCAACCACCACCCATTCTCCTTTTTTTTTCGTCGAAAGTGCTCTAGGTGGAAGCCAAATGAAAATAGAAAACTCCATGAAAAAATCCTCAATGCCTTTGAAAAGGCACATCCCATCTACTCTCTAAGATATTCAAATTTCTCCCTTGGAAGTGGCTTGGTGAAGATATCTGAAATTTTTTCATTTGAAGCAATATATTCCAACTTCACAACCTTGTTGACCATTTTTTCTCTTATAAAGTTATATTAATTTTTATGTGCCTGGTCTTGGAATGAAGAACCATATTTTTGGAGATTCTTATTGCACTTGTGTTGTCAACCATGATGGGAAGAGGATCTTCATACTAAGCATGCATGTCTTGAAGAGTTTTCTTCATCCATAATATGTGTGTACAATAAGTGGTCGCTTCTATATATTCAACTTCAGCTGTGGACATTGAGATATAACTTTGTTTCTTTCTTTCTGAAGAGACTAAACAATCTTCCAAAAGGTGATTTTCTCCTGAAGTACTTTTCCTGTTGTTGAACCTCAGAATTTTCCTTTCTCTGACATTATTTATCATCACTTTTTCCTTACCTTTCCATAAGTCCATACACTCCAATAAATGATAAATGTCATGTTTTATCTCAATAAATGCATTTAAATTATTTCTATGTTATATTCTGATGTTATTTTTATTTAAATGTATTTTTGTAACTTAGCTACAGAACGTAGCCTATTCTGCAATTAATCATTGTTTTCACAGCTAATTTTATGGTTTGATAGGTTCCAAGGAGAAAATGGAGGGACGAACCACATGGGCATCTCTAGAATGATTCACACATGGATTTCGTCCTATCTACTTGATCGAAATCGACAGAAAAGGGTGCTTGTGATCGTGGTCAAAGTTCGGTTAAAAGACGTAAACTGAGAGCGAAGAACTCTTGATTTGATCGCACGTAGAAAATAAAGAATTAACCAGTTAGAATCTAATTCTATTTTTCTATTAGAATATCCATCTGTAGGCGTAATTAGCTCATCATAGCTACGTTTTATTTTATTTAAATACCGGCTATGCAAAGATCGAACAATAGTTGTAATTTTCTGAAACACTGTGTATTGATTTAAACTTTGTTATTTTCATAATAAAAGGATCGTGTTCATGGTTCCAGTATCTATTTAATGCGTATATAATCAGCTAGGATCTCAACTGATTGTGTCGCAAAGGGCCCCTGCACAGGAGGAGGTTTTTCGTTAGTTATTTTAGTTTAATTCTTTACTCTGTTTTGTCAATTTCCTGAGTAGATTAATATTATGTTGCAGCTTTTAAATCAATATCATAGAATTAATTCATGATTTTTTTCTTAGAATCAATGATAGAATGACTATGTAATCTTTGCTTTCCTAAAACGTCTCAAGAAGGTAGATTCATCTACTTTCCAATTGGATTAAGTTTGAGGCAATACAGCTCACAGTTGTTTAGTTTCCTTTCATGATTATGATATTTACTTTCATAGATCAAATCCTCAGTTAATTGTATAATTGGATGCTCCTAAATATCAGGCCAAGAAGGTGATTTATCATACTTCCAAATTGGGTGCTCGAGTGTTCAACCTATGCAATCATTGAGATTTTCTTTTACATGATTTTAAACTTTTTTCTAGATTAAGATCCTCAGTCAATTGTATAATTGGATGTTTCTAAAGACCAAGCCAAGAAGGTAACTTGTCATACTTCCAAATTGGGTGCTTGGATGTTTAACCTATGCAATTACTGAGTTTTCCTTTACATGCTTTAATTGCTTTCCTAGAATTAAATTTCCAAAACTAAAGTATAATCGGTTGCTTGTACATCATTTCAAGAGGGTGATTATATCATACTTCCATATTGAATGTTGGAGTGATTGAACATACATTAGTTTTTTTCCTTTTAATCTGATTTCATCTAGAGTAGAATTTCAATTTCAATTTTCAGTTACAAGATTCATATCCATGGAATAGGACTAATATTAAATTAGAAGCCGTTAGAATAGGCACTCTGTTTTTAGATCAGATTCTAACCATTCAATAGTTTTTGGTTCATTTTTATGCAAGTTAGTTTAACTTAATAACACTTCATTTTCTTCCTTTTTTCAAAATTAGTTTTACCCATCTAAAGTTCACTAGATTTAGTTTATTCCTTTTATAGTTCTCATTTCTTAAGAATTAACATTTATACATAGAGAACAAAACCCCATAAAAACAACATAAAAATACATACAACGAAGTAAGAAGAAGGTTAACTAAGAACATATAGTGCACCACACTTCATCATATTACAAACCTCGGTTGATAGTTTATGTTGAATATTTTAAGACATTAAATTGGATAAACATTTTGGCACCATTTCCGGGGAAGTGTAATTAGGTAACCTCATTTCTTACATCTAAAAAAAAATGATATGTGTAGGGAAATATATTCTAGGGGTAGATTCATAGCTAGGTAGAAGTTTAATTCCTACAACACCACTCACTCCACCTAGACCACGTAGTGATACACCACCATCTCAAACTCATATTCCATACTTCACTATACATAGACTTCCTGAAGTCTTAAGGTCAGAAATCCAATTAGGAGGATCTCCTACTTCATCCACTGAGGCAGTCTTAGAGGAAGAAGATCCTAGATCTCCAACATAAGGAGTAACATTTTTCACCTCTATAGGGGAACACATTGCACCTGAAGAGTTAGAAATTACTAGCGGAGAAGAAGAAGAAGAACCTTTATTTAACATTCCATTAATATAAGAACTAGATGAAGAGAAATTAACCTTACCGATTGAACCTTATATTAGCTCCGAAGAATCTATAATGGTAGGAAGAGAAGAAGGAGGAGAAGGAGAAGGAGAAGTTCTAAATGGAGAAAATTTACTATTTGGAGGAAGAGGTGGAGGACGGGGTAGAGGGAATGAAGGAGGAGGTAGAAGAGGTGAAGAAAATAGAAGAAATAGGGAAAATGATAATTCTTTTGGATTTCCTATAATTGATGGAGATATAAATGCCACAATGAAAAATATCTAAACTTCTATCCTTACAAATTTCCATGGATTAAAAAGTGAAGATCGTGAAACCTTTTTGTTTGAATTTGAAATTTTGTGTAGATATTATGATTATTTACAAGACTCTAAAAAACTTAAGTTATTTCCTTCAACATTGAAAGGAGAAGCTTTAAAATGGTTCATGGGTTTATTCACACAGTCTATTAGGACATGGAATGACATGAAGAGAGAATTTTTAGAAAGATATTTGGATTATTGCATACCCATTAATCATAAGGATGAAGTATTCAAAATGATACAAAGAGAGGAAGAGAATTTGGAGGATTTAATTGAAAGATTCAATTATAACATAAAAAGAGCTAAAATGGATAATTTAGATCAAGATACTTTAAAATCCCTTTTAGTAAAAGCCATTAGAGATGACTGGATAGATATTATCAACATGATGGGGAAGGGAGATATCTCTCAACTCCCATTACCTGACATTTCTGAATTATGTATTCATCTCTCAAGGCGAAAAGAAAAAACTGGGAAAAGTCCAAGAGATCCTTCTCTTTCTAGAGTGAACAAATCTGCAACTGGAACAGTAAGTAGAGCAGAAATTCGAAATATGCTTGATGAATTTAAAATAGATATCTTAGGGAGTTTTAGTGAAAAAATAGGCACCCTTAAATTACAAAACAAGAAGAAATCTGAGACTGATGCTTTAGGTATTTTCTGTCCTACATGCAGAAAGAAGCATGCTTTAAGAGAATGCCCTCTTGATGCAAAAGTCATAGAGACCTGTGTGATTTGTTCAGAAAATCACGAAACTAAGAGTTTCCCTTCTATTCCAGGTCTTAAGGCTGTTTTTCAAGAAGAAACAACTTCAAATCCAACAGAATCTCTTTGCTTTTTCTCTAGAATACCATGGAAGGGGTCACAAACTCAAGATTTTAACAACCAAATGTACACAGCCCCCACCAAATAATTGGAATTATTGGCAAAATCTTTGGCCTCAATCTCAACCTTGGGCACAAGGAATACAAAATCCCTATGGTAGATACTCTCAATACTACCAATATCGTCCATCCTATCCAAACTATCCTCCCCAAAAAATTCTTCAACAAAATCAACAACCCCAGCTCCAAAACTGTAATATTCCAAAATTAGCATGCAGCTAATTGGAATATTAATTTTTGCTGACTTCACTTAGGAGATGAATAAATGGGTAAGGAGGCCCATACATTTCAGAAATATGAATAAAATACGTCATAGTGTGAAAACGGATCATCATAGGAGCTAGATTTCACGCCCTCATGTGTGAAAAGGGGCATTTTCATGTGGACAAGGTCAAGTTTGACCAAGTCAACAGCGTTGGGATAGGAGGTGGAGTTCATATTTTGAGACAACACAGAGATAGTGGGAGGAAGATTCCTTGATGGAGGAAACCCTAATGAGTGGGACCCTTGGTGAGAGGGCTTCCATTTTTATAAAAGGAGGGCAAGGAAACCATATTAATACATGTTATGGATTATTTATTTTGTGGTCTGAATGACTATTGTGCTTTCTTCAACTGTTTAGTTGAGATTGTTGTGCTTCTTAGCAGAAGGCATTCGTATTTAGGAATTCCTTATCCCTTCTTGAGAGACCTCTTGAGGGATTTTTCACTTAATTCTCCACATTTAGGCTCAAGTCCAAGCCACTTCCTTCAGCTACAACATTATTTCTGCTGAATTATAACGTTGTGTTGCAGGGTGTTGCAGTGGAGATTTTACAACACCACTTCTGGAGCCATTTTTTAGAGGAGGGAGCTTCCATTCCTTTGGGAGATCAGTGAGGAATATTTTGGAGCTGATTTCAGATATTGGCACTTGGCCAATACATTTTCGATCTCCTACAGCGCGGTCCCTCTTCTTGACTGCATTATTTCAGTGTGCATTTGCAATAAGGGTTGCAGTGATTGTTTGGAGGGTGAGATCTTCAGTGTTAGGATCTTCCTTTCACTTGGAAGATCCATTGGAGGATATTTGTTCATCTTTTGCATAATCTTCAGCCATCTGCATCTAGTTCTTGAGTTGCAGCTACTACTTAATCTTAGGACTGCAACTCCGGCGTTTTGCCATTTTTTCATATTTCAGGAAATCCTTTCTGGATTGTCTTGAAATAGAGTTCGGGAGACTAGATCTTCACTCCCAACATTTTTTGGGCCCTATATTTATATATGTGTGTATTAACACTTCTCAGTAGTAGTATCTCTAATAAAACTACGTTGTCATAGCCTTGGACACTTTTCTGTGTAGTAGTGATCTTATATTTTAAGTACATGTTTCTTGAGGCAGATTTTGCCTATCTTGAGTAACTCTTTCCTTAAGATCTTGTATCTAATTGCTGCTATAATACTAATAAGATGGCTATATTTTATTCTCACATTTCATGAGTTTATTTATCACTATTATTTCCATTATTGTGTTCATGTATTGCTGCATTCCCCATTTGGGGTATTACAATGGTATCAGAGCATAATCTTAGCTCATCCTGTGAGTTCCAGCCATTATGCTATCAGAAGACTAAGAAGAAAAAGGAAAGAAGAAAGATTATAATGATGGAGAGAATGAGCTTTGTCTCATCACTTTTCAAACCCAGAAAGAACCTCTCCAAGGAGGTTAAGCAGATGAAGGAGAAGAGATGCAATGAAATTCCTAGAGGGTTTCAAGAAGAGGAAGGGCCATACACTTCCTATTCTCAAAGAGGAGAAGACAAGAGACATGAAGGACACTTGGAATATGAAATTCTAATAAGGTACCTTGCAGAATATAAATCCCAACCTAGAGCTTTCAAGGAGACTCTAGCTCTTCCTCAGTTTATCCAGTTGGAAGAAGAAAGGAGGCCCTACAGCAATGGGATGATGAGAGGCAATAGATTTCTATTGTCCATTTTTGATGGATCACTCACATGTGCAGCAAAGTCTTGGGAGATGAAACTTGATGCATTCTTCCTACTACATCTAGTGGTAGAGAGAGAGGCTGTAGAAATTGCAGCGCTGCACCTTGAAGGTGAAGCAAACACTCGGTGGTTCAGCCATTTGAGTCATGCAAGAGCGAATAATTTTGCTGAGTTTACTCAAATGCTGATTAGAAAATTTGGAAAAGGGAAGGAGAAAACCTCACCACCATTAGAGGCATGTACCAACGATTTTATAACCATGGAGGATTAGCCTTCATCTTCAGCAGTTTGGGAAACCAACACATATGAGGAAGGAACTCTTGCAGCCCTACAAGATGATTCCAAATTTCACCAAGGTATGCCTAAGTTTCCATCTCTTATCATTTTAGCAAATCGTATGGAGGGATATACATCATTTCATATTGCTAAATTAGAGAAACATAATTACACTGTGCTGTACAAAAGCAACATTGAAGAAAAGAGGACACATTCCTTATGGCAGCATTCAAATGGCAGCTTCATTCATGAAGCAATGGAGGAAGAGATGATAGATGGTAGACATATTGAGGTGAGAAATAATTTCTCCTTTCTAGATGACACTTTCTCAATGAGAATCCCACAGCTCAAAGAGAAACTTCTACCTGCAGCAAATCCATAACCTTATTGGTTTTGGAGGGCCATTGATGAGAATAAAGTCTCATGGAGAGATCTCATGGGAGGTGCACTTCAACATAACATGGAGTGAAAAGTTCTTCAACAAGTTGAGGAGGTTTTTCCCTCATCACACTTGGATCCTTATGGATTCAAGTTGGTCATTGGAGAGAGGTCTTCTATAGGAGATCTCTGAGGAGTTTCATTTCAACATCCCATGAAATGAAAAAAGAAAAATCTGATTTGGGAGGATGGTAGTCTTCATTGGAAGGGTACCAAGATAGAGCATGATGGGAGACACCTACATGTGGATGGATGGGTGTGGATGGTGAGCAAGAAGCTGGAGAGCTACTTGCAAATTTATGACACTAGGCAGCAGGAGGCTTGGCTGCATTGGCTACTCTTGAAGGATTTTAGCCATCATGTAACATATCCTCTTTCAAAGGGTATGTGGGTGGAGAAAGTATGGCAAGATACTTGCATCATTAGGCAGCAAGGAGTATGGATACATTGTGTTGATATGACATTCTTCATATCAAACATTATGTTTTCACCTCATGATTTGTATGATGGAGGTATGAAGAGGCAGCAAAAGCTATTGTTGTTGATCAGCGGTTGTCATTGATGTCAACCCAAGCAGCACCAGGGGCTAACCCTGATGGTTTCTACTTGTTGATATGTTTCCGTTTATATATGGCATGCCATGTAATTCTTCACAGTTTGAGAGATATTCATGTTTGAAGTTTGTACCCCCAGTTAGTGGGCTAAAACCACATAGGGTTGGGGCATGGGTCATTGAAAAGTCATAATTAAATTTTTTTTAAGCTCCTAAAATCCCTCCCATGTTCACTTGTTGAAGCCCCTCTCAACTTAAGCATTCATATAAATTGTGATCTTCATTTCCTCCTTATGCAAGGGATTCAACCATCTCAAATAGGTCATCGTGGAATTTTCGCTCTAACTTTGTTTCTACGAAGGTTCAGAAGCTGAAATTTTTATGAGGTGAAGAAAAAATCCTGAGGAATCTGCAGTAAAAATTTCAGATCAAGGTACGCAATAGTTTTGGAGATATGATCTGTGGAAGTCAGGGTTTTTGCAGGCTCCTGAAATTCATCTCAAAGAAGTGACCTTGGTAATTTCGTCATAACTCTCTCTCTGAGTATCGGATTGGAATTTCATAATAAGTGGTAGATAGTGCATAGTCTTTAATTTGCGATCTATCAATTTCAGATCCAAATGAAGAAACAATGACACGTGGAATGTCGTACAAGTGTGCTTTGCTGAAATAGTCCATAATTAGGGCATTGTGAGAGATTGGACATAACTCTCTCTTGAAGAATCCAGATTGGGTCAGACCTATGGCATTGGAAAGAAGACTCATAGGACTAATATAGGACCAAAAATCAGATATTGAGGATCTTAAATAACAGAGATACACCAAATTCCATATCGAGCTCCTAGAAGGCAAGAAAAAGCTAGATCATGTGTTGTCAAGGATTGCAAAGGACTAGACTTTCTACGGCAGAAAAGCAAAGCAAGGTGCAGCAGAGGGTAGCATGACAAGAGAAGCAACCAAGGTGCATAACAACAGCAAGAAATTCATCATATGAAGTCTTCAAGTGGGCAGCATTGCATACAATCATTGTAAAGGTATCATTGTACTAAGTCATTGTAAATATATTATTGTAAAAATTGTACTAGTGTCTATCTACCAAGGGTTGAAGAGGCAGTGTTGGGAGGTCTAGGATCATCATTAGGTGGTTGTGTCAAAGTTGGGATTATGGTCTAGTATATCTTCTTCTTCTACATCATTCTATATCATTGTAAAGTGGACCATTTTCCCTGGTATGGGAGTCCATTCTTCTTTTATTCTTATATAGGGTGGTAGGGTGGTGCTAGGGTGAGTTGTAGCTCATTGGGTGTTGGGGAATCCGTTTAGTTGACTACTGAAGAATCTCGGGCATTGGAGCGTCCATCCAGTGGGAGCTGGAGAAGAATGCTTTTCTAGATTCTAGGAAGTTGGAGCTTTATTTTCAATTGGAGTTGAATATTAAAGAATTATTAGAAAAGAATTAGGTGTTTTTTTTCTCGGAGTGGGTTTCCAACTTAAAAAATGTGTGCATTTATGTTCCTCTTGTATGCTGCTATCATTGTACAAACACTTATAATAATTGAAGATTAACTAATGTTCTAATTGAAAGGAATAGCGATTCACCCCCCTCTCAAAAGATTTCCAACAATTGGTTTCGCAGCTTGGTTCCTTCAATACCGCCAATAATGAAGGAGGTCATGGAGCATACCAAGAATGGTGTACCTCTGCTCAATGAAAATAATTATGCACTCTGGAAAGGAAGAATGGAGGTCTATCTCTTGGCGCAGGTTACAAAGTATGAGACACTGTTCCAAATGGATTTACATCAACCATAGATGAACAAGGTAAGAAGAATTTGGTAAATGGTGCAAAAGAAAAGAATATTATTATCAGTGGACTTATTGAATCTTCTTATCATAAGGTGTTGGGCTGTAAAACCACCAAAAATGTATGGGACAAGCTTGAGAATATATATGCAAGTGACTCAAATGTTAAATAAGCAAAGCTTCAAATCTATAGAGTAAAATTTGAGCAACTCAGAATGAAATAACATGGCAACATTGCTGCATACCTCCAATACGTTGATGAAATAACCAATACTCTGGAAGGATTGGCAGAGCTAGTTGACGAGAAGAATATTATACAAAATATTATTAGAACGTTACCAGGGAGATTCAACCCAAAGGTATCAGTCTTAGAATATAGTGAAAATTTGGAAAAACTCATCAAAGAGGAATTATATGGAGTTCTCATAGCATATGAAATGAGACTTGATGAAGAAGAGGGTACTTCACATCTAGAAATTACGTTCGTTGCATCTAAGAAAACCAATAAGGATAAACAACCTTCAATTGAAAAGACATGCAAGTGTGAAGAAAAGGGAGATGATGAAGAAGGTCTTTGTTAAGTCCCTATATTAATAGTGTAGCCCCTTATTATGTTAGTGTAGCCCCACTTATTGTTATTGTTGTACCCCTGTAACCCCCATATTGTTATTATTGTGCCCTTAAATTATTATTGTTAGGTCAGCTAGGATTACATTGTGGCCCCACTAGGATTACATTATGGCCCCATGGACTCCTATATATAGAAAGGAGGTTTTGTAAATTGTATCATCCAAGAACTGTTCATTTATGTAATGTAATGGAGGTTGCCCCCTCAAAGTGGCTTATTTCTAAGGCATTGATATCTCTTTTCTTCTATTTTTGGAGCTGCTTACACAACATTTGGTATCAGAGCTTTGGATTCTAGGGTTTCGTTGCTCCAAACAGGTCATCGTGGAATTTTCGCTATAAATTTTTTTTCTACAAAGTTTCAGAAGCTGAAATTTTTAGGGTGCGAAGCCGAAATCCTGAGGAATATTTTCTAAAAATTTCAGAGCTTGGTTCACAATATTTTCTGAGCTATCATCTATGGAAGTTAGGTCTTTTTTCAAGCTCCTAAACAGGTCATCGTGGCATTTGCGCTATAAATTTTTCTACGAAGGTTCAGAATCTGAAATTCATATGGTGCAAAGCTGAAATCCTAAGGAAATTTGTCAAAACAATTCAGAGCTTGGTTCGCAATATTTTGGGAGATATGATCTGTGGAGGGTAGTGCTTTTTTAGGCTCCTAAATTTCATCTCAAAGATGTGATCGTGGGAAAAGTTCAATAACTCTCTCTCTGGGCATCGGATTGGAGTGCCGTAAAAAGTGGTCGCAAGTACATAGACTTTAGTTTCTTGGCTATCAATTTCAGAGACAAAGGACGAAACAGTGATACGTCGCAAGTCGTACAAGTTCGCTCTACTGAACCAGTCCATAATTAGGTCATTGTGGGAGATTGGACACAACTTTGTCTTGGAGAATCCAAATCAGGTCAGACCTGTGGCATTCGAAATATAATTTAGAGGGCTACATCGGTACCAAAATTCAAATATTGAAGTGCTGCAATCACAAAGATAATCCAATTTCAATATCGAGCTCCTCAAAAGCAAGAAAACGGTGTGTATTGTTCTTTCCGAATTGCATAAGTCTTGTTTGAAGAATCAAGTTGAATTGATTCCAAGGGCATATTGAAGAATTTTTGTCAGTAATGGGTTCTATTATGCCTCCAAAAAATAATTCCATACCAATTAAGCCCTCAGAAAGCTATACTATGATGCATGAGGAGGAAGAATTGCAATATGAGATATCAAAATTATGGTACCAAGTGCAACAAATTTTGATCTTACGAAGAGAAATCGAAGATGACATAGATGGTTTAAAAGTAGAAATGGATGCTAAGTTGGATGGCTTGAAGGATCAAATAATAGATAATATGGATGATAAATTAGTGGAAGATCACATCAAGCATCAATAACAAGTTCTCCAACTCTCAAAGGATAACCTAACTTTGGTGTAGAATCTAATGAAACAACAAGAAGATCAACATCACATCAAAAGAAGTTCTGATGCAGTAACAGAAACAAGAACTTGACAAGTACGATCAATTTTAGAGTATCTTAGCAAGTGGAAGAACTTTCCTGTAGAATATTCCACATTGGAAGATGAGAATTTTATACAGAAGCATCAAGAAATAATCAAGCGTTGAGGAAAACACTTGTTTGAAGGAGAGGGGCATGTTAAGTCCCTATATTAATAATGTAGCCCCTTATTATGTTAGTAGCCCCACTTATTGTTATTGTTGTACCCCCCGTAACCCCCATATTGATATTATTGTGCCCTTACATTATTATTGTTAGGTCGGCAGGATTACATTGTGACTCCCACTAGGATTATATCAGGGCTCATGGACTCCTATATATAGAAGGAGGTTTTGTAAATTGTATCATCCAAGATTTTTTCATTTATGTAATGTATTGGAGGTTGCCCCCTCGAAGTGTCTTATTTCTAAGGCGTTGATATCTCTTTTATTCTATTTTTGGAGTTGGTTACACAAATGCCTTTCGATGAAGAATATGCTTACTTCACGAGAAAACTATAAATTGGTAAGGGACAATTCAAAGGTATAATTCCATTGATATGTTTTAGCTGTAATGAGGTTGGGAATTTTGCAGCAAAATGTCCAAACAAAAGTGATGGCAACTCAAAAAGAGAGAAAGGCTTTAAGAAATTCAACAAGCAAGGATCCAAAAAGAACTTTCTCTCTAAAGAAGATATCTCATCATCCGATGAAGAAAATGATAGTGAAGAAGAAGCCAATGAGAGAGTATTGTTTATGGCCAAGCACAATAAACAAGAGGTATCAAACAACGAATAAGAAGGATTGGACATAGAAGAATTTTCTAAGGAAGCAATCAAACTTATAAAAGAGCTCAAGGCAGAGAAGACCCATTCCAATACTCTTGAAGAAAAAGTTCAAGGTCTCAAAATTGAAGTTGAAGAACATAAATGCATTGAAGAGTCAGTTCAAAAGAAGTTGGAAGAAAGCAACCAAGAAAAGGAAGAATTAGAAGCCGAAGTAGTCTCGCTGTGTAAGGAAGTAAAGAACGGAAAAACTATCCAAAACTATGCCAACAGCTCAAGGACATTGGAAGAATTCATCAACAATCAACGATCTTACAATGACATAAGTGGCATTGGTTGCAAAGAAGAAGAAGCGGGACCTTCTACAACAAAATACAATGAACCTATGAGATCTGACATACATGTAGACTTCGTTGGACAAGATTCACAAGAACAGCCTTGGAATACAATTCCTCGAAGAATATTTCCATTCAGGTACCAACATATTTTTAATGGCTATTGTTATTAATGTGGAAAATTTGGTCATAAAGCTGTAGAATGTTGCACGCACTTAGGAACGAATACAATTCCAGGAGATCTCACAAACCTGAACCTCCCAGGGCTCAGCGAAACATCAATATATTTGAGCATTTAAGAAATAATATTGAATGTTACAAATGTCGAAACTTTGGACACATAGCCAAAGACTGTAGACTTGAAAATCCTCCAAAAGAATCTTTGAAGCCACATAACGAACGAACATGGAAGAATAAGAAGAATGATAATTGTGCTCTCGATTTCAAGGCTCAAAAGAACAAATATGTGTGGTATGTTGATAGCGGTTTCTCAACGCATATGATTGGAGATATAAATAAATTTGTATCTCCGAAAGAGAAGAAGGATGGAACCGTGTCCTTTGGAAATGATGGATCTTCAAATGTTATAGGATCAGGTACTGTCACTCTCGGAAGCGAAGATGCTCTAGCCAAGAATGTTCTATTGGTTGAAAACATGAATCACAATCTGCTCAGTGTTGGAAAAATGTGTGATCAAGGACACACAATACTATTCAACTCCACGAAATGTGAAATTAGGAAAGGCGTGTATGGTGAAATTGTGGCTACAGCAAGTCGAGCCCCAAATGACATATATGCTCTAGATGAAGCAACCAAAGCATGTCTAATAGCTAAATAGGATGATACAATAATTGGTAGCAATGATGATCGACTAAGTAAGAAGTTTGCTACAAAGGTGCAAAGTGATTTCGAGATGTCTTTACTTGGTGAGCTGACATACTTCTTAGGGCTTCAAATGTCTCAGCAAGAGAAAGGAATATTTATATGTCAAGACAAGTACATCAAGAAAATGCTCAAGAAATTTAAAATAGAAGATTGCAAACCCATCCTTACTCCAATGGAAACAAGTTGCAAATTGAGCATAGATGACTCATTTAAGGATGTCGATCAAAGGTTGTACAGATCTATGATTAGTAGTCTTATATATGTAACAGCCTCCTGACCAGATGTTATGCAAGCAGTTGGACAAGTAGCAAGATTCCAAGCAGCACCAAAAGAATCACATATTAAATATTTTCCAACATTGGAATATTCAAGTAGAAGCTTGGGATTCTCCAAGTTCTCATTAGATTTTCCTTTTCCAATATGGGAGCATAATAAGTCCAGGATGGTCAGGTGTCGTAGCGAGTGGAAGTGTGTACAGTCCGCAGGATGGTTGTGTTCCGTGGGAGTTACCCTTTGCCATTGATGTCAAAAGGGGAGAGAATGTTGTAGGAAGAGGTGTCATGATTGCACGGTGAGTACTTGTGTTGCCATCAATGCCAAACGGGGAGATTGTTGATCAACGATTGTCATTGATGTCAACCCAAGCAGCACTAGGGGCTAACCCAATATTGAATGGGAATTTTGACCTACAAAATTAATATATTCTAGGTCAATAATGCTTTTTACGGTTTCTACTTATCGAGATGTTTCCGTTGATATATGGCATGCCATGTAATTCTTCACGGTTTGAGAGATATTCATGTTTGAAGTTTGTACCCCCAGTTAGTGGGCTAAAACCCCATGGGGTTGGGGCATGGGTCATTAAAAAGTCATAATTAATATTTTTTTAAGCTCCTAAAATCCTCCCACGTTCACTTGTTGAAGCCCCTCTGAACTTAAGCATTCATCAAAATTGTGATCTTCATTTCCTCCTTATGCATGGGATTTGGCCATCTGAAACAGGTCATCGTGGAATTTTCGCTCTAACGTTTTTTCTACAAAGGCTCAGAAGCTGAAATATTTATGAGGCGAAGCAGAAATCCTGAGGAAGTCGGTAGAAATTTCGCATCAAGGCGACAATAGTTTTGGAGATATGATCTCAGGAAGCCGTGGTTTTTGCATAGTTCGAAGTTCATCTCAAAGAAGTGACCTTGGTAAATGCATCATAACTCTCTATCTGAGTATCAGATTGGAATTTCTTAAAAATTGGCAGTTATTGAATAGTATTTACTTTGCGCTCTATCAATTTCAGATCCAAATGAAGAAACAGTGACACGTGGCACACCGTTAAAATGCGCTCTGCTGAGAAACAAATTCATAATTTGTGGTACGTGGAGATTTGGGGTATGGACCCCTATCCTCAAGAATCAAAATTGGGTTAGACCCGTGGCATTGGTGAAGACTCGCAGGAATACTATAGGACTGAAAACCGATATTGAGGATCTGAAATGACAGAGATACATCAGATTCAATATCGAGCTCCTAGAAGGCAAGAAAAAGCTAGATCATGTGTTGTCAAGGGTTGCAAAGGACCAGACTTTCTATGGAAAAAAAGCAAAGCAAGGTGCAGCAGAGGGTAGCATGACAAGATCAGCAACCAAGGTGCATAACAACAGCAAGAATTTCATCATATGAATTCTTCAAGTGGGCGGCACTGCATACAATCATTGTAAAGGTATCATTGTACTTAGTCATTGTAAATACATTATTGTACAAATTGTACTAGTGTCTATCTGCCAAGGGTTGAAGAGGCAGTGTTGGGAGGTCTAGGATCATCGTTAGGTGGTTGTGTCAAAGTTGGGGTTATGGTCTAGTATATCTTCTTCTTCTACATCATTCTATATCATTGTAAAGTGGACCATTTTCCCTGGTACGAGAGTCCATTATTCTTTTATTCTTCTATAGGGTGGTAGGGTGGTGCTAGGGTGAGTTGTAGCTCATTGGGTGTTGGGGCATCCATTCAGTTGACTACTGAAGAATATCGAGCGTTGGAGCATCCATCCAGTGGGAGCCGGAGAAGAATGCTTTTCTAGATTCTAGGAAGTTGGAGCTTTATTTTCAATTGGAGTTGAATATTAAAGAATTATTAGAAAAGCATTAGGTGGTTTTTGTCCCGAAGTGGGTTTCCACCTTAAAAACTGTGTGCATTTGTGTTCCTCTTGTTTTCTGCTATCATTGTGAAAACACTGATAATAATTGAAGATTTAATAATGCTCTAATTGAAAGAAATATTGATTCACCCCCCCTCTCAGTATTTCCAACAATTGTTTCTTTGGTTTCTTTTGGGAGAGCATGGGAAGATTTTCTCTCACCCTTTGCATGATGTTGTAGGAGTAGGAGGTGGCACTATCATGGTGAAAAAGGGCTACTCCTTAGCCTTAGATGATTGGGAGGTACTTCCACTTTGGAAGTAACTTCTTATATATAGCAGCATTGTGAGAGATATCTTTGACAAGGAGCATGTCAAAGAACGGAGCTATGAGTTGGCAGGAGCCTATTTGCATAGGCCACCAGCGTTGTCACCTTGGAGTTTGAGTTTATTGATGGAGTGTCCCCAGGATTACTTCACATTTGATGCACTTGGTGGAAAAGGAGGAGGTGAGAGAGATGAAGTAGTGGATGGAAACATCTATTACAGAGATATGATCTTCTTAACTTGGATTTCCAAGCATAAGAAGGGTGATCTTCCTGCAGCATATTATTCATTCCTCTTCATGGGAGTATGTCATACCACTATGGGGAGGCTTATTCATGGATCCATACATCTTCTTACTTCCAGTACATGGTAAGAATCTTGTTTTTGCATTTATTGTTTGTCTAACACAGTATTTGCATACTCTTACCATTTCTATTCAGTGCATTTCTCCACAAGAGGGCAAGCTTTTCATTGAGCTCCATGGTCAACACTGGGCCAAATTGTATGATGGAGACAGCCATATTTTATCTAGCCTTGGGAAAGTGTTTTATCCTTTCATGTATGTCTATTTGATGTACCCACCCATTTACTATTCATTAGTAGATGTAATGACATACATAATTATCCATGTATCAAGAAACAACTTGCCATATTATTTTTTAAAACAACAGTTGGGAAAACTGCGCTGTAACCACTTGGGAGACTGTTGGTACCTTCCAGCACTATATGAAACCTTTATCAATCTTCTCATTTGGATGCCATATGATGATAATGTCCTATTAATAATATATGAGATGGTTTGGGCCAACTTGATTCACAACGTTGCTAAGGATATCTTTGGAGATCTAGTCTTCATCTTGCCACTTGAGGGAAATATTATTGCAGCCCAAGATCAACATATACTCTACACTTATCATACGTGGAGAGGAGGATAGCGTGGGGTAGGCTAATTTGTTTACCATGTTTAGATTTTTAGTTCACCTACTTTGCAGGAGCCAAAGGTGGAGGAGGATTTTCAGGAGTTGCCATGTTGGGAGGTAACTCATTTTGTACGCTCTATAGCACACAAGAAGGCCTTTAGATATCCCATTGTTTCCTCCATGGATGTTTAACATGATGATATCTATTTGGGATGCACACCAAAAGCTAGCTTGCATACTTGGGAGGGACAACTTGGAGATCTATTGATGAGAAAGAATCTTGATACTTCGAGGATTTTATCAGATGAGGATGATATAAGGGGAGAATAGGAGGCTCTTCATTTCTATCCTTGCATTTGCTTGAGGACAAGCAACATTTGGGAGGGGAGGACTATAATATTCCAAAATTAGCATGCAGCTAATTGGAATATTGATTTTTGTTGATTTCACTTAGGAGATGAATAAATGGGTAAGGAGGCCCATAAATTTCAGAAATATGAATAAAATCCCTCATAGTGTGAAAAGGGATCATAATAGGAGCTGGATTTCACACCCTCATGTGTGAAAAGGGGAATTTTCATGTGGACATGGTCAAGTTTGACCAAGTCAACAACGCTGGGACAGGAGGTGGAGATCATCTCTTGAGAAAGCGCAGAGATAGTGGGAGGAAGATTCCTTTATGGAGGAAACCCTAATGAGTGGGACCCATTGTGAGAGTGCTTCCATTTGTATAAAAGGAGGGCAAGACAGCCATAGTAATACATGGTATGGATTATTGATTTTGTGGTCTCAATGACTATTGTGCTTTCTTCAACTGTTTAGTTGAGATTGGTGTGCTGCTTAGCACAAGGAATTCCTGTTTAGGAATTTATTATCCATTATTGAGAGGCCTCTTGAGGGAGTTTTCACTTCATTCTCCACATCCAGGCTCAAGGCCAAGCCACCTCCTTCAGTTACAACATTATTTCTGCTGAAGTATAACGTTGTGTTGTAGGGTGTTGCAGTGGAGGTTTCACAACACCACTTTCGGAGCCATTTTTCAGAGGAGGGAGCTTCCATTCCTTTGGGAGATCAGTGAGGAAGATTTTGGAGCTGATTTCAGATCTTGGCACTTGGCCAATAAATTTTCTATCTCCTACAGCGTAGTACCTCTCCTTGATTGCGTTATTTTCAGTGTGCATTTGCAGTGAGTGTTGTAGTGATTGTTTGGAGGGTGAGATCTTCAGTGTTAGGATCAACCTTTCACTTCAAAGATCCATTGGAGGAGGTTTTTTCAGATTGTGCATCATCTTAAACCATCTCCATCCAGTTCTTGAGTTGCAGCTGCTACTCAGTCTTAGGACTGCAACTCTGGCATTTTTCCATTTTTACATATTTCAGGAAATCCTTTCCGGATTGCCTTGAAATTGAGTTTGGGAGTCTATATCTTCACTCAAAACATTTTTTGGGCCCTAAATTTGTATATATGTGTATTGAAACTTCCTAGCAGTAGTATCTCTAATAAAATTGTGCTGTCATAGTCTTGGACACTTTTCTGTGTAGCAGTGATCTTATATTTTATGTACATCTTTCTTGAAGCTGATTTTTCCTATCTTAAGTAACTCTTTCCTCAAGATATTGTATCTATTTGCTGATATAATAATAATAAGATGGCTATATGTTCTTCTCACATTTCATGAGTTGATTTATCACTGTTATTTCCATTATTGTGTTCATGTATTGCTGCATTCCCCATTTGGGATATTACAAAAACAAAAATCCACAACTTTCATTACCATTTCTGCAAAGACCAAATCAACTACCTGCCCAACCATTTCCAAACCCCAATAATAAAAATCCTCAAAATACTTACATGATATAAGGACAAAAATTTCCAACTTACATTATTACTCCACTGAATCTTAATGATGTCCAACTTAGATCTGGTAGAATACTAGAAAAGAAAAATCCTTATGTAGTTATTCAAGAACAAGATAATTTTGAGGAAGATTCTCTACAGCCAAATAAAAGTTTTAAGGAAGGGATATCTCTTCAAAACCAAAATTTTGAAAATGAAAAACAGAAAGAACAAATAAACTCAAATCCTATCATAGATCAACCATTAGTACTTACTTCTAACCCTCCTTTTCCTGAAAGATTACAAGTTGAAAGAGGGGTAGAAAAACATATCATGTTGCCCAATTATGATTTTCTAGATGAATTGAAAAATGTCCGTATCAAAATTCCTTTGTTATAGGCCATTAAAGAGATTCAAATTCTATCCAAAACAATAAAAGAGTTGAGCATGAAGAAACCAGGAAGAAAAACAAAATAAATAAAAAGAATTCAACTAGTAGGAAAAATTGCAAACATAATGATGGGAAAATTTTCCATACAAAAATATTTAGATCCACGAAGTCCAATTGTAAAAACACATATCAGTGGTGTTGAAATTCCAAATACATTGATTTATTTAGGAGCATCTATAAACATCATGAGCAAACAAACCATGGAACAACTCAAACTTCCTAACCTTCTGTATACACCTACATTACTAAAACTAGCAGACAGATCTGTAATCAAGCCAGATGGTGTATTAGAATATATTTCAACATCCTTAGACTCTTGGGAGTATCCTATCGATTTTATGATCTTAAATCCTAAGGATAATCTAGAAGGACATCCACTAATATTAGGAAGACCTTGGTTGGTTACAAATTATGCTTTCATTAGCTGTATATCTGGTGATATGTACATCTCTAATGGTAACTCAACAAAGAAATTCACTATATATACTCCAGTAAAAACAATCACAGAGTTAGAAGATGAAGAATGGATTGATGATGACAATGATTTACAATCTCTCTTTACTATTTCAAGCATTAGTGAATACAGTCAAATCTTAAATTCAATAGAAAATTTGAAACATCTTCAGAATATAAACATGATAAATTTCAAGAACAATGCAATATTGAATATTTGTCATCTAGGCATATGTCTCTATACTCTATGGAAGAATTTGGTAACCCTACAGTTGAAATCTCTCCAGGAAAATCTTTGAACATAAACAAAAACCTGGAAAGACCACAACATGAAAAGTTAATCAAAACATTATAACAACATTCTTCTGCATATGCATGGGAATACACTGACATGCAAGGAATTAGTCCTAATACTTGTATACATCACATCTACATTGAGAAAAATTGTAAACCTATTAGAAAACCTCAAAGAAGGATGAATCCAAATCTTAGGGAAATTGTGAAAGAAGAATTGCAAAAATTGTTGAATGTAAACTTCATTTACCCAATTTCAGACAGTCAGTGGGTTTCCCCTTTAGTGATTTTACCCAAAAATAATGGTAAGTGGAGGGTGTTATCACTCAGGTTTTCCTAGAAGTTGTGTAAGAGGAAATTATACCCGAGGTAACCACAAACCAACCTTTTAGATGCAGAATTTAGCCAATCTGCATCCAGAGAGGGCTCTCTCTTTATGATTTATCTTTGTTCTTGAAAGGTTTTAGGCTAGTTATAGATTCAAAGTTTGTTTTGGAAGAATGGTGGAATCCACAAACTAAGGGCAAGGTTGAGAGCTTTCAGTCCATTGGGCTATGGAATCAAAGGATGGCTTTACTGGATTTATATTCTAAGCACAAGATGGTATTACAGGGCAAGATAGCTAGACAGAGAACAATCCTTAAAATTTAAAGTGGATGGGATGATCTTGAAGGGATGAAAGGTAGCTAAGAATCTTTCACCATGTTCAAAAGAAAGAAATGAGATGACTACAAACAAAGAGCAATGAAGAATTATTTATTATAGTAATCAACAGTGTTTAAATTAGCAAAGCAGGAGCATTTAAGAATTCATGCTTATAGCTAATTTAGAAGAAAACATTAAGAACAATCACATTTGAAAACAGAGTACAATTAAGCAAATTCTGTTTTAAACCTTTATGTAAATTATTCAGACATGGATATGATGGTATTTTAAACTAATATAAAATTTCAAACAAAGGGTAGAAACACTTATTGAACTGTAGTCCAACACATGAATCCTGCAACAAGTCCAGTGCTTCAAATCGTCATCCAGTAAGCCACAAGTAAATTTCTCCAAAAGCTTTTATTCCGAAAATCTCAATGTTACAGCAGAGTAATAGAATCCACTTTCAACACTCTCTTTGAGGGTTTATTTATACACAAAATAATCTAAAACAATCTTACACTAACTTAGCCAATAATCTAGGCTGACTTAAAGCATATTTACAAACAAACAAGAGACAAATGGTCTCGTGGATAGAATAATCTATAACTGCCGATGTGCTGTTCCTTTCTTCGTGGACGTGCTGGAGGTAGTGCTTAAAATAGGGCTCTGTGCTGTCTCTTGCGTATTTCTTTGACTTGTTAGACACTTTTTCTTCTCACAGATACTCTTTAACCTTTCATCTGATACTCTTTCATCTGTTTTCCTGTTTTTACCATTTACTTGATAGTAAAAATAAATTCTCATCCTGAAAGCAACTTTTACAGAATCTCCAACATTTCATGCCACCATTGATCATATGGTATCATAGTTCTTCTGAGCTTTCTCAAAGTTTCATCTGCTTCAGTAAGTTTATAAAAAGTGGGATCATTTGGAAATAGATACTTTATTTCATGCTCCAGATGAAATAAATTCCTTACTTTATCATAAATACTTTGCCCAGTTGGTAATGAAGGTTCTGATGAGCTAGTAGAACCTACAGCCGCATTTTTAGCATGAGCCTTTATTCTCTTCTCATAGGTTTCTAAGTCTACTATTTGATCTTCTGTGAGCATGGGACTTGGTAACCCACTATCTAGTAGAGCTTGGAATTTTTCTCTGAAATTGTTGATGTCGACCAAAATGTCTGTACACTTTCTTTCTAAATTTTGCATGAAAGTCCTCTTGGTGAAAACTCTCTTTGCTTCCAAAACTGCACCTGTCCTGTCATCAATTCCTAACAATGCAAGCTGTTGTTTTGTTCTGGAATTCAAAAATTGAATGAGCTGCTGGGCCTGCTCAGGCCTGCCTCTTAATTCATGTCGGGTTTTATTTATTTCTTCTTGTGCTATCTTGACTAACTCATTTTGCTCAAAAATAGCTTGAATGGAGGGCCAAATATCTCTTATTAATTCAATGATGTTGCACCAAAGAATATCATTTATTTCGTTCAGAGGCTTTTCCAGTGAAAGATCTTTTTGCAAAGCCTCAACCAATTTTTCCAATCTTTTTATTTCCCTGAGGTTGTCAGCAGTTGTCTTTTTAGATGTGTCATATTTTTCCTCCAATTTTGTCAATTGCAATTTTTTTTCTTGGAGTTCTGTGACCTTTAGCTGCAAACTCTCCATCTGTTTTATTAAGTCCTCAGAGTTCAAATTAGAAGTGTTCACCTGAGGTGGTTGTTCCTGCTGCCCTGTGGTTGTATTACCTGTTGTTGAAGTCTGCTTGATTATTTCCTGTTCCTGCAATGCTTTTTCCAATTCCTTTTCTGTCTCATTTAGTCGCTCAGTCATATTCAAGAGCAACTCCATCATTTCTTCCTGTGAATTTCCTTTTATAACTTCCTGTGTCTGAGGGTGCCTCGAGGCTGGTAGTTTTAGCTGTTTTCTGAGTGCAGCTATATCATCCTCTTTCTTCTTTACCAATGCCTCAATACCTTTAATGTCTTTGGGATTGTGCCCCAAACCAATGATTATCTCTTCTAGAGATTTTATTCTATTATCCTTGGCCTGTGAGGAGGCCCTCTCAATCTTCAATTGTGCAGTAGTATTATTCAAGGAATCTTGCAGCGTTAAAGCTGCCATGGCTTTGCTGGTGAGAGTAGAATAAACCATTTCCCCTGTTTGTCTATGAAGCTCTATCTGATCCAGGGGATGGATATCTTTTACCAAAACTTCAAAATTTGATCTGATGTAATCTGCTGCTGAAGTTGGCTTTGGTACCTTTGCTTTGAAGTGGCTCATCAGCATTTTACCTTGTGAAAGATCAAATGCTGACATCAGTCTTTCTTGATTATGAGGAGCCATCTTCATATACTGATCATAGACCTTCATTTTCAATGGATCATTCTTTGTTTTGATATTAATGAAGGTTCTTTTAATGTCTCCAGTATCTGTCTTTGGCGGTCTGAAAGAAGATACTTCAGTGCTCAATTGCTGTTGTATCCCTTTCTGGCTTATGTTTGTTTCACTTGCTGTGCCTGTTTGCTGACTATCTTCCCTACCATCATCAAATACTTCATCTATAATTTCTACATCTGGAGGTGGATCAGATTTGTGTTTCTTAGTTTGATAAACCTGTGAGGCTCCTTTTGAAGGAGTGGTATCTGGAGCTAGCCTCTTTTTCCCTATTTCCACATTTAGTGGAGTTTGCATCTCTGGAACTTGGATGTGTATTGCTGGTGTGGGAGAATCCTGAGATGATTCTGGTACTTTGGAACTCTGTGGTTTTTCTGCCATGACCAAGGTTTCAATAACCTGAACTACAGGTTCTTTTCCTTTACCCTTGGGTTCTGCTGCTACTGATGGACTGTCTTCCTGTAATGCTTGTTGTAGAGTGGCTGCTGAAGATGTGCCAATGTAGGGTACCTGTTTTTAGACGGAAACTGGTTCTTTGACAGGTAATGAGCAATGGCAGGGACGTTCTTCAACACGGGCGCAGCAGAATTTTGGGGCGAAATGGTCAATTACAGCGGAAATTTTGAAAATCGCAGCGGGAGCAACGTTCTTCTCAGAATAATGAAAATGACTAAAAAACACGAAAAATGGCTTATTTACAAGTTAAAAGGGTTTTTTGTTTTTTTTCGAGGTGTGACGTCATGGTAGTACGGGATGACGTGTGCAGCGTCAGGCGGTAAGTGGTAAGCGGGAAGTGCCCGCACCGCTTTTTGGTCGAGGGCGGTATTGATCGCGAAGGGAGCGATTCCATAGGATAGTCGCCACGTGGATGGTTGACTATTCATAAACCGCCCATCCCCCGCTGGTTAACATGCTGGCAAGGGATGGGCAGCGGGATTAACAATAACCGTTGATCATCGAATGAGCGATCCAATGGCTGAAGGGATGGGGAACATGCGGAGGTTTGATAGGTGGGCCCGTCGGGTTTTAAAGGATTTTAATGCGTAATCTAATCACCCCGGGGAAAAGTTAATAGGCGGAGAAGGTTGTTAATTAGTCCGAATGACTAATTAATCCCAGGTATATAATGAAATGGGTTGCGGCGGAGTTGGCTAGGTGGAATGCCACGTGGACGGACCACGGTGGCACAAGACTTTTCGCAAAGTTTTATTAATGTTTTTGGTATTAAACACACATATTGTATGTTTAACGTTTTTTATATATATTTTATTATATGATGAATTAATTAACACAATTATTTCATCATAAGGGCGGGATTAATGTTATAAAGATATATTTCACCAAAGGGTTTATAAGACGGGGTTTTATTTTCAATGTGCGGGGATATAATACTTTGGTAAAACATTATAATAAAGGGTTTTGGGGATATTTATAGAAAAGGGAGTTATATACTTAGGAAAAAGGATTTCACTAGGGATTTAATATAGTAGAATTAAATGTTAATATGGTAAAGGACAAGGAAAATCAAAACATCTTTGTACATCTAAGAAAGTGATAACTTATGAAGTAAATTGAAACATTTTATCTTCAACACTTAAACTTAGAATAACAAATTATTTTGAGGAATTTTTTATGGAATTTTGCATCAGTTTCCTAAGTAAAATAGGATTTTACTTAGGAAAAAGTTAAAGATGGAAGATAACAATGATGAATTATTTCAAGTGCTTAGGTCTTTTTGATCATTAGGCCGAGGGTCCGGTCCCTCCAGAAGTCAAGGAAATGCCTTGAGCCCCTTTGATCTCAAATTACCTTAGTACTTTTTGGGGAAATTAGTAAAACTCTTGAGGGAAAAATGATGAGGGAGGTTAATGAATTTGACTTTGCTTGCTGTGATTTTTCAGTGTATTTCCTGCTTTAGTACTTGTGATGAAAGTAAATGATTAACCAACATGCAGCAACACCATTCATCAGGTAACACTTTGCAGCACCATCTACTTACCCTATCTACTTAACACTACCATTTTCTTTTCTTTATTAGGGTGCATTTAGACTTGCAAACCCTTTTCAATCTTTTTCTTTTTACATGATAGATCTATCTATTTCTACCCTTATTACATCCAAGGGCTCAGATTAAACTGTTGAGCACCTTTTATTCACTCTACCTAGCTACTTATCTGCCAAGATTAAACTGTTTGCCTAGATATTTATTCTCTAATCTATAACATGAAATTGAAATATGACTAAGCCAAGTTTAAACAGTTTGACTTATTCATGAATTGTGGCAAAAGTTTCACAAGCTGCACACAATTGATTTATTACAACAGATGAAAAAGTAGTGGCATTTGGATTTGCACACTTTCCTTGGTCTATTTTTTGCTTGGGGTTCATTTCTTTCTCTTTTTTGACCATTTTATTCTTTTTACCCTTTGATCTTTCTTTTAGGGTATACCCTCTTTACATTTTTTAAATTTTTTTTTGATTTTTTGGTTTTCAAGAATATGGAACATCTTTGCTCAAGAAAGAAGGTTTGAACATATTCCATAATTCAATCAAGACAATCATGAAAGATGAAACCTATTGGTATAGGAGGCTAACACTGGCTCCACTTGGGGATGGCTTTTCCTTGTGGAAAGTCAAGAACAGCAGGTCAGATGCCTCAAAATGTCTTCAAACTGAAAGTATGAAATCTTCCTCCTTCTGGTAGCTTTATTTTACATATGATAGTGAAACTCTTGAGGCTCAGGGCCTTCACTTTGGGCTTCAACTTCCAAAATTCACCATCCAATCCAAACTGCATTAACAAAAAAAAAAAAAAAAAAAAACAAGAAAACAATATATTATGTACAAGTTAGAAACATTAAAACACTCTAATAAATTGGATCAAAATAATGCTTGAGCATTCGACCATTGACTGGTCCTTCTTCAACTTCTGAATTTTCCAAGTCCTTCAAAAAGTAAGTGTTGTTTCCCTGCAAGGCATGAATGATATAAGGCCCTTTCCACAAGAAATCAAACTTTCCATGTTTCCCTTTTTCTTCTCTTCTAGAATCCCATCTTAGGACCTTGTCCCCTAACTGAAAATCCTCTGCTTTAGTCCTTTTATCAAACATTTTCTTTAGCTTTTCCCGTAAGACTTGTGATCTTTGGTATACCTCTTCTCTGGTTTGTTGCAGGTGGATTGTTTGATTAATTCTTCTTTGAATGTCATTTGGCTCCACTTGAGCCTCCTGAAGTAATTTCATGACAGGGATTCCTAAAGATGATGGGAATCTTGCTTCCAGACCATAAACTAAATCATATGGACTAGTCCCAATGGATTTCTTGGTTGTAAGTCTGTCTGCCCATAATGCATAGGTCAGTTTCTTATGCCAGTTCTTTTTATTTTCCTCCAACAATTTCTTAATGATATTGATCAAACTCTTATTGGAGGATTCTGCTAGTCCATTACCCTCGGGGTAATAGGCTGTGGAATGGCCTAAAGTAATATGATATTTATGGCAGAAACTAATCATTTTCTTTGATTTAAATGCAGCAGCATTGTCTGTTATAATTTTTTCTGGACATCCAAATCTTGAAAGTATGTTGGTTTCTAGAAACCCTATGATTACAGAATCATTGGACTGTCTACATGGGATGGCTTCAATCCATTTGGTGAAATAGTCTGTAGCAGTTAAAATCCATCTATGTTGCCCTGAAGAAGGGGGTGAATTTCTCCAATAAAATCTAATCCCCATTGTTGAAAGGGTCTTTCTGTGGAAACTGGTTTTAAAGGCAGAGGTAACAACTTTCTTTTACCCTCAAATATCTGACATTTGTGGCAACTTGTTACAAATTTCTTTACATCAGAAAATAATGTTGGCCAGTAAAAGCCAGCCCTTAAGATCTTGTCTGCAGTAGATTTCTAGTAGAGATGTCCTCCACAATCTCCTGCATGAAATTCATTAAGCACTTTATCAGCTTCATCTTTTAAGAGACAATTCAACAAGATTCCTTCATGATTTTTCAAAAATAAAGTGCTATCTAAAATACAATATTTCAAAGATGTCATTTTTAAAAATCTTTGCTTGGTTCTGGACAACCCTGGAGGAGCCTGCAGGTTTAATAAAACATGAATAATATCAGTGTACCAGGGTGAATCTAAAAAAGCTTGACTAATCTGTGGAGTCGCCATCTCCTGCTCGTTATCCAGTTCATTGATGTCTAAGGCTTGGCAATTGGTTTCTGTCATGAGTTGTGCTAAACCTTGGCCTTTTATAAGTTTTGTTGGTTTAATCTCAATATCATATTCTAAAATGGTAGCTATCCACTTACCTCGTTTACCTTCAATGCCATCTTGAGTCAAAATATCTTTAACTACTGCATTAGGCACATATGCTATCACATGAGAATATAATATGTAAACTCTGAAATCTTTGATTGCTTTTACCAATGCAAAAGCCTGTTTTTCCATAATATTGTATTTTGGAGATGCATCCCTCAGTGCTTTACTAAAACATGCTATTGGCTTTTCACACCCTTGGTCATCTTTTTGAAGTAAAACAGCTGCAACAGTATGTTCAGAAGCAAATGAAAAAATAATAAAGTCTCTATCAAATTTAGGACTGGTCAGAACTGGTGTCCTTGTTAAAGCCATTTTAATTTCCTAGAATGATTGTTTGGCTTCTACAGTCCAGTCAATGCTTGAATCTTTCCTCAACATGTTAGTTAATAATCTAAGTAACTCTGCTAGACTAGAAATGAATCTTCTCAAGAAATTTATTTTTCCTATGAATGCTTGCAATTCTTTTATGTTTCTGGGGTGGGGTATTTGCAAAATTTCTTGAATTCTTTCTGGATCAATCCTAATGCCATATTTAGAAATGATATGCCCTAAAAGCTTTCCTTCTTCCAAACCAAACAATGACTTCTTAGGGTTTAAAGAAATTCCATATTTTCTGCATTTTATAAATACTTGCCTTAGGTGATCTAAATGTTCTTGATCTGTTTTAGAAAAAACAGTCAAATCATCTAAGTAAATAACCAGAAAATCATGTATCTCTTTAGCAAAAGCAATGTCCATTGCTCTTTGAAATGTAGCTCCTGCATTCTTGAGCCAAAATGGCATTTTGACATATTTAAACGTACCCCATGGTGTGGTAAATGTTGTTTTGTCCTGATCATCAGGATGAACCAGAATCTGGTTGTACCCTGAAAATCCATCCAGTAGTGATATTCTCGAAGATCCTACTACCCTTTGCAGAATGTGGTCCATTTTCGTCAGAGGATAGTTGTCTTTTAAAGAAACTTTATTCAAATTTCTTAAGTCGACACACAGTCTAATTTCTCCTGTCTTCTTTCTTGTTGGTACCAGGTTAGAAACCCATTCTGAGAATCTGATAGGAGCTATAATCCCTGCTTCAAACATCCTTTTGATTTCCTTTTCAATTGATGGTAATAAAACAGGATTAATTCTCCTAAGCTTTTGTTTAAACGGTTTCTGGTCAGGTTTCAAATGTATAGTGTGTTGAATGATGGAGGTATCATAAGATTTGAGGTCTTCATAAATCTAGGCAAAGACATCCTGGAATTCTTTTAATAGTTCAACATATTTAACCTTCTGATCTTTTGGAAGAGATTTGGACAACTTAACAATTTTGGGATGTTCTGGTGTTCCTAAGTTGCATTCTTCCATATCAGCCTTAACAGGTTCCATTTTAGGTCTGAATGGAATATCATTTGAGTCGAACAGATCTTCCAAAGGTGTTAATCCTTTGGGTAATTGATTATCTTTTAAATTAATGATTTCTGTGTCATCATCTATGATCTCATCAGATTCCATGTGTTTCAAATTTTTCATGTCTTTTTCAGTGAATGTGGTTGGATGCAGCATATGAATTGCATTTTCTCTTGAAATTTCTATTTTTTGTTCTTTTTCTTGATCAAATTCATCAATAGTTATGTCTTCATCTATATTACAGTTAGAAAACTCATCCTAAAGTGTCAAAAAATTATTGATTTGATTGTTATTCACAAATACTTGCCAATTCAAAAGATTGTCTGGTATGGCAGGCCTGTGCCTAATCTCAGCTGAAAACTGATGATTGGGGTCAAAAGGTAACTTGCATGTACTAGCAAACATTGCTAAACTGTGGGCATGCAGATTTTGCTTCCTGGGAATCTTGGCAAGTTGAGCTTGTAGAAATGTGCTGAGAATTTCCACAACTGTCTCTCGGTATTGTTTTAGTCTCATGTCTTTTGTTGCACATTCTCCTTTAATCTGTTGGATGATTAATTCGGAGTCGCCTATAATTGATACTCTGATACCCCCTAACTTCTTGACATGTTTAAGCCCTAATAAAATAGCTTCATACTCTGCCATGTTGTTAGTGCATTTGAAATTCAACCTATAAGCATGACCCTCTGCATGATTGTTCTCTACATTGTGTAACCAAATCCCAGCTCCTGCCCCTAGTCTGTTTACTGAGCCATCAAACTCTAAATGCCATAGAATTTCATGTTCATAATCTTCATCAACTGTTTTAAAGTGTTTCTTGACAGGAGCTAGTTGTTCAGTTTTTTCAGGTGTTTCTTGGTCATCTAGTGTTTCTTTGTTTTCAGAGATTTCTTCAATTTTAACAGTGGTTTTGTTTATGATTTCCAATTCTGGAGCTTCTATTTCAGTAGGAAGATCTGACTCAGCATTGTATAAAATAAAAGAATCCATATCAGAATGTACAGAATAAACAGGGAAGTTTTCAGGCTTCTCATGGCTACTCACTAAGTACTTCATCAAGGTTTCTCTATATAATCTTGTAGGCTGACCAAATACTGAAATAGTTGCATAAGACATGTCTAGTTGAATAGATCCTCCAAGTTTAGCACCCCAAGATCTAGACAATAACATACCATATTTAGGTGGAATATCAGCAACTACTATGTCCATTAAAACAGACTTAGTAGGGTATTGGACCAAAGTGACACAGATCTTTAATCAAACCTAAACATTTTACCTGACTAGAATCAAATGAAAACAAATCTTTGTACGGTCGGGTAATATCTAGATTCAATCTTTCCATTACTGCTTTTGGCATCAAATTGTGAGATGCTCCAGAATCTAGCATTGCATTATGGAGTATCTTATCATGAACATTCAGGCTTACATAAAATGGAGGAGTTCCTCCACTTTCTGGTTTGCCATTAACCTCGGGGCCAAAAAGAATTTTGGGTTGATCATCAAGAATGTTTATTGAATCATCCAATCCAGTAATGTTAATGTTTAAAGACTTGGAAATCTGACTCCTATAGACATCATGTTTAGCCAATTCTGATAAAGGAACAGCTATCTTGAGTTTGCCTATTTCAGCCTCTAGATTAAAAGGTTTTTCCGTTTGAGTTTTCGTGTTTTGCACAGTTGGGTCTTCTCTGTTTTTTGGGTCTTCAATGTTTTTCTCTTTTTCATGAATAAAGTTTCGTTTTGAAGATGTTTCTGGACTCACTTCTACTCTTTCTTCTACATTTTCTACTGGAGGAAAAGTAGTAGATTGTTGTTTATTGATTGGTTGGTCATCAGAGACATCCTCAATTATTGGATTTGAAGAATTGGGATTTATCCTAGACAAAATTTGTATTTGAGGACTGTTTTGTACAGGGGAAATGTTTTGTACAGGGGGAATGTTTTGTTTACCTTTGACATTTTGTTTTGTAGTTTTCTGTTTATTTTTCTCTGGTACATCTATCCGTCTACTTCTCAAGTTGTATTGTTTATGAACCTCGTAGATTGCTGTGTCATAGCCTTCTTTGAAATCAAAAGTCTCACCTGAACGAGTTTGGAATGTTTCAAGGATATGATTCTCTTGATCATCCTGGGATAGGAAGACTTCTGGTTCATTTTTGTCCTCATTGACATTGTTTATTTCTACGTCTTCTGTGGGTTCTTCAGAGGTTGAACCTTCAACAAAGTTTTCTTGGAAAGGTGGTCTAATGTTTTGATCAGGGACATTCTTTCCAATATTTTGATTCAGATTCCTCCTAAAGTTTGGGTTTTTTGCAACATTCTGATTGTCAGTAGAAGACTTTCTTTCAATGGTTTCCACTCTGTCTCCTAATCTTTCCATACCTTTAATGATTACATCCAGCTTCTTTTCAAAAGCTGAAGATTCTTCATTCATAGGCATTCTTCTTTCTGCCCTAGCTCTGGCTCGTGTTTCTATCAGATTTGCTTCTACACTCACCACTATGCTTTGCATTTCCTCTAGAGTTTGTGGAGCTCTATCCCTGAGGGAATAAGCTATATCAGAATCAAAACCATCTGGAAATTTGACCAACACGTTGTTGGGTGGGGGTCTTAGGTTTAGAGAAACTGCATTATATGATTCATTGAATCTTATGATGTAATCTTGTACGGTTTCGTTTGGTCTTCTCCTTAATTTTTCAAATTCTGAAAGGATCTGGAGAGGATCCTTCTTTTTCTCCCATCTGTTCAAAAATGCCTTATACAAAGCTTCTAGATCAGCAATACTGTTCGGGGTGAGAGCCCTAAACCAAGTTCTAACTTCTCCAGTAAGACTTTGTACGAAAATTCTCATACGGATATTATCAGTATCAATCTCATAAAACTCAAAGTAATATGTCATCCTTTTGGTGTGTTGTTGAGCTGTGTAGGTACCTGATCCGTCAAAAGGTGTGATCTTACTTTGGTAGTCCTGAGGTAAAGCTGGAGGGTTGGCTGGTAACTGTAAAGGGGCATATCTATTGGCCATTGGAAGATAAAGTGGAGTGACAGGAGTAGCCGGTCTAGTAGGAGGAGAAGGTGGTCTCACAGGAGGAGATGGAGGTCTAACATGTGTTTGAAAAGTTTGATGAAAAGTAACTGAGCTCGGAGATGCTTCAGTTATCACAGAAATGTTTGAGCTTTCTTCAAAGGTTTGCTCAGACTGAAGGGATTTATGCAATTCTCTGTCAAGATGATGTGAAACAAATCTGTATTGCAAATCTTCAAAGAACAAAGGATCCGGAATTAATCTAGATAATTCAGTCTCAGAAAAATTCACAAACAAAGATGTTTCAAATCTTGCATCAAAAGGAATGTCATCAATATAAATAATTTTCACAGGACAAGATGCAGATCTAGAAAGTGGTCTAGAACTTCCTGTACTCTCCTGACTTCCTCTTTCAGAACTTTCTTGACTTCCTTGTCTTCTAAGAATCCTAGGGATCAGATTTGGATTTTCAAATATTGGTGGTGGATTGGGGTCAGGGTTTGACCTAGTATGTCGAATCCTTTCTGAAGCCAGATTTCTTAGACTATGTGTTTTTGGATTTTTGGATTTTAATTGAAAAATAAATACAACTTCTACAAATTCTTTAAGAAATAATGATATGTGATTAAGATTTCCTTAAAGATCTGTTTAAACTAGAGAGTCTGATTAAAAATTTTTGAAACTAAGGTTCAGTATATAAGCTAAATCAGAGATAGACTGAAGCAGCTTTTATTTACTTTTGCATTTGCAGAGAAAAAGCAATTTCAAAGGCTTCCTGGCTGATCTTCAGACTCTGTCTATAGCTTATAATTGAAAAATAATAACAAATAAAAATGATTCAGGTCCCCAGTATGGTCGCCACTATGTTATCACTCAGATTTTCCTAGAAGTTGTGTAAGAGGAAAGTATACCCGAGGTAGCCACAAACCAACCTTTTAGATGCAGAATCTAGCCAATCTGCATCCAGAGAGGGCTCTCTCTTTATAATTTATCTTTGTTCTTGGAAGGTTTTAGGCTAGTTATAGATTCAAAGTTTGTTTTGGGAAAATGGTGGAATCCACAAACCAAGGGCAAGGTTGAGAGCTTTCAGTCCATTGGGCTATGGAGTCAAAGGATGGCTTTACTGGATTTCTATTCTAAACACAAGATGGTATTACAGGGCAAGATAGCTAGACAGAGAACAATCCTTAAAATTTAAAGTGGATGGGATGATCTTGAAGGGATGAAAGGCAGCTAAGAATCTTTCACCATGTTCAAAAGAAAAGAAGTGAAATGACTACAAACAAAGAGCAATGAAGAATTCTTTATTATAGTAATCAACAGTGTTTAAATTGGCAAAGCAGGAGCATTTAAGAATTCATGCTTATAGCTAATTTAGAAGAAAACATTTAAGAACAATCACATTTGAAAACAGAGTACAATTAAGCAAATTCTGTTTTAAACCTTTATGTAAATTATTCGGACATGGATATGATGGTATTTTAAACTAATATAAAATTTCAAACAAAGGGTAGAAACACTTATTTAACTGTAGTCCAACACATGAATCCTGCAACAAGTCCAATGCTTTAAATCGTCATCCAGTAAGCCACAAGTAAATTTCTCCAAAAGCTTTTATTCCGAAAATCTCAATGTTACAGCAGAGTAATAGAATCCACCTTCAACACTCTCTTTGAGGGTTTATTTATACACAAAATAATCTAAAACAATCTTACACTAACTTAGCCAATAATCTAGGCTGACTTAAAGTATATTTACAAACAAACAAGAGACAAATGGTCTCGTGGATAGAATAATGTATAATTGCCGATGTGATGTTCCTTTCTTCGTGGACGTGCTGGAGGAAGTGCTTAAAATAGGGCTCTGTGCTGTCTCTTGCGTATTTCTTTGACTTGTTAGACACTCTTTCTTCTCATGGATACTCTTTAACCTTTCATCTGATACTCTTTAACCTTTCATCTGATACTCTTTCATCTGTTTTCCTGTTTTTACTATTTACTTGATAGTAAAAATAAATTCTCATCCTGAAAGCAACTTTTACAGAATCTCCAACATTTCATGCCACCATTGATCATCTGGTATCATAGTTCTTCTGAGCTTTCTCAAAGTTTCATCTGCTTCAGTAAGTTTATAAAAAGTGGGATCGTTTGGAAACAGATACTTTATTTCATGCTCCAGATGAAATAAATTCCTCACTTTATCATAAATACTTTTCCCAGTTGGTAATGCAGGTTCTGATGAGCTAGTAGAACCTACAGCTGCATTTTTAGCATGAGCCTTTATTATCTTTTCATAGGTTTCCAAGTCTACTATTTGATCTTCTGTGAGCATGGGACTTGGTAACCCACTATCCAGTAGAGCTTGGAATTTTTCTCTGAAATTGTTTATGTCGACCAAAATGTCTGTACACTTTCTTTCTAAATTTTGCATGAAAGTCCTCTTGGTGAAAACTCTCTTTGCTTCCAAAACTGCACCTGTCCTGTCATCAATTCCTAACAATGCAAGCTGTTGTTTTGTTCTGGAATTCAAAAATTGAATGAGCTACTGGGCCTGCTCAGGCCTGCCTCTTAATTCATGTCTGGTTCTATTTATTTCTTCTTGTGCTATCTTGACTAACTCATTTTGCTCAAAAATAGCTTGAATCGAGGGCCAAATATCCTTTATTAATTCAATGATGTTGCCCCAAATAATATCATTTATTTCGTTCAGAGGCTTTTCCAGTGAAAGATCTTTTTGCAAAGCCTCAATCAATTTTTCCAATCTTTTTATTTCCCTGAGGTTGTCAGCAGTTGTCTTTTTAGATGTGTCATATTTTTCCTCCAATTTTGTCAATTGCAATTTTGTTTCTTGGAGTTCTGTGACCTTTAGCTGCAAACTCTCCATCTGTTTTATTAAGTTTTCAGAGTTCAAATTAGAAGTGTTCACCTGAGGTGGTTGTTCCTGTTGCCCTGTGGTTGTAGTACCTGTTGTTGAAGTCTGCTTGATTATTTCCTGTTCCTGCAATGCTTTTTCCAACTCCTTTTCTGTTTCATTTAGTCGCTCTGTCATATTCAAGAGCAACTCCATCATTTCTTCCTGTGAATTTCCTTTTATAACTTCCTGTGTCTGAGGGTGCCTAGAGGCTGGTAGTTTTAGCTGTTTTCTGAGTGCAGCTATATCATCTTCTTTTTTCTTTACCAATGCCTCAATACCTTTAATGTCTTTGGGATTGTGCCCCAAACTAATGATTATCTCTTCTAGAGATTTTATTCTATTATCCTTGGCCTGTGAGGAGGCCCTCTCAATCTTCAATTGTGCAGTAGTATTATTCAAGGAATCTTGCAGCGTTAAAGCTGCCATGGCTTTGTTGGTGAGAGTAGAATAAACCATTTCCCCTGTTTTTCTATGAAGCTCTATCTGATCCAGGGGATGGATATCTTTTGTTAAAACTTCAAAATTTGATCTGATGTAATCTGCTGCTGAAGTTGGCTTTGGCACCTTTGCTTTGAAGTGGCTCATTAGCATTTTACCTTGTGAAAGATCAAATGCAGACATCAGCCTTTGATGATTATGAGGAGCCATCTTCATATACTGATCGTATACCTTCATTTTCAATGGATCATTCTTTGTTTTGATATTAATGAAGGTTCTTTTAATGTCTCCAGTATCTGTCTTTGGCGGTCTGAAAGAAGATACTTCAGTGCTCAATTGCTTTTGTATCCCTTTCTAGCTTATGTTTGTTTCACTTGCTGTGCCTGTTTGCTGACTATCTTCCCTACCATCATCAAATACTTCATCTATAATTTCTACATCTGGAGGTGGATCAGATTTGTGTTTCTTAGTTTGATAAACCTGTGGGGCTCCTTTTGAAGGTGTGGTATCTGGAGCTAGCCTCTTTTTCCCTATTTCCACATTCAGTGGAGCTTTCCAGACCGGACTTGGATGTGTATTGCCGGTGTGGGGAAGCCTTCGAGATGATTCTGCACTTGGAATTCTCAGGTTTTTCTCAAGTATCAAGGTTTCAATAACTCGAACTACAGTTCTTTTCCTCTCTTACCCTTGTCTCCATTACCGTATGGATCAAGTCGTAATAAGCTACGTAGAGTGGTCGTCGAAGATGCTAATGTAGGGTACTGCTTTTAGACGGAAACTGGTTCTTTCACAGGTAACAGGCAATGGCGGGACTGTTTTTCAACACGGGCGCAGCAGAATTTTGGGGAGAAATGATCAATTACAGTTAAAATTTGAAAATCGCAGCAGGAGCTCTGTCGTTTTCAGAATAACGAAAATAACAGGAAAAACGTGAAAAATGGCTTATTTAAAAGTTAAAAAGGGTTTTTTGTTTTTTTCGAGGTGTGACGTCATGGTAGTACGGGATGACGTGTGCAGAGTCGGGCGGTAAGTGGTAAGCGGGAAGTCCCCGCACCGCTTTTGGTCGAGGGCGGTATTGATCGCGGGGCAGCGATTCCATAGGATAATCGCTACGTGGATGGTTGACTATTCAGAAACCACCCATACCCCGCTGGTTAAATTGCTGACAAGGGATGGTCAGCGGAATCAACGCTGGCCGTTGATCTGCGGGAGACTGATCCAACGGCTGGGGCGATGGGAAGATGGGCGAATGTTTCGCGTGGGCCCCGTCGTACTTTAAAACACTTTTAAATGTTTTTAATCGCTCCGGGGCTTTTTAATCATGGAAATAGTTGTTAATTAGTCCAAATGATTAATTAACCCCGTGAAATTATGAAATGGATTGCGGCGGAGCTTGGCCAGGTGGAATGCCACGTGGAATGCTGACGGTGGCATAGACTTTCGCAAATTTTATTGATATGTTTTGGTATTAAACACACATATTGTATGTCTAATGCTTTTTATATATATTTTATTATATGATGAATTAATTAATACAATTATTTCATCATAAGGGCGGGATTAATGTTATAAAGATATATTTCACCAAAGGGTTTATAAGACGGGTTTTATTTTCAATGTGCGGGGATATAATACTTTGGTAAAACATTATAATAAAGGGGTTTTTGGGGTATATATAGAAAAGGGAGTTATATACTTAGGAAAAGGGATTTCACTAGGGATTTAATATAGTAGAATTAAATGTTAATATGGCAAAGGACAAGGAAAATCAAAACATCTTTTTACATCTAAGAAAGTGATAACTTGTGAAGTAAATTGCAACATTTTATCTTCAACACTTAAACTCAGAATAACAAGTTATTTTGAGGAATTTTTATGGAATGTTGCATCAGTTTCCTAAGTAAAATAGGATTTTACTTAGGAAAAAGTTAAAGATGGAAGATCATAATGATGAATTATTTCAAGTGCTTAGGTCTTTTTGATCATTGGGCCGAGGGTCCGGTCCCTCCAGAAGTCAAGGAAATGCCTTGAGCCCCTTTGATCTCCAATTACCTTAGTACTTTGGGGGAAATTAGTAAAACTTTTGAGGGGAGAATGATGAGGGAAGTTAATGAGTTTGACTTTGCTTGCTGTGCTTTTCCAGTGTATTTCCTGCTTCAGTATTTGTGATGAATAGTAAATGATCAAAAACATGTAGCAGCATCATCATCAGATAAAACTTTGCAGCACCATCTACCTACCCTATCTACTTAACACTACCATTTTCTCTTCTTTATTAGGGTGCATTTAGACTTGCAAACCCTTTTCAATCTTTTCTTTTTTACATGATAAATATATCTATTTCTACCCTTATTACATCCAAGGGCTCGATTAAACTGTTGAGCACCTTTTATTCACTTACCTATCTACCCATATCTCAAGATTAAACCTGCTTTGGTCGATATTTATTCTCTAATCTATAACATGAAATTGAAATATGACTAAGCCGCTTAAAATGGGGGCTTGATTCTTATTCATGAATTGTGGCAAAGTCGTACACTATTGCTTATTACAATGTGTATTTGTGCATAGTGGCATTTGGATTCGCACACTTTCCTTGGTCTATTTTTTGCTTGGGGTTCATTTCTTTCTCTTTTTTGACCATTTTATTCTTTTTACCCTTTGATCTTTCTTTTAGGGTATACCCTCTTTACATTTTTTAAATTTTTTTTTGATTTTTTGGTTTTCAAGAATATGGAACAACTTTGCTCAAGAAAGAAGGTTTGAACATATTCCATAATTCAATCAAGACAATCATGAAAGATGAAACCTATTGGTATAAGAGGCTAACAGAGGGTATGTATTGACTATCGAGAGTTGAATAAAGCCACCCTAAAAGATCATTTTCCTTTACCTTTTATAGATAAAGTATTGGATACATTAGCAGGTAAAAATTATTTCTCATTCTTGGATGGTTTTAGTAGTTACAATTAGATTCAGGTAGCACCTGAAGACCAAGAAAAAACCACATTCACCTTTCCACGGGGAACTTATGCCTACCAAGTACTTCCTTTTGGATTGTGCAATGCACCTGCAACATTCCAAAGGGCAGTATTAGAATTTGTTTTGTGATCTAGTACATGATTGTGTAGAAGTATATATGGATGACTTTACAGTTTTATGGGAATTCATTTGAAGAAGCTTTAGAGAATATGGAAAAGGTTCTTAAAATATATAAAGAGGCAAATCTTTCATGAAGTCATGAAAAATTATTTATGATGTTTACTAAAGGGATTGTTTTAGGACATCACATTTTAGGAGATGGAATTAAAGTTGACACGTATAAAGTTGAAGTCATCTCCAAGTTATCAATTCCAAGTTGTTAAAAGGATGTTAGAAGTTTTATAGGATTCATAGGATATTATAGGAGATTTATAGAAAATTTTACTAAAATAGCATCCCCACTCTTCAAGTTACTTACCAAAGATTGTGAATTCAGTTGGAATATTGATTTCTAATTGGCATTTGAAACTTTAAAAACAAAAATTTATGAGGCACCCATCTTAAGAGGTCCAGATTGGAAATTACATTTTCATATTTCAACAGATGCTTCTGATACAACTTTGGGAGTTTTATTAGGAAAAAAATTTGATTCCCTATGCCATCTATTACATAAGAAATAATTTGACTCCCAATGAGTTAAATTACACTATAACTGAAAAATAATTCTTAGTTGTTGTTCATGCTATCAACAAATTTAGACATTATATTATCGGCTATGAAACTTTTGTTCATACATATCACTCTACAATTATATACTTAATGAATAAATCTATTACTAATGGTAGATTCACAAGATGGTTATTACTCTTGTAAGAATTCAATATCACCATTCTAGACTGATCTGGAAAACAAAATAGAGTTGTTGATTTCTTGTCTAGAATTCAAAATGTTAAAAATGATACTCCAGTTGAGGATAAGCTTCCTGATGAATATCTTTTTGAAATAACTACTAAAACTCATTGGTTTTCAGATATTTCTAATTACTTACTCACAGGGAAGCTACCTTCACACTTGTTTCCTAGAGATTAAAGAAGAATTATTCAAATAAGTGCACTATACTCATGGACTAATGATGAATTGTGTAAAACAGGTCCAAATCTCATTATCAAAAGGTGTGTTCGAGAAGATGAAATGACTGAGATTATTAAATCATGTCATGATGAACCCTGTGGTGGACACTTTGCTGATAAGAGGACAGCCTATAAAATCCTTCATTTAGGATATTATTGGCCATCCATCTTTAAAGATAACAAAGAATATGTCAAAAGGTGTGACAACTTTCAAAGAATGGGGAAACCTGTTCATTCAGATGAAATGTCATTACGACCTTAGGTAGTCATCGAACCATTTGAAAAATGGGCTTTGGATTTTGTTGGACCAATCAATCCACCATCCAATCAAAAGAAATATATTCTGGTATGTACTGATTATGTCACTAAATTGGTAGAAGCTAGAGCACTTCCTTTAGCTGATGAACATTCTGTAGTTAAATTTTCTTTTGAGGATATATTCACTCATCTTGGTGTTCCAAGAGAAATTGTGACAGATCATGGATCCCATTTTACATCTAAGTTGGTGGAAAATCTTGTGGAAAACTACAAGATCAAGCACATAAAACCCACTCCTTATCATCCACGGGAAAATGGTCAAGTAAAGTCTACCAATAAATTGATTGAAGGAATTCTCACTAAGACTGTACATCTACATAAAAGAGATTGGGCAGAGAGGCTTCCTGAAGCCTTATGGGCCTACAGAACCACATGGAGGAATATAACAGGACATACTCCTTATGAACTTGTTTATGGGAATCAAGTCTTGTTTCCTATAGAATTTCATATTCAAACCTTCAAGAGGGCAGTCCAATTGGGACTTGATTTATCAAAATCCCAGAAGCATAGATTGGAGCAACTTAATGAGCTTGATGAAATCAGACAAGATGCAGTTCAAAGAACCAGTATAGTCCAACAGCAAAGGTCCAAATGGTATGATAAATATATCAAGGAGAAAAATTTTCAAGCAGGGGATTGGGCACTTTTGTTCCATTCAAATTTCAAATACTTTCAAGGAAAGTTTCAGACTCATTGGCTTGGGCCTTCTGAGATTGAAAAATACTTTGAAAATGGAGCAGTTAGGATAAGGAAAACTGATGAAGAAAACGTACTCCTTCTTGGGAATGGACATCGATTGAAAGTATATCATAAGCCAATTTCAAGAGAAGAATTTATCAAGATTTGCCAAGATAATACTGATATGAAGTTAGTGAAGAAGAATCCTTATTCTTCCCCAACTTAGATTTTATTTTTCCTATCTAAATAAAATAAAATAAATAAATAGTAAATTGTATAAGTATGAAAACCAATCAATGATTGGCATCCTTATAGAGAAAATATAGGATGAAAATCATAAATTCTAACATCTTATATTTTCCATTCCATTTCTATAAAAAATCCCAAAAATATTTGTTCCCTTTCTTTTCTACAATAATAATTAGTACAGAACTACATTCAATTCTACATTTACATTCCATTTTGCAGCTGATATTCCATTTTGTAGCTGATTCCACATTCTGCAGCTACATTCCAGTCTACAGTTACATTCCATTCTGCAGCTCTAACACATTTGTACAACCTACTGAAGAAAGAAAAATGAATACAGAGAATTGAAGGACTACATTTGAAGACCACCATGATAAAATATACCTGAAGAATCAACACCAAAGAAATGACAACGAAAGGTTAGTTCTAAAGTTAAAGTTGCAAAAATTTATTTAAATAGCAAGGTCAAAACATTAGCATGTATAACGTAGATAATCATATGATACCTCGACATGTCATCATTTGATTTTATTGGGACTTCCATCATGTCATAGATCGACCACATCATCCACATTATGTTTCATAACGGTCCACAATGGACTCCCCCATTTATGATTAACGGTCATGACCTATTGTCATAGCATATCCATCTACATTTCTTCAAAACCCCAATCCATGTCACTCATTCCTACATACCCTCGACGTCCTTCATCAAATCTGTAATCCAATTCACTTCATAACAGAGAAGTATAATTCTGAAGGCTAGACTCTTCACAACAGAAGACATGGGTTTGATAGTTAGGTCAGAACTGGTGGGAACAAAATATATGGAGGGGTATCCTCAAATCAAGGAAATGTTGCAGAAGGCTAAATGGCTCAAGTTTATAGAAAAATATGATGGCTTCCACAGAGAGATCACTAAGTCTTTTGCGAGATCTTTTGATGGGACAAAAGTTGAAATAGGAGACATCAAGTTCTCAATAACTGAGGCATTCATAGCTGAAGCCACATAACTCCCAAGGGTTGGTGAAAGGTGGTTCAAAAACAAATAATTACACAGTGAATCATGGAAGGTTGTCCTAAAAAATCCAGGTATGGATACTTCTGTTTTTAGAAAGGGTATTCCTAGCTCAGCACTCAAGAACAAATGGAGGAACATGATTTTAATTCTGCAGAATTTTATCACCTGTGAAGGCATATTTGGCTGCATGTATGTATATCATATTCGATTGTTGATGAATTTCTTAGAGAATGGTGAAATACATCTTCCCTTATTTCTACTAAATAACTTAAAAAGAATGTCTACAAATGTGCAAAAGAGAATTCAGTTTATAGATAATACTATGCACCATCATGGGTTGGTAAAAATACTTCTTGAATTTCATTTAAAATGTATAGGAGATTCTTGGGAGAAATTTCTTATCAGAAACCATTTCCAAGATGAACCAGAACAACCTAAAGAAGACAAGACCAGAAAAAGTGGAAGAAAGAAGATTGACATAAGCATGGAAGATAGACATGCATCTCCACTTTAGCAGAATGATGAAGAGCTCACCTTTGCAGAACTGACAAAGAACACGAAGCAAGGTAAATTTAAGACAGGAGGAAAAGGAGAAAAGAGGAGCAAGGTTACAATTGAAGAAAACGTAAATCGTCTACAGCTGAGAAGGAGCTCTATACTCCGAGGTTCAATTAAGAAAACACTACCACAAGAGACAAAGTTTGTGAATTTAGAGGAAGAACCTCCAATACCATCTCCTATCAATATTTCTCCTCCACATAGCCCTGAAAATTCTCCTATACATAATTTTGAAGGTAGTCCCAACAGAAGATCTCCAGGAATAGACCCAGTACAACAAGAGATATATGATTACATAGAGTCATTGGAGAAGAGAAATGCAGCAGTGAATCCAAAACCTCCTATCAATCCACAAGAACTTCTAGTTGATACTCTTAAATAGGAAATCTATGAACTAGACATATTGAATAGGCATATTAAACATGAGAATGAAGCTTTAAAGCAGCAGAACAAATTGGAGAAAGTGATTAGTGATAATACCATCCTACACTTAGGACTGTGGTACAAAAAGAACAGGAAGTTAAAAAGAAAGAGAAAATCACTAAACAAGGTAGTCATCAATCTCAAATACAAACTCCTTATGAGGAAGCCCAGGATGGCAGTCACTTCAAAGAAAATAAAAAGGAGAAAACTAGATGTATTAGGAAAAGTGTCTGAACAAATGCAACGGGAGAGGGAATTTCACATTTTTGGTAAATTTCATGAGGACATGCAATGACTTCTTAGTGGGGGTATGTTGAACCTCAGAATTTTCCTTTCTCTGACATTCTTTCTCATCACTTTTTCCTTACATTATCATAATTCCATACACTCCAATCAGTTATAAATGTCATGTTTTATCTTAGTAAATGCATTTAAATGATTTCTATGTTATATTACGATGTTCTTATTATTTGAATGGATTTTTGTAACTTAGCTATAGAACGCAACCTATTCTGCAGCTAATCGTTGTTTCCGTAGCTACTTTTATGGGTTGAAAGGTTCCAAGGATAAAATGGAGGAACGAGCCACATGGGCATCTCTAGAATGATTCACACATGGATTTCATCCTATCTACTAGATCAAAATCGACAGAAAAGGGTTCCTGTGATCGTAGTAAAAGTCCAGTCAAAGGACATAAGCCGAGAGCGAAGAAATCTTGATTTTCTCTGATGTAGAAAATCAAGAGTTAACCAGTTAGAATCTAATTCTATATTTAAGTTAAAATATCCATCTATAGGCGTAATTAGCTCATCATAGTTACGTTTTATTTTATTTAAATACCGGTTATGCAAAGACTGAACAATAGTTGTAATTTTCTTAAACACTGTGTATTGCTTTAAAATTTGTTCTTTTGATAATACAAGGATCGTGTTCATGGTTCTAGTATCTTCTTAATGCATATATAATCAGCTAGGATCTCGACCAATTCTGTCGCAGAGGGCCCCTGCACAGGAGGAGGTTTTTCGTTAGTTATTTTAGTTTAATTTTTTACTATGTTTTGTCAATTTCCTGAGTAGATTGATATTGTGTTGCAACTTTTAAATCAGTATCATAGAATTAAGTCATGAATGTTTTCTTAGCATCAATGATAAAATGACTGTGTAATATTTTCCTTCCTACAACATCTTAAGAAGGTAGATTCATCTATTTTCCAATTGGATTAAGTTTGAGGCAATAGAGCTCACAATTATTTAGCTTCCTTTCATGATTTTGATATTTACTTTGCTAGATCAAATCCTCAGTTAATTGTATAATTGGATGCTACTAAAGATCAGGCCAAGAAGGTGACTTGTCATACTTCCAAATTGGGAGCTCGAGTGTTCAACCTATGCAATCATTGAGCTTTTATTTTACATGCTTTTAAATTGTTTTCTAGATTAAGATCCTCAGTCAATTGTATAATTGGATGTTCCTAAAGATCAGGCCAATAAGGTGACTTGTCATAATTCCAAATTGGGTGCTCGAATGTTTAACCTATGAAATTACTGAGTTTTCCTTTACATGCTTTAATTTCTTTCCTAGATTTAAATTTTCAAAACTAAATTATAATTGGTTTCTTGTACATCATTTCAAGAGGATGATTATATCATACTTCCATATTGAATGCTGGAGTGATTGAACATACATTAGTTGTTTTCCTTTGAATCTTCTTTCATGTAGAGTAGCATTACAATTTAAAATTTCAGTTACAAGATTCATATACATGGAATAGGAATAGTATTAAATTTGAAGTCATTAGAATAGGCACTCCATTTTCAGATCAGATTCTAACCATTCAATAGTTTTTGGTTCATTTTTATGCAAGCTAGTTTAACTTAAGAACACTTCATTTTCTTCCTTCTTTCAAAATTAGTTTTACACATCTAAATTTCACTAGATTCAGTTGATCCCTTTCATAGTTCTTATTTCTTAAGAATTAATATTTAGACATAGAGAACAAAACCCCCTAAAAACAACATAAAAGTACATACAACAAAGTAAGATGAAGGTTATCTAAGCACATATAGTGCACCACACTTCCTCAGATTACAAACCTCAATTGATATTTTTTGTTGAACAATTTAAGAAATTAAATTGGCTAAACACTTGTCATCAATACTACTAGCCCAATAAACATCAGTAAAAGTAATCAAATTGAAATGTTTAACTTTGGGATACCATAATCCATAGTCAAGAGTGCCTTAAAGGTACTTGAAGATCCTCTTTACAGCATTAAGATGAGTCTCCTTAGGATTAGCTTGAAATATTGAGACCAACCCTACAACTTGCTTGATATTAGGCCTAGAAGCAATTAGATACAATAAATTTCTAATCATGGAATGATATATGGACTAATTTACCTGTAGTGATTCATCATATTTACTTGATTTACAATTGGTAAACATAGGAGTGCACACTGGTTTGCAATATTCCATGCCAAATTGTTTTACTTTCTCTCTAATATACTTTGATTGAGAAATAAAAATATCTTTTTCATATTGAATAACTTGCAAACCAACAAAATAAAGTAATATCACCCAACATTGACATCTCAAATTGTTTTTGCATTTCTTGTGAAAAAATTTGGTCCATCTTCTCTAAGCAGCTCCAAAACTAATATAATCTACATACACAACAGTTATTAGAAAGTGGTCATCTTCAAATTTGATATATAAATTGTTGTCCGTGGATTCCTTTTTGAAGCCTTTTTGTTGTAGATGTTTGTCTAGGTTTTCATACCATGCTCTTGGAGTTATTTTTAATCCATAAAGATCCATTTTCAACCTACACACTAGATTTGCATCATCATCTAATAAGAAACCTTCAGTTTGCTCTATATAAACTTCCTCTTCTAGGTCACCATTCAAGAACGCTGATTTTACATCCATTTGATAAACTTTAATTTTCTTGTAGCATGAAAAGGCCAAATACATTATTATAGCATCTAATCTAGCTACAGGTGTAAAATTTTCATCAAAATCAAGAACTTATACCTAAGTATACCCTTTTCACACAAGTTTTTATTTGTATCTTACCACTTTTCATTCTTCATCTAGCTTGTTCTTGAACAATCACTTGGTTCCAATAATGTTTTTATCCTTTGTCCTTGGAAAAAGTGTTACACGAAATTTTGTCACCATGACATTTTAATATCAATATGGATCTATCACCATCCATACTCATGCTTCCTTAGAAGTCAAAACACTTATATTCCTTAACCAAGTCTTGGGAACTGGACAAAAATCTCTTAAATACTCTTAAAGATTGCATGTGTTCTTTTGCGGTCACTTCCTGTGCATGCACGGATATTCCTAACCTTATCTACAAACATCTGCACTCTGTTTTCCGATAAAACCTGCACACCCCATTTAAAAGAAATTAAAAGAGAAAATTAACTTCTAGAAGCATATTTTGGTGCATACTCTTCGAACTAAAAGCCGCTTGAGTCGCACCAGTTCAAGCTATATCCCTCCAATCATGGAAATTATCCCCTTGGATCAAGGAACCCTAATCACTTCATCAGAGAATCTCATCCCTCTATTGGTGGATATGAAACCTTCTCAATTTCTCCCATAAATTGAGCTAAAAATTCAGGGTTAGGAGTACATAGGGGTTCAAAAGGGTTCACTGAAGATAAACTTATGCTAGTCATTATAGAGTGGAAATCTTGTCAAACCAAAGAGGAAGATTGTAAAGGTATACGAGAGAAATCTGTATGACATCAAGGCCTAGGTTGTAAGATTGCTATTTATATTCTTGAAAATACATATGGATACTTTTTTTCATTGTGTTTTTTTTAGATTAATTAAAACAATGAAAATTATTAATATCCTTTATCATTAAGCTAATCTAGTATTTGGATTATTATATACTATGGGTGCTTTTGATTTTTTGCATGTTTGTGATTGCAGGTTCTTCTCAGCATTGAAGGACTTCTTCGTGTTAGTCATCAGTATTTTTCACCTGTTGATGATGACTAGTTTTTAAAGCCAATTTTTCTAGAAGCTAATCTCCATTTTGTCAAAACTGTCCTCTAGAAAACACCCCTAAACATTTTTTTTCCTCCTACCTTTTTCAATCAGCCTATGATGAGAAAAAAATAGTTGTCAAGTCCTATCTAGTTTCAGTCATATAATCCTGTCCATCAGCTGTCATAAGCTAAAGTCATCTGCTGCCATCCCCTCATCCCCAGGTCATTCATTAACCAACTGTTGATAAAAATTTAGCCACCCTACCTATGGCCATATGTCATCTTAAGATTAAGTCATACCAAAGATAATAATCAAAATATTTCAAAAATCTCCCCTAAGTTAGGTAGTGGCACCTTAGGAAATCCTTCCTTGGCAAAAGCATCCTGAGCCAAAATATTTTGTTCAATATCAGCACACCCTGAACTAGTGCTTAATCTGAAAAGCTTGATACACCCATAGGTCATGCCATTAAAAAGTCTTGGTGTCTCAGTAGTACATGTTTCAAAAGCCAAAATGATATTGGGTTGATTTACAGTGTCTCAGTGTCTCTTTCAAAAGTAGAGATGTACAAGTATTCCAGAAGACATTGTCAAGCTAAAACATGAGACGACAGCTGCTTCTCATGTTGTTTTGAGCCTGGGATAAGAGTACTAGTCAGAGAGGAAATTCAATGAACTTCTACAAACACAGTCAAGAAAGGTTAGTAAATAATGATTAGCAAGTAATACTCTACAGATACAAGTCATGTGGCTCCTGGTTTCAAAATATTCACAAGGGTATTCTAACAACAGGATACATATCTCAGAACATGCCTCTCATAACATATTGTCAAAGTTTTCACTTTATTACTTATTGTGATATACCAAGCAGAGATAGGCATTACAAGGAAAGATGACACAGTTTGAGAAAGGGATGAAATGTCACTTGTTGTTAACCTCCTCCAAACATGAGCAGATGGTTAGGTCACTTGTTGTAAACCTCCTTCATTTAAAAGAAGATGGTTTGGAAATATGATAAGGGCCTCCTTCATTTAACAAGCAGAGGGTCAGGAACAAAGGTATGGCCTCATTTAAAGAGCACAAGGATAACAATGTTTCAAATAGCCTAAAAACTTTTTAACACCATTTTCTCCAATGGATGAAACCACTGATACAACAATAGTGTTTCAAGGGGTGCTTACATGGGTTCACTATTTGAAAGACAGAGTTGAAATTCAGTGGGAAGTATCTGAAGGATTCATGGTTTGAAGCCATTTGTGACATCATCAAAGCAGTGATACTATGATGTTCAAGAAGCTTTGTTTTTCATATCCATAAAGGTCTTCTTCAAAGGCAATTTGAAGCTAAAATGAACAAAACTTGGAACAAGCTCATCAAATAACAGAAAGGGTATGACAAATGTTTCAAATTCAAAAGCAACATTTAAAGAAACAAGGCATACCATAGTCACAGACAAGACCTATTTATGTACATATGAACTAACCCTGCTATTGTATGTGATTACATTGAGGGTCTTTAAAAGCCTTCTCTTTGATAAACAGGTATAGGTCAAATCTGGGTTAGTGCAAATGAGGTTTTGTCTTCCACAGTCAAGAGAAAATGTCATGAGGTGCCTAAAAGTTCAGCAGTCTTTAATTATGGTTCCTGAAGCAATTTTCCTTTTTAAGGAACAAAACAGCCTCAGTCTTCAAAAATAGCCTCCTCATATGCATACGAAGAGGACAGTTAAGAAAATAGGTCCGATGGTATGTTAAAAAAGGTCATATATTACCAAGAACCGTGATTTATGTTTGATCTGACAAAAAGGCCTTTTTCAAAATCCAAACCATTACGAAGTAAATACAAAGGTTTTCTTTGAGCTCATTTGAATTATAAAGGCGGAAGTGACCGTTTAAAAGGCCCAAGAGAATTTTTCAAAACACTAAGCACACTCTCCTTGCCCGCTTGTTAAAGAAACAGAATGATTTCGGGCATTTTTCAAAGGTTGCAGGGCTCAGAAGCCTGTGCGGCGCACCTGTAAGTGTGTGCGGCACACCTGTGAGCACCCAAACACTACGTTTAAACTGCTGCGTGGCGCACCTGTAGCGGCGCGCGGCGCGCCTGTGCGCTCATTCACCAGTGTCCGAAGCTGACCCGACTACTTTGTCTGCGTGACACTCTTGGTGGCAAACGTGCCGCTCATCCTCCGGCCGTCCAAAAACACTTTTAAAAGCTGCTTCAATGACCAACCAAGTCCCATAGACATTCTTCAAGGTACTTCTTCACTTCGTGGAAAATTTTGAAATTGAAGAAGGGTGTTTTTGTTGTGTTATTCCCTAAGAAGAAATAGTGATTCTGAAAGCACTTCACCATATAAAAACACAGAGATAGACAGTGGTAAAGAGATAGGGTTTTTTTTTAAACTAAAGAAGGCCTTCTTCTGTTTGGGGGTCTCAAATCAATTTGGGAGGTGTCTTAACAGTGGTTTTAAGGGCATTTTATCATCTAAAAGCACAAGAGAGAAACAATGATTAGAAGTTAGGGCCTTTGGTCAAAATCAGAGTTTTTATTGTTGTGGATGTCAAGAGTTAATACAGTGATAGGGGAATGTGTTTTTATCAGTCTTAAGAGAGCCCTAACTGTCTTTAAAAAAAAAAACAATGATAGTACACAGTGGCTAGACAGATAACAGAGGTTGTAGAGGTCTCAATCTTGCTGGAAAAGATGTCTGAACAGCGTTAAGCAAAGAACAAACCTTGTCTGCTAAATCAAAGAGGAAAACAGTAGTTATAAGTTGAAGGCTTGGTCATCTTAAGAGGTCCTTTCTGTGTTGTAAGATACTAAACTTTGTGCATCCCCCAGAGTTCAAAAGGAAGAGTCTGTGTTGAAAGGTTTTCAAGTCAGTTGAAAGGTGTCTTGTTTGCTTTGTGAAGAGCAGTGAATAGCAAAAGAGCAGTGTTTGGAGGGAAAGGTGTTTTTTCAAAACAAAGGAGATCCTTTTCCAACAAGGAAACACAAACACATCTTTTTCAAAATCTTTGCCCAAACCACAGGGCCTTCACTCAATGAAACTATAACATATCACGTGCGATCATAGCATATTAAACAATACCCTTAATTTGAGTACATATTGGAAAATACCTCTAAAAATCACATTATTTAACCCTCTACCAATATAAACCCAATACACCTTCCCAATTTAAAAATCCCCTACTTTCACTATATATTGTAGGCATCCATTTTTTCATTAACATTTTTTACACCCCTTTATATTTTTTCATTAACTTGAGCTCCATTTTTTATATCTACCAATATAAAATCCCTTTAACCCCTATATATCCCCAATATATTATGTCATTTTTTCCTCATTATATATACCCCAATATGAACCCACGTGCTATGGTATTGCTCCCACAGTGAAGCCCCCATGGCCCAAACACAGTAATAAATTAATTTTGGTTGTCATTTGACAAGTACTTGTTTGATTGGCATCAAAGAGGCACAATGACTTATAAGGAGGACAAGGTGTGGTGTTGGGAAACCATTTCAAAAACCATTTGAGACAGCTTGTCTTAGTCAACCAGCAAAGAGTATCCAAAACAAAATGCCTCCCAGGCAAGACAGCAGAAGTGGCCCTCACAAGAGGTATGAAACTTTTTCAACTGAAGAATTAAATGTCCATCCTTTAGTTCTGTTTAACTTTCATGAAGTTGGATGTTTATATTTTTTTCAAAGGGTTCAGGAGGTGAAAAGATATCTCCCCTTGACACATCTATGTGCTTTGAGATTTCAAGGGAAACATTTTCAGCTGACAGGCTTAGATTTCAAGTTTTCTCCTAGATCCATTTCCAGAGCTACCAAAATCCCTTATGTCAGAGAAAAATGGTTTAAGCAGAGCTACCTAGACTCAGAATAGTACAAACCCTTTTTGAAGCCAGAGCAGCGGGATGCATTCCCATCCATCTTTCCTTTTTCATATCTGTTGACCAGATACGCTCCCCTCATGAAGATAATCATGAAATATTTCACATGCGAGGGAAGGTTTTCCCGGGTCTATGCTTACCATGTCCGGTTGCTCATGCACTTCACAAGAGCCCAATTGTTAAACCTCCCCTTTTTCCTCCATAGAAGTATTGAAAATATGGCTTCCACTGTTCAAAAGAGACCTCCATCTCAGCAGCCAGGTTGTCTTTTCCATCATTCCCTTATCAAAATTGTCATTCTTCATCAACTTGAGAAAAAGGGAATCTCTTGGGACACTTTCATTGCACATCCTAATTTCGCCACTGTTCCTTCATCCCATGCATCTCCTTCACCTTCCACTCAGCATATTTCTCCTTCATCTAGTAAGCCAAATCCTAAGAAGCTAAAATCTCCCATGAATGAACAAGAAGAAGAGCATAGTGAGGAAGAACAACATAGTGAAGAAGAAAAACATGATGAAGAGGAGCATAGTGATGAAGAGTAGCATGATGAAGAAGAGCAGCACAGTCAGGAAGAGGAGCATAGTGATGAAGAGAAACATGATGAAGAAGAGAAGCACAGTCAGGAAGAGGAGCATAGTGATGAAGAGCAGCATGATGAAGAAGAGCAACACAATGAGGAAGAGCAGCATGATGAAAAAGAAAAACACAGTGAGGGAAGGGAGCACAGTGATGAAGAAGAGCGCCATGAAGAAGACCAAAACAGTGAAGAGGGAAATAATGAAGAAATGAAACAGCATGATGAGGAAATGGAACATTTTGATGAGGATATTGGTAGCCCTCACAGCAGCAAACATGATGAGGATGAAGCACAAAACCTTGAGGAGACAGAGCCTAAAAGTCCTGAAGAAAGCAGGGACAGGAGTGAAAGGGGTAGCCCTCAAAAAGACATGCAAGGTGACAGTCAAAGCATTCATGAAGAAACTCAAAATAGTGGCAAGGATGATGAGGGAAGTAGCAAGGGCAAAGAGCAAAAAAAGCATGTGCTAGCTACCTCTCCTAGGCAAGGGGCCATGCTTTCTTCTCCAAAGGTGACAAAGCCCCGAACATCAAGAAAGAGAGTGTCTCAAACTATAAATCCTAATGTTACTAGAGCCCTCCGAAGCAAAGGGAAGTTTTCCAAGCAATCCATTTTTGAATTAACCAAGAGAAGGAAGACCAAGAAGGCCACCCAAAGCAAGGGGAAGGAGAAGGAAGAAAGCAGCCATGAGAAAGAGAGGGACTTTGACATAATTCAGATAAATAGTGATGATAGTGACAATGAGGCCAGAATCCTAGAGTCTCTCTTGATTAATAGAGAAGAACAAATTCATGATCTAAGGGCAGATCTAGAGAGGTCTAAAAACCTCATTCACTTTCTGCAAACACAAAACAAGCAGATGAGTGTCCACATGGTAGTATATGAGACACGGGCGATCAAATATCAAAAAGAGGCCTCCAAGGAAAAAATTGAGTTGGAAGAACTCATGGGCGAGTTCAATGATAGCGAAGATGAATATCAGCCAAGAATAAAGAGGCCAAGGACCATGGGACTCAGAAGAGCCTTAAAGAAACAAAAAGAGGAAGAGGCTGCCATTTTCCAATCTTTTCCTCTCACTACTTTATTCACCCAAGAGATAGAAAAAAATAGAGAAGCATGGCTTGAAAGGGTGAATGACCACTTGGAGAAGAAGTTGGAAAAGGCCAATAGAGATTTGGACCTTCAAAAAATAATGACTGGGCACTATAAGAAGCTTAATCAGTTCGCCCGACGGAAATTGAAAGCCACACAAGAAAAGCTCAAGGAGGCTCAAAAGAGGTGCCGGGCACCAAAAATGAAGAAAGACACATCAAGGCTTCAAATTTTGGCCTCAGCTTCTCAACATGCTTCTGCAAACCCTTGAGGGTCATGCTCTCCAAACTTGGGCGAAATTCAACAAGTTTTGGTTTTTTGTCATTTTTGGGCTTTTTGTTAAAAATCATGGGCATCGCCATTTCTGTTTCAGACATCCTCAGAGGATGAAAATGGTATAATTGGATGCCATAATTTCAGGGGCATCTACTCAATGATTTTCAGATCAATTGAAGATGATTTGGTCCCCCAAAATGGTGAAAAATAGTCACTTTTTCCACACTCTGCCCCGTTTATCAGCAAAGTCTGGGTTTTTTCAGACGGGTCATTTTTTGATAGACTTATATTGATCAGTTTGGATTAAAAAAAAGGAATTTTAAGAAACTAGACATCCATAGCTTTCCAACGAGCCATCACAGGCCTCGTTTCGACATCAGGAAGGCCTCCAAAAGTTGCCCACAAGACAGGGGATTTTCTGCTGATATATTTCTTAAGTATTTTTGTGAAAAATGCACTTTTCTGAAGTGGCTTTTCCTAATGTGCATTTAGCTATTTTTGGCCATGGTTAGTTAGGAAAAGTCAATATAATTTCATTTTTTAGCATTTTTAGGATATTTTTATAGATATTTTGTGCCTTGGGCTTTGCAAAGCCTCAAGGACAAAACAAGATATTTTTGATGGGCCAATGAGCTTGCAAGTTGCACTAGGAGGTTTTCCCTCATCTTGGCCTATATATTCCAAGAGACTTCATTGTAAATAAGTCTGAACTTGATGATATAGAGAAATATATGGTTATACAAGCTTGGAAGAACTACTTGTCTCATGCATTGGATAGTTTCTTAAATGTTTTTGGATGATGAAAGAGGACTGCTATTGGATTCCTTGACTTGGTAAAATGGTATAGTGTCCCTCTCTGTTATGTTTTCTCAGTTTTCATTCATATTTCATGCTCTTACTTGATATAAGACAGTAGAGAATAGATTTGAGACATGCTGATGAAAAGAGATCTTGGGTATTGGCCAAAATCCCCTTTCATATATAAATCTCGAACCTGGGCCTGTGGGTTATGGCCCATTGAGCCTTATCGGAAGCGTTCTAGGTTGTAAACCTTTTTATTTTAATCATGGATCAAACCATCACTTTATCGGACTACATAACCATCGCAAACATTACAAAAACTTTCCCGATCATACATAATACAATTACATGGAAAACTTATGAAAAATCCGCTTTAATCCATATATACGGATCTCAAAACATATATAGCCGCCTCTATAGATATCGGCGGATCCGCAACTCCACCCAATTCCAATCCGATACAATTTCGATTATCGCAATCGGCGATCACTGCATTGGTTCAAACGCCAACAATCAAGAGTTGCAGTTCCGATCCGATTGATCGAAATCGGAGATCGGCATCCTCCGACCTGTTCCAATCGGAAATCGCTATTGGTAACAATCGGAAGTTGAAAACCGGAACTGTTAACGATCGGCAGTCGAGAATCACTGTGGTTCAAACCCAATCGACGATCAGAGATCGTTGTAATTCAACATACCTCCAGTAATCTTTGCGATTTCCACGGACCCGATTCCACTTTTAAAACTGATATGTATATCAATCCGAATCCATTCAAAGGATCCGCAAAGCCATTTCTCTGTGTTTTCAGTTTATAAACTTAGACACTGCTAGGCTAGCATTAAACACAGAATATTCACGATTTTCATTAGAAACGCTGATCGAAAATCCACTTCAAGCAACTACCAACACAACAATCCTCACTCACTTTTCATATATAACGTTTAAACGATAATTTTGAGCGCCATTGATCCTGAAGTGATCGATGTCGATCAACAAGTTCACAACACAGAAATTAACTCAATTAACACACAACGACGTTCACAAAAATAGAACATATTTTCATATATTAGACAGAACAATTTACATTCCAGGCATTTCAGCCTTAGAGACAAGCTTGCTCTTCAATTACATTCTGCCAACTCACAAATGCCTATCCATTACTATCTCTGTCTCGCTACACATATATAAGAAGCGTTAGCTCAGAAGGATCGATCAGATCCTTTCCTTGTTTTTCTCCAACAGATCTCTCCATAATGCATGCACGCAGATAACAATAGTAAGTCATATCCATCTTATCCATTTTAAATCTATTTTAAAGCAGATTTTCCTCCCTTCGTTCAGTGTCGTTGTCCACGTCCTCCACGCTCCGCTTTGGATTCTTCTTTGACTAAGGGGCGTTAGATGCTCCTGCATAAGACTCCCGAGGTACACAAATTTTATGAACTCCTGGTCATATGCTTCTCCTTGTCCTTAGAAATTCTACCCACTGCATTTCTTCAATGGAATTTCCTTCATGATCTTCTGTGAGCTGCAACCAACCTCTGCAGTAACAGTCTCCTCTGTTACACGATACCTCACCAAGCCCTCCTCACTCGGTCTTTTGGCATCCTTCTAGTTCTCTTCTCTGGAACCAATTGAGCACACCTTGCTCTAGGTTGCCGCAAATCTTCTCACCTTTCACTGCCGCCATCTGCATGATGGTAAGACCATAAACTCTCCAGCTTTAACACAACTGTACCTCTTTCCCCTTCTGCTCACATTCTTATTCCTTCTCGTAGGAAATCACTTCCGTGCTCTGATACCACTTGATGAAAAGATATCTTGGGTATTGACCAAAATCCCCTTTCATATATAAATGTCGAACCTGGGCCTGTGGTTTATGGCACATTGAGCCTTATCGGAAGCGTTCTAGGTTGTAAACCTTTTTATTTTAATCGTGGATCAAACCATCACTTTATCGGACTACATAACCATCGCAAACATTACGAAAAATTTCCCGACCATACATAATACAATTACATGGAAAACTTATGAAAAATCTGCTTTAATCCATATATACGGATCTCAAAACATATATAGCCGCCTCTATAGATATCGGCAGATCCGCAACTCCACCCAATTCCAATCCGATACGATTTCGATTATCGCAATCGGCGATCACTGCATTGGTTCAAACACCAAAAATCAAGAGTTGCAGTTCCGATCTGATTGATCGGAATCGGAGATCGGCATCCTCCGACCTGTTCCAATCGGAAATCGCTATTGGTAACAATCGGAAGTTGAAAACCGGAACTGTTAATGATCGACAGTTGAGAATCGTTGTGGTTCAAACCCAATCGGCGATCAGAGATCGCTGTAATTCAACATACCTCCAGTAATCTTTGCGATTTCCACGGACCCAATTCCACTTTTAAAACTGATATGCATATCAATCTGAATCCATTCAAAGGATCCGCGAAGCCATTTCTCTGTGTTTTCAGTTTTTAAACTTAAACACTGCCAGGCTAGCATTAAACACAGAATATTCATGATTTTCATTAGAAACGCTGATCGAAAATCCACTTCAAGCAACTACCAACACAAAAATCCTCACTCACTTTCATATATAACGTTTAAACGATAATTTTGAGCGCCATCGATCCTGAAGTGATCGATGTCGATCAACAAGTTCACAACACAGAAATTAACTCAATTAACACACACCGGCGTTCACAACAATAGAACATATTTTCATATATTAGACAGAACAATTTACATTCCAGGCATTTCAGCCTTAGAGACAAGCTTGCTCTTCAATTGCATTATTCCCACTCACAAATGCCTATCCATTAGTATCTCTGTCTCGTTACACATATATAAGAAGTGTTAGTTCGGAAGGATCGATCAGATCCTTTCCTTGTTTTTCTCCAACAAATCTCTCCATAATGCATGCACGCAGATAACAATAGTAAGTCATATCCATCTTATCCATTTTAAATCTATTTTAAAGCAGATTTTCCTCCCTTCGTTCAGCTTCGTTGTCCACGTCCTCCACGCTTCACTTTGGATTCTTCTTTGACTAAGGGGCGTTAGATGCTCCTGCATCAGACTCCCGAGGTACAAAAATTTTATGACCTCCTGGTCATATGCTTCTCCTTGTCCTTAGCAATTCTACCCATTGCATTTCTTCAGTGGAATTGCCTTCATGATCTTCTGTGAGCTGCAACCAATCTCTGCAGTAACAGTCTCCTCTGTTACACGATACCTCACCAAGCCCTCCTCACTCGGTCTTTTGGCATCCTTCTAGTTCTCTTCTCTGGAACCAATTGAGCACACCTTGCTCTAGGTTGCTGCAAATCTTCTCACCTTTCACTGCCGCCATCTGCACGATGGTAAGACCATAAACTCTCCAGCTTTAACACAACTGTACCTCTTTCCCCTTCTGCTCGCATTCTTCTTCCTTCTCGCAGGAAATCCTTTCCGTGCTCTGATACCACTTGATGAAAAGAGATCTTGGGTATTGGCCAAAATCCCCTTTCATATATAAATCTCGAACCTGGGCCTGTGGGTTATGGCCCATTGAGTCTTATCGGAAGCGTTCTACGTTGTAAACCTTTTTATTTTAATCGTGGATCAAACCATCACTTTATCGGACTACATAACCATCGCAAACATTAGAAAAACTTGCCCGACCATACATAATACAATTACATGGAAAAATTATGAAAAATCTGCTTTAAGCCATATATACGGATCTCAAAACATATATAGCCGCCTCTATAGATATCGGCGGATCCGCAACTCCACCCAATTCCAATCCGATACAATTCCGATTATCGCAATCGGCGATCACTGCATTGGTTCAAACGCCAACAATCAAGAGTTGCAGTTCTGATCCGATTGATCGAAATCGGAGATCGGCATCGTCCGATCTGTTCCAATCGGAAATCGCCATTGGTAACAATCGGAAGTTGAAAATTGGAACTGTTAATGATCGGCAGTCGAGAATCGCTGTGGTTCAAACCCAATCGGCGATCGGAGATCGCTGTAATTCAACATACCTCCAGTAATATTTGCGATTTCCACGGACCTGATTCCACTTTTAAAACTGATATGTATATCAATCTGAATCCATTCAAAGGATCCGCAAAGCCATTTCTCTGTGTTTTCAGTTTATAAACTTAGACACTACCAGGCTAGCATTAAACACATAATATTCACGATTTTCATTAGAAACGCTGATCGAAAATCCACTTCAAGCAACTACCAATACAACAATCCTCACTCACTTTTCATATATAACGTTTAAACAATAATTTTGAGCGCCATCAATCCTGAAGTGATCGATGTCGATCAACAAGTTCACAACACAGAAATTAACTCAATTAACACACACCGGCGTTCATAACAATATAACATATTTTCATATATTAGACAGAACAATTTACATTCCAGGAATTTCAGCCTTAGAGACAAGCTTGCTCTTCAATTACATTCTGCCCACTCACAAATGCTTATCCATTACTATCTCTGTCTCGTTACACATATATAAGAAGCGTTAGCTTGGAAGGATCGATAAGATCCTTTTCTTGTTTTTCTCCAACAGATCTCTCCATAATGCATGCACGCAGATAACAATAGTAAGTCATATCCATCTTATCCATTTTAAATCTGTTTTAAAGTAGATTTTCCTCCCTTCGTTCAGCTTCGTTGTCCACGTCCTCCACGCTCCGCTTTGGATTCTTCTTTGACTAAGGGGCGTTAGATGCTCCTGCATCACATGCCCTTGGAGAC